>VXBW01002575.1:498519-611205 GCA_013400375.1 Thinocorus orbignyianus
AAAAAAAAAAAAAAGATGACAGAGAATATTTACTTTAGCCTTGCTTCTGAAAAACATCGCTTATTTCCATTTTCAGAAGTATTTAAGTATTTTTATGTCAATGTATGGAGTTTTATGGGTAAGATCTGTGCTTTCATAGTTGAAGGAGCACTGTGACTCATGATTGTTTTTAACAGTAAGCAAGTTACCTGATGCTACCAGGTATTATTAACAACAAAAAAGCAAATGTTCCCTCATCAATCATTAATAGCTTAGAATTGGCAAATGGTATAGATAGTTATATCTCATTTGATTAATATTTTATTGAAGAATTAAAATGCTAAAATGGAAGGATGCCAGAGACTGAGACACAAGCAGTACCAACAGTGATCTGGGCCAGGCTTGAACAAAGGATGGCTATAGACAGAGCTGCAAGGGTACCACATTCAGGGTTAAGAGGATTAAGGTTAGAGGCTTCACTGGCTAATGTCAAGTATATATATATATATATGTATGTATGTATATATGCTAAGTATAAACTGGAGTTGGGAAAAAGAAAAAGCTCATGTGATGGATAGAAAGGGCCCTGGCTGAGTAGGCAGAAAAACAATTCCAAGAGGAATGTTCTGGGACACATTTATAAAGCAAAAAGGGACTGTCTGGGTTCCCTTAGGCATGTAATTGGTAGGGTACTCCATAGATCAAGTTCATGTGGGAGTCTTCAGCAACTGAGGATTATAAAGCCTTCACTTTTAAGGATATTGATTATGACCATCTGTGGAACTGGTTATACCTTACTTAAGCACAAGCAGGGCTTAGCAGTAATCAAATGGAAAACTGATACGTTTTCTAGAGGACTTCTTTTGGGGTGTATTTGCTCCGTATTTTCTTCATTCTTTTATGAAAACGCAAATTGCTCAGAAGATAAATGCTCAAAGATTCTGAATACTCAACAGTCTACAGCTGACATACATATAACCATGCAATAAAATGTTACTTATGTTATATAAGAATTATAATACTATAAAATTATAATAGTAATATTATATAGCTGAAGGAAAAAAAAAAGAAGGCCTAAACATATGATAAAAATAATACCAGCTTAAATGATTTGAAAACCACATTAAGGGCTCAAAGGTAGGACAGGGACAGTGAACCTGCAGGAGGAGTTTGGATTCACTGTTTGGGGGTGGCTGAACAGTGATTCACAACTAACAAACGATCAACTAAGCACTGGCAGGGATGCCAGGCCTACCTAAAAAAAATGAAGACACTTTTGCTCCCTCCCCACATCTGAAACATGACGAAAGCTGCTCTACATTACACCCAGCTACAGTAGCCCTCAGAAGCCATTCCAGGAGCGCAGGACCACTGGTGTGCAGCACTGCTTCAAAGCAGCAGAGGGGATCACAAGTGAGTGGCTTCCTTAGCACAGAATCAAGCCCTCTCAGGGTAATCAACTTATCTGTGGGACTAGTCATAAGCATCCTCAGAAACTAGGGAACGAAAAAGCAACCCAAATGCAGGAGAATAATTAGGAATCAGTGAATAAAGTATTTTGTGCAACTTCGTGCCGGCAGAAGTGCACAAAGCAGCTAACTGGGGTAAGGACATGATTTGACAACAAATAGCTTGACCGGCTTCTTTTCTTCACACTGGTGTTACAAGTCTGATTTTGTTAGTATCTGCAAATATCCTTGAGATCTTCCAATGGAATTTACTATGCAGGTTTTAAAAAAAATATTATATAAAGCAAAAGTTACAGTGTCAGAATATATACAATGAATCTATGGGAAATCATCATTCTTCCATGTTTCAAGAATTGTTTGACAAGTTTTTAAATTATTTCTCTGGGAACTGGTCTGCCTTAAATGTGTTTATCCTTCGCCTTTTGTTAGCTCATGTTTGCATTTACTGTCCATTAATAATAGATGAACACAACAGCCTAAGGTACTTGATTCTTTTATGAACTGTAGATAATTCCATATTGCAGTCCTACATAACATCAACAGCATAGGGAAAAATGGAATGTGGCAAGAAGCCCAGGAAAAGGCAAGTTGAGTTGGATTGGGAATTAGCTGGAAGGATAATAATCCTGCAAGCCAGTATTCATTAAGTAATTTTATGTGCAGTGGATGAAAATTATGGTATACACTTGGCACCTAGAGACTTCAAAATGCTAAGAAAAATATTGCAATAACTGCACAAATTGGTTAACAATTGTGATAAAACCAATTATTTGTAAGGTGTCTCATGCCGACATGATTCAGTTTTGCCTGGCATTAGTCTGAAACTCCAATAAATAATCTAAAGGATTGTCCATCAGTCAGTCTAGTTGTTTTCAGAGATGTTATACAATTCTTCCTACCTTTTTTTTCTTTTGCAGCCATCATTTGGAATACATTCAAATTACATTTACTTCCAACACAATAGGATTAAGCTTCTGCAGGTGATTTAGCATACACTAGGACCTAGGTAAGGCCTATGAGGGCATGCAGAAACATCATAACTGTAAAATAAGAATTTTAAATGTTCAATAACTAATAATAAGAGCGGTTAAAAATCAGTGTACTTAAACTGCCCTTCCAGATTAAATTCATGTCTGTTTTTAAACTATTTAAACTGAGCCAAAAAAAACACTACCCCCTTTCAAAGTAAAATGGTTAATCCCTTTTGTGGCTCATCATTTGCACCAAACTGTATCTTTTACTTATGCACGTTTTCTGAGAAACTATCCATTGAAAGGTAAATATTATATTCCCAGTAATAATCTAGTTTGTTAAACTAGCCGTGCAACCTACCTAGGAGAGTTTCTTTCTCTTTAAATTGCTCAAATCGTTCTCTCAAGTGAGATTATTGGAGTAACCCATTTGACAATGACTGTTCCAACTCCATAGAACTGGATTTCTGTTCATTAGTGAAAACGTATTATTGACCTGAAAATAGGTGGTAGACAGGGATTTGGTTTGTTTCTTCTCCCTCTCATGTAGCATTTCTTGTTCATGCATCTCAGTGGATCAGAATTGATCTCTGTAAATATAAAAACTTTTGTATGTAGCCATTATGCATGCCACTAGATTTATGCAACTGGAAAAGTGCTTTATTTTCATAGTTCACAAAATTATAGCTTCTTCAGCAACAGTAACTGTTATCAATCTTATCTGTTGTGTCAAAAGCAAGTATCTATGTACCAGTAATTTGTAAGAAAAAATATGTTCTGAAGAAAATCTCATAAATTAATATAGGTACCGCTGAAACTTATTCTTCATGGATGCAATCTGATATACACACTGACCTATGCTGTCAAATAGCATAGTACTTGTTGCTTATTAGCATTGGAAATGTGACTGGAGTGTGAACAAACCACTGCCCTCTCCTGGGGGGTCACAGAACAATGCAAACTTGAGCAAAATCTACAGAGCTCCTGATTTTGTCACAGTATCTCTAAGATATACTATTAGATTAACAATAACTTAACATAAACACACACTCTGGTATATATTTGTCTGTCAAATTATCTCCAAGGTCTTTAGGAACCTCACTTTCTGAAACAAGGATCCACAGTATATAGAGCATTATCAAACTTATAACTCACCACCTTGGTTATAAACATGTGAAAGATCAAAATTGTTGACAGTGCTTACAATATGACTTTGATTAGTGAAGAAGTGATGGAGATAAACCACAGTCCAGTTATTAACTTAGAAAAGAGGACTTATTCTATTTTCAACTTCGGCCAATTTACTTTACCTCTGTGTTCTCCAGTCATACACAAAAAAACAGGTAAAGCACATACTGTCACTTCTGCTTCTAATCTTAGAATTCAGCCTTAATTTGAAGAGGATTTACTTCCAAACGCAAAAGAACTGAAACTCCCTAATTCATAAATACTTCGGTATTCTTAAATGAAAGATGCTAGGAAAGTCTAGACAACGACTAAATACATAACCTACGGCCAAGATAGAGATATAAAATCAACACTGGGTAAAAGAACATTTTGTATTTTAACATAGTGACTCAGACAGGAAGTCTGCCTCTTCGTTGGCAAATAACTGATATCTGCAGTCCCTCAATACCAACCCTTACCCATTTATAAGATTTCTCAACTGTGGACGCACATCAGCATGTGATAAAATCACCCAGCCTTAAATGCATCTGGCATTTGAGACTTAAATGAGCAATAGTAGTTGGCTTATTTTAAACTAGATAAAAATAAATGAAAAACTAGATAAACTAAAAACTAGGAAAAAAAACCCCAACAAACTAAACTAAAACTTTTTTGTTTGTTTGTTTTATTATTTGAGTCTTGTAAAAAGAAAAAGAAGAAAAAAGACTAATGACTATTGTAATAGGCTTAAATACCAGCTATTCTTTGGTTTCAAACAGCTCAAGAGTACTTCTCAATTTTACATTGCTTTGATGTTAGTCTAGAAGTGTCTTTTATTTGTTGTTGTTAGTTTGGAAATACTGCTTTCTGTAACTATTGGGATGCTGTATGCTTCAGTAAAAGCATGCATTTATTCCACCGATTCACAGGATTATACAGGGGGAAAGCAGTATTCAATGCTAAACTCTGGGAAAACAAAATACTTGTCAAATGACAGCACATGAATACAGGGGCACTGATTTGTGCATTGTCCTGTTCGCTCCTTGTTTACAACCATATGCAAACACATGGAAAGTTTACTGGGAAGGTTAGTCTTGGTCTTTTACGGTATTTGGTGGCTTGCTACCAAAGACACCATTTCCTCTGGCTTCACTTCAGGCTGTACTTGCATAACTGGACTCATTGCTCAATTTCTCTGTCTTCATTTTCTCCTCTAAGAAAAAAGGCATGTACCAGCTCTGCAGCTAAATGTGTTAATGTCTGGCATGCCTGGTTGAAGAGTATTAGAAGCACCAGTGAGCCTGTGTAAGTACTTATGTGTGCTCATTATGGCAGTTTCTTAAGATTAGTGTATCCAGGAATTGTAATTTCCCTTAGTTTTAGCTGTGTTACGCTACTTAGATGATGATGCAAACTTCTGCTTCCTCATAGGTGGCCTTCTCATCTTGTACAACTCCCTTCATCTCATTCTAGGTACAAGTTTCCCATCTGCTTACCTACTCAAGTACTAGCCACCCCAACCTGATCCATCTTCTGATGAGATCAACTATCACCCTTCTGCGTTTTTCTTAATTACTCACTCTCCAGTGTCTCTTCACTCTCCCCACACTCACACCACAATCCAGTCTTTTCCATTCAAATAAATAGGCAGACTAAAAAGCTCTCAAGTGGTCTGCTACCTCTGTTTCCCTTTGCCTCCAAAGTAATACTTCATTTTCCACTCTCCTTTTCTTTTTCACATTACCTAAAACATGCATCTTATCTTTACTGGCTGGAGCTCTCCAGCCAGTAAAAAAAAAAAAAAAAATCTATAATATAATATACTTATATTCTAGAGCTTCCTGCAATATACTTCCTTGCATCATGTCTTCTATTTTCACTTAATAATAATTTTGAAATCGAAATCCAGGCCATTATCCTTACCCTTTTGAACTACAAAACTTAATTTTACTCCCTGGCTGTAATCACCTTCCATCGCATCGTTGGGTTTTCCTTCTCCCTAGCCCCAGTGAATGAAATCCTCTGTTGTCTCCCCTCCCACCCCACACACTGACTCTCAGAATTCTGTTGCTAATATCATCCTTTCAGTTATCACTCAGATTATGCTGCAGGTAACTGTGGCTTCTCCAGTAACTCACCTTTTTTTATAACATTACTTGGTTTGTCTTTAAGGTCTTTGTCCGTTCTGTAATACTTTATTCATGACCAACTTGCAGGTAGGTTTCAGCCTATGATCAATCAATAGCATCAGCTTCATGTTACACTTGCAAACAAGACTTTCCCTGCTTTCTGCTATGCTAGTTTTCATTCCCTCAAAAACCAGCTTGTCACAAAAATCTGTAAAGCTACAGAACTGTCTTTCTTTAAATCCTCTTTACAGTAACATCTGTACAACAGCTTGATAGGAGTATCCTAGACTCTGACTATTGTGCTAATATTATCCACGTTATCTCCTTATATTTTCCTATTTTCCTCTTATCCTGCATTGCCTCCTGCCCTAAACTTGGATAGCAAGAGATGTTTCATACAGGGATATTTCTCCTTTTTTTATTTTTTATTTTTTTTAACTCTAAACTTACACATTGTCCAATGAAAATTACAATCCATGGCTTCAATTTCCAAGATTTATTATAAATCAATGATGACTAATAATTATGTTTCATAATGTGCTGTTGAAACTGATGGGATTGTAATCCTCTGCAAACAAGAGTATATGCACACTAGTTATATGATGACTATGAAAGGAATTATTTGTTGAGTAGAACTGAACACAAGAATCTGAATTTCTCACCAGTTTTCAGATCAAAAAAACCTAAAAACCCCACCGCCTTTTCTACTCATGGTCACCTATCATTTTATTTGTCCCTTGGTTAAAGACAGGCTCAGAGAGTTCCATGACAAAATAACAAATAAGAAAAGCTGTAATACTGAAGATAAATCTAGGAGGGAGGTAAAGAAAATTGTGAAAATAACATCAGCATTGCATTAGAAGCATGTTAATGTCTCCTGCTAACACTTCTTATATTGTAGTTTGCAACAAAGGGGGCAGTTCACCATTTAGAAGATGGGGGAAAAAAACCGACAAAACAACTTGGTGAAAAGATCTGTTGCCTGTTGTAGTCAACAACAAAGTCCTAAGGATCCCTAAATTCCTCCATGGAATTTTGGTATACTCTAAAACAGCCAACCAAATAAATACACATATGTATACACATATGCATACACATGCCCTTGGGAGGATGTTTTAAGATTTTCTGTCTTGGCTGAGTCAACCAAGACATAAATTTTTAGGAAACATACAAATGCATTTAGTACAAATGTCAGAACAGCAGTGAAATTTTTAGGTACTTTCCAAATGTGATTCTAACACATGTGAAGATGTAGCACTCTTCTTTAAGAAATAGATTGCAACAGAAGCCTAAAAGACAGAAATGTACCTGATCTTCTCACAGAGCTGGACTATTAAAAGCTGAACTAGGCAGTTTATATGACTTTACATTTTAACACTGAACACATAAACAGCAAAAGCAAAGGTGTCAGGGCTTTGGGATGATACCTGAAACATCGAAAAATATTGCTGTAACTTTTTCACATTCCATTCAAATATAGAAACACAACTTTCTATATTGCCACACCTTTTACAAATATAGGTTGTTTTCTTTCTGGCAGAGCTCCTATAACATACTCAACAGATATTATAAATAAATTTAGGACAAGTTTCAGATCTAAGTTCTGGTCATTTAATAAGGGTTTCTGGTCATGTAGAAGATACACATTTGACACTAATGTTTCCAGGAGTTGTATGATGAGACAAACTCAGACTTTGGCAAGAGTTTTGGCCCTTCATCCTGTCCAGTTGATCTATGGAAAGATTTTAATGTTTTGACTTCTAATCATTATCTCAGCCAAATGGCATGACAGTTGCCAAGAATAAGGAAAGTCTATGAAAAGTAAAACTTTGGGGGGAAAAAAGAAAAAACTTGAAAGTTTGGGCTATTATAAACCCTATAAGGCTGTTTATTTGGAAGCATATTAAGTTACTAGGTGACATAATGGAGTAGAAGTCCTTGAACTGCCAGCTCTGGTATATAATATGTCCTGTATAATTTTTTTTAATCCGAAGAAAACTACAACAGTAAAGGCAGATGACTAGTTGTGATGTTGTAACTATTAATTCAGAATACAAAGGCTGACCTTTATAAGACATGGAATTGCCAGATACTTTAACTCATACAGTCACATAATTGTTTCAAGCCTGTAGGTCGCTTGTATTTTGTGATGCCCTTTCTCAAGTACTGGAGATGAAGAAAGCTTGACACATCTCTGAAGTTTAGCATAAATGAAAATGCTGAAAGTTCTTCAAGTACAAGGTAATTTGCCAGGAAAGACAGAAAGAAGATCGTAAACACAGTAAATTCAAAGCAAAACAAATCTTTTCAGGCCTCCAGCGTAAGGGGCAATCTCTAGACCAGTATGTTAACTGGAATAGTTAGCTGTCACCTTCTGGCTCCACTTTCCAAGACTTTGCTCAAAGGAAATGCAAATGCTGAAAACAGTTATTTTTGTTTGCTATCAACACAAATATGTCCTACAATTCCTGAATCTTTGTAATCAGCTCTTTTCCTCTCATAACAGGCCTCTTTTCCAAACCTTGGGGAAACTTTAGAAGCAGTTCTTTAGCTAGGCATCAAGAGAAGATTTTTGTTAATGAGCAACTCTGTAACTGTGGATTTAAAAAAATTTCTTTTGTTCATCATATTCCTCTTGTATCTTTCTACCTTATTTTTTCTTGTGGGTTAGAAAACCGCTGTTCCCTTTTTTTCTTTTTCTTTTTTTAAGTGCGATGATTCATGCTCCAGCAAGCACTGGACATAGTGTGTAGACTCATCACAGTGGGGACTCAAATCAAGTCCTTGCTCATACAAAAATTAATTATATCATTATTACAAGATGCTAGGATATTAGGTGTTTTGGTAGGTCTCCATATACTTCCATTTTCAAATGCACATATCTCAATAGTTGCAAAAATGGGAGTCTGCTACACTTTTACCTTCCACAATGGCACAACTTTTCCTTTACTTGACATTTTTCAAATCCTAGACAAAAATATTTACATATAAGCTAGTAATGACTCAAGGATACAAAAAGCTAGAGGCTACCTAGCTTAAAATTAGAAATATCTTTAAAGCTACAAAGTCTGACCTTCTGTATAACACACAACATGAAACTTTGTCCATTAATTCCTAAAGCAAATCAATACTTTCTTATTGAACTAGAATCTCTCTCAAGGACAAAATGAACTTGCAAGCTTTGAATCTCATACAGTGCTTATCAGCACTTTTTGCTCCTAGGCATAAGAGAAGCTGCATTCAACTAACTGAAATAAGTGCAGGCAGCACCTGAGTTTGTTCTTAGGTTGCTGGAATGATTCAACCAAGTGAGGAAAAGTTTTGTCGCTTCTTTTCTTTCTTGACCATACTTGAGTGTATGGATTTACCTTAAAATGTAAGATAAAATGCTCTACCAACTCTTAACCTCAAAGCATCTCAGTCTTTTGCTAAGCAATAAAGCTACCGTTCTCTTAGAATCAGCAAACAACTTTCTTTGCTGCCAGTGCTACCTTAGTTCGAACTTTGGATTTAAATACCTCAGGAGTTCTACTTGAAAATGGAATCAATGATACTGTGATTTAGAAGAACCATATCCAGTTTCTTACTATCTTCTGTTCTGGATAACCTGAAGTAGACACATACCTTAGAGACTAGGAAAATGACAGTCAGTAAAATGAGAAAGGTTGATTTCCTATAGATAAGAAGTCTTATAGATGCATATTAAGTTAAATAATCAAGTGGAACTGCGGAACTGTGGAAGTTCTTTTATTTGGAAATATTTATTTCATATTTTCTGGGAAATGTACAACTGTTCACTGATCTAATTAGGAATACTGTATGTCTTGTAGCTTTTCGAATTCTGCAGTTGACTGGAGGTTTCCTACAGTCTAAAAGTTATAACTGAGAGCATGGGTTTTTAACGAACTCCACATTGGCCATGGCAGTGACCTCATATGGAAGAAAGATATACATTGCACCCAGGCAGGGAGATATTAGTACGGTTAGGACAACAAAACAAGGTAAAGTCGAGTTCCAGCAAGTGGCTTGGGGGAAGAGAAAGTACTCACGCTGTCTTTGCCTTTTCATTCCTTAGTATGGTTCTTAAGGATATTTCAGTGTTCTTAAAAAAAAAACTTCAAAGACTTTTTGCAATGGACATTCTTGATTTCACGTCCTGGGTCAAACCCTTGCTAACATAAGTGATCATGAAGTACTCTTTCAGAACTTTAGTATGGTTTCTCCAGTATCAAAAGGGACCAATCAAGCACATAGTGCTTTTAATTTTATTCTGATTTAAAGTGTGCATTTATTTACATTAAAGTACTTCCATCTTTTCTTAGATGGAATCTTAGAAGATTCTTTTACTTCCACAATCAATTCCCCATAGTGTACTTATACACCTTATACAGCTTCTCATATTCAGCCTTTGCTAGATAAGTCTGGTCTGTTTTCTTACAGCAAATTCTCCATCCACCTAATCATTCTAGCAACACTTACATTAAAAGACTTGAAGAAATAAAAAGAACTGACCATAAACCCACAAAATAAGTATGCTGGAGGTTTTACCAAGACCCTGTACAAGAGTGTGAATGCTTTGTTTCCTTTGCAGGACACATTCCCAATTCATTGAAGAACCACAGCTGCCTTTTTTTCATTGGCAGTTGTCATCTGGACTTCCACAACCAGAAAATCTTCTGACACTTCTAGTTCAATGGATTACAGACTGCAGCAGAATGTGTTGTCCCTAGTCCACAATCCTCCATGCCTGTCTGATTTTGCATCTTGCACTACATTTAATGGTTATCCATATCTATTCCTCTAATCCTCGCAGTCATTCCTCTTCTAGATATCTTGATCGTCCTCAGCACATATGACTCTCGGCCACGTCATCAGAGTTTAATTAATATACACTCCCATTTTTGGCACAAAGTTATTAATTTAAAAATTATATAAGATCTGTCTCCTCTCTAAAGTCTACTAATCATTTCCTTATAGCTCAAGAATACCCTTTTCCTTAACAAACTATAATAGATCAGCTTTAACTAGGTTATCACCCATCTTATAATACTTCCACTGATGTCTAAACTTCTATACTCAATTTGCTACATACATCAGTAAATAATTTTCATTATTTTTTAATCCAGTTTTTACTGGATAATTTTGATGCTCACATTAACGATGCAGCTTCTGTTTTGCAGAAAGACCAATAAGCCTAAAGAGTACTAATTCTGAGCTGGGTGCCGCTGGGCTAACAAGCCGTTCTTGAAGGCAATATATTGTGGAGCACAACACAGAAGCACTGTAGCATTTCTGCAAGGACAGCTGTGTAATAGAAGGGGTAATTTAGAAGATAATTGTGAGTTCTTTGTGTTATCTTTGTTCTTCTCTTGTTGCACAAGTGACCATTCTACAGGTGGCCCAGGATTTCTTCTCCCCTTTCAGAAATTCACACTGTGCTTTTATGCTGGAACCAGCCTGAGTCTGAGACAGCTCATTTGCTTCTCAGTGCAGGCCATATCATATTCAGACTAGTCCTGTGCAAACCCAGCTGGATGCCTCTCCACCCTGCCATTGGTTCAGAGTTTACAGGTCAGACTTTGTGTTAAAGAAGGGCACTGGAAGCCTCTGCAGATCAGACTTTGTCCCAAAATCAATATTGCCTCATTCACTCAATTCCATATTTCAGCTACTGAACACCAGCAGATACAAACAACATGGCTTTCCACATAGCCAACTGCAGGCTTTCATTCTGTCCACTACCCAGTTAATTCACAATTCAGCTAAGCTGTTAGGTAACACTGTTGACTACTGCATCTGCTGTTTTCCAAATATACTGTACTCTCCTGCACCTGCTTCATTACAAAAACAAACAAACCAACAAACATAGTTCCTGAATCTCCAATTAAACATCTCAATTCTTTCAGAATTTTAGGATAGAATTTATCTGCTCCCCCCTCCCAAATCCCCTTCTCCCAGCCTAAATTAATTGAAGTGGGTTCTGCTTCCCTCCTAGCTGCAGTGATTTCCTTCTCACATCTTCTTCCTGTTAGTCACTTCTACCTCTAACATCACCTTCAGTATCCCCATCCCTACTGACAAGGGACAATTTTATATTTTTTTTGCAGTTTTGTAACAATGCTAAGATACTCAGTATTTATTCCACTGTCCCATTCCAGTGTCCTGATTTTCCTTCACTCTCTACTTAATCAGCAAGTAATATTTTCCATTTGTTTTCATTTCTACCCTTTTGACTTTTGCACTCGATTTTTTTTGGTGATTAGTCCTTTTCCATTTAATTCCCAGAAGGCTCCCAACTCATGCTTTCTGAGACAGTTATTTGTTCAGTTGGGACAGGAAACCTTTCCCCTACTGTTTTTCTTATTTGGAATACAACTCCAACATACTTTTACCATATCTGACTTAGAGAAGTTTCTCTCCTCCTCTGTAATCAAGTCCCTGTTTTTCCACTTAATTTAAATTAGTGGATTTATAATCACTGTAATCTGACCTTTACCACCCTGTCTCACCAAAACTAAGGCCAAAAAAACATCGTGCTGTTTGTGTGACTCTTCGGTAACCGCTTCACAGAACAACGGGGTCCTCCTCCTCCTCCTCCTACTTCTGAATGAGTTTAGCTCTGGTAACAAGGCAACACCTTGTATTTATATATGGAACTGGAACAGGTTACCCATAGAAGCTTTGGATACCCCATCCCTGGAAGTGTTCAAGACCAGGCTGGATGGGGCTTGGAGCAACCTGCTCTAGTGAGAGGTGTCCCTGCCCATGGCAGGTGGGTTGGAACTCCATGATCTTTAAGGTCTCTTCCAACTCTAACCATTATATGGTTCTATGATTTCCCATGAACAATTTTTTTTTTTTTTTAAGAACCTTCTTTATAGCAGAATTTAAATAAATAAATAAATTTTAAAATCCTGATGTTTCAACTGGTTAACAACAGACACTTCTCTTGAACCAAGCAGCTTGGCAAGGGTGGTTTCAGCCGGAGGAGGGCCACACAGGGAACCCTGGGCCCCAGAGATCTGATGGGGAAATGCTGGCGTGCCAAGGGAGCCATCCGCACTCCATACAACCTCCTCGCTGGGCAGTGCTTCTAAACTCCCTTTTCTCCCAGACGTGATGCCTCGGCTCCAGGGAAAAGCAGCCGGTGGGGAATTACCACCAGTTGCCAGGCAGGCAGGCAGACGCCCCCTGGTAGACGGAGCCCAGTCTCTCCCTTCTCCTCCAAATCCTGCCGGGGAGCAAAGAGGCGCCACAAGGAGGCCCTGTAACCATGAGGTGCCCGGTGTGGCAAGGTGCTCTCCCTGTTTCCCACCCCCACCCCCCCACCTGGCTGCTGCTCAGGCCTTGGCCATAGCAACATTGATTGCAATAAGCAGCACCTAGACTTTGGGGGATGGCTGGTAACATAGCCAAAACACTGTGGGGAGTGGGGACCTAGATACTTTGTTCCCATGAAAATATGACTATAATTCAATTATCTTACTGTATAAATAGTGGACAGCACGAGAGCCCTTTGAGTCCCCTGGTACAGCAGTGGGCTGCATGCCAGGATCTCCCCTTTAGTGAGGACGCTTGCANGTCAATCACTCCGTGCCTGACACCTGGCCGGGATCCAACCCCTGGCCTGGCCTGGCCTGGCCCGGCCCGGCCGCCGCCGCCTCCCGGCCGCCTCGGTGCAGGCTGGGTAGCGTTACCGTTGCTAGGCGGACGGGACGGCGGTGATGGTGAAGGAAACCATCCGGGTGTACGCGCGGGTGAAGCCGCTGGGCAGGCGGCAGCAGGCGGGGGTAGGACGGTGAGCGGGCTGCTCTGCTGCCGGGGGGCGGCTGGGGCGGGAGGGAAGGGGCCTTGGCCTCCCCCCGCAAGAGGCCCGGCCGCCGGGTGGGCGTTGCGGGGTTTGCGTGTGGTGGGATCTGGAAGCCGCAGGCCTGTACTGTTCTCCGGAGCTTTAAGTTAATAAAAGCACGAAGTACGGGAGCTTTGGCTGTAATTGTTGGGGAAGGGAGTGAGGAACTTCTTTCCCCCGCCCTGGTTGTTAGAGACAGGCTCCATGGAAAAAACATCTGACACTGGTCACTGGGTTTCTGAGGTTCAACAGTTCTGAACATTGGTGGGGAACATGTCGCTCCCAGGCCTTAGCTGTCCTTGCAAGTGATAATAAAGTTAATGAAATCGTTTCTCAGAAATCGTGGCTTTAGGTCTCCTTCATTGGCTTCTCATTTTAAACCAGCTTTATGCGTTCTGTGGTAGTCTTTCCTAATATATTCTTCCAGGTGTTTTGGAGGGGGTTGCAATGGCGGCTGTGCTTTGTTTTTCATAACAGCTCAGCTATTAAAGTGGTTTAGTAAGCAAACTATGTCAAAGAGACTATGTTTCTGTTTCAAAACTTATTGTAGTGTTTATATGGTAACGATAGTGTTCTTGTGTTCTTGTTTTATAGTATCATGGCTGAAGGAGGATCTGCTTGTGTATTAAGGGCTTTTGAAGTAGGCAGAGCTAGTCTGGTTTGCTTTGTTGTTTTGATATACTGATTAGCCATGGTTCACAATGCAATTCTGAAATTCATGTAAAGTCTTCCTTCAGGCAGTTACAGGTGCTAAGCTTAAATAGGTGTTATACCTAAGGGGTATGCTGTTTTATTGCTAAAACTGTTTTGTTAATTCTTAATTGTGCTTATTAGATTTATTCAGTTGATGATAATGAGCAGCCTCTGTCCAGCCTGGAGATCATTGTGCCACGTGATTTAGCAGATGGGTTCATCAATAATAAACGGGAGAGCTACAGGTTCAAGTAAGTAAAAGCCTTATCTTTGTATCTTCTGCCTTCAGTGCTTGATGTCACTGTGGAGTGATACAGATCTGTAGAACTTGGAAAAGCCTATTCTTAAAATCAGGCTGTTGTGTCAATTAGTTTATTTTTATGTGCAACTCCATTAACGAGAAATACGGCGCCAGCAGATGTTCTGCACCTCAACAAGTTTCACAGCATTTGATAAAGTTGTGGGGTTTTTGTCTGTCCATTGCAAATCATTCTACATTTCTAAGCCTCGTCTCAAAGATTGTGTCTTCATTTATCAGTTCTTCCTCTTTTACAGCTTGTTTTGAATTTGTGCATGGAAATTGAATGCAGGACTGTGTATTCTCTTGTGATCTAATGAGTTGACATAGGCTTGGTAAGGATGTCTAGATGTAAACACTCTGTTTAGAAACTGTGTTTCAGACATAACCAAAACACAGTAAAGAAAACCAGAGGCTGTTGAAAGAAACAAAGCCATAGCTGTAGAATGTAAATATTTTGTAGAAACTAAAAATAAGTACCAGGTATATGAATCAAATACTTCTATCTTTTCAACAGAAAACTTGGATGCAACATTTTGAAACTTTGATGAAAAAGAAAGCTAGATGTAGCCACCTGCCTAGGTTGGGTTTTTTCCAAGTTGAATATTCTTTATTTTTTATAATACCAAATCAAGTACATTTGTTGCTCTATGCTATTAAAAAAAGAGAGCCCCAGATAAACATCTGCAGCTCAGACTGATGTCATTTTACATCAGCTAAGGAAATCTGTTCTGCTTGGGAAGAGAGGAGCTGCCCTCTCCGACTAGCTTAATATGCAAAACTGGCTTAGGTTGCAGATGCCCAAGCCAGCTGTAATGAATGCTGATGGTTTTTTACTGACTTTATAATTTATTAACAAGTCTGTAGAGGTAGAATTTGAGAAACACCGTGACTTATTATCCTTAAGACAATGCAAAAATAATTTTATGGAGCAAGCATTTCTTCCATCAAATCCATACTTTCATGCAGTCTTTCTGTCCTGGTCACCTCAAACATTATTTTCTTTTGTTCTTACTCTCTTATATGGGAATCAAATGCAATAGTTTGAATTACTTGATGGATTAAGGGTTAGCAGGGTCAAAAAACCACCTGATTTGTGTGTTGCATTTGTCTATGATGTTGTACACACTGTATAATACCTTACAGTCCATATTGCCTGTCTATATACCTGGTATCCATAATGCCTTTTTATATACCCTGTGAAATTCTATATGAATGTACAGTTCCAGATAGGAGGGACAATCAGCAGGGCACAAGCAGCAGTCCAGGAGGTTTCTGAAATGTAATTAATGACAACTTTCTAATATATGCTTAAAGAGCCAGTGAGAGGAGAAGTTGGCTGCACCTCATATTTGCAAACATGGAAGAACTGGTCAGGGATGTGAAACCTGGGGGTAGTCTGGGCTGCATGGGCCATAAGGTAGTGAAATTCTCCCTTGAGAGAAGGGAGCAAGGCAAAAAGCAGCATCACAACGCTGGACCTAGGAGAGCAAACTTTGGCCTGTTCAGGGACCTGCTTGAAAGAATCCCATGAGTTACAGCCCTGGAGAGAAGTCCAGAAGAGCCAGCTGATTTTCAGGGATCACAAGCTCAAGAACAGTCCATCCTGATGAGCAGGAAGGAGAAAAAGACAACAAGAAACCTGCATGGATGAGCACGTAGCTCCTACCTAAATGCACAAATGAAAGGGAAGTGTACAAGAGGTGGGTCAGGTGATCCAGGAAGGCTGTCTGAGAAATGACATCAGGAAAGTCTAGATAAGTGCACAGTGAGGAGTGATGAAAATGAGCTGAGCTACTAGATTCAGAGGGTTGTCATCAGGGGTACTAAGTCCAGCTGGAGACCAGTCACTACTGGTGTAATCAATATGCTATCCAATACTCTAGCATTAATGACCTGGGTTATGGGACCGAGTGAATCTTCAGGAAGTTCACAGACAGTGTGATACTGGGAGTGTTGGTTGATGCACCAGATAGTTGTGCTGCTGTTAAGAGGGACCCCAAGAGGCTGAAGAAATGGGCCAATAGGAGTCTTATTAATTTCAACAAAGTAAAATACTGTCCTGCTCCTGGTGAGAAATAACCAGGACAGGTTCAGGGTTGACTGAGGTTGACTTTCTGCAGGTTTGCAGAAAAGGGCATGGAGTCCTGGTAGACAGAAAGTTGAACATGAGTCAGCGCTATGGCATTTGCAGCAAGGACAGCCAACAGCCCGTGGGCTGCATTAGGCAGAGTGTTGCCAGCAGGTCAAGGGAGTTGATCCTTCCCTTTTAGACACCAGTCAGATCACATCCAAAGTTCTGTGTCCAGTTCTGGGCTCCAGCAAAGGGACACAAAAGTAATTAAGGGACTGGAGCATCGGACTTGTAAAGAGAGGCTAAGTGACCTGGGATTGTTTATCCTGAAGAAGAGAAGGCTCAAAGGCATCTTATCAATGTGTGTAAACAACTGATGTGGAGGGAGAGATTAATGAAGATGATGGCCAGATGTTTCTCAGTGGTGACCAGGGACAGGACAAGAGTTTATGGGCACAAATTGAAATACAGCATTTATCTCAAAAACCACTTTTACTGGGGTCTGATCAAATATTGCCCAGAGAGGCTGTGGAGCCTCCACGCATGAAGTTACTCAAAACCTGACTCTACAGACCACTGCTCTGGCAGACCATGCTTTGAGCAGGGTGATTGGATCAGATGGTCCTTCCAGCCTGAAGTATTCTTTGGTTCTGCAAGTCAACTACAGATATTTTGTATAGAAGGTGACAAGACTTGGAGTGAATTAAATATCTCCTTGTGACTTACAGTAACTATGCAGTAGAATGAAGGAAGTACTTACAAAAAAATGTGAGTCTGGCTATACTGGTGGGATGCTGTATTTGGTTATAGTGTAATCTATTTATCCAGGTTTCAATGTGGTGCCAGTTACAAACACTGATTCTCTTGATAGATTTGAAATACGGTTCATTTTTTTTCCTAAGCCACATCATTTTATCAGAGGATTTAATTGTACAGATCTTTTCAAAGCAGCACTGTGTACAGCCTATTTATGTACAATAGCACAACAGCACGCTGTGGTTAAGACTACAGGGAAAACATTGTACTAAGTTATGTAAGCCTAATGATGTAAACATTGACTGTTGCAAACACAAACAGAAATATATGAATCAAGTAGTGTTTTAAGATTCTGAGCAATTATTATTTGCTTAATATTTTCAGATTTCAGAAAATTTTTGATCAAGAGGCAAAACAAGATGTGGTTTTTGACAGCATTGCCAAACCAGTGGCAGAATGGTACGTTGTTGATCGTGCAGTAATCGGGGTAACACAGGGTCAAAAACAGCTTTCATTGTATTACTCGGAGACGAGCTGGCAAGTGTTTGTCTCACTGTTGTAAAAGTGGATTGATGTTTTAGTTTTCTAACTACTGATATCTCTGAATCTGGGTGATTTGCCACAATCCCCTACGAATTTTATATATGGTGAAGATAAATTATGATTTCCTAAAATAGCACTGCTACTCTTGCCGCTTTTGTTGCATAGGCGTAGAAATCCATGTCTGTTTAGTAATTTGTCTGTAATACAAGCTCACTTCATTGCATTAGAAAAGTATTCCCTATATAGTTCCATGGAGGGATAAATATAACAAAAATCTTATCCTCCTGTTTAGTTTTTGATTAACTTAGGGACACTCATTAATTAAAACCTGTGGAGATATTCTCAAATTTTGCCCATGTTATTTTTGTCTTAATGTGTAGGGCAGTGATTTTGACACCATTTTTGTTTTTCTCTGCCATATACTTATCAAACAATGCTCACGTTTTAAAGTTTGCAAAGGCAAGCATTTAAGACTGATGTAGAAGCTCTCTCTATTCACTGTGTGGATTGAATGTCACTCTGAACTGGGTGGATTTTCCAATATGCTGTTTGCTTGTGCAGCTTAGGTCCACGTTGTTCAAGTTAGGACTGGTTTTAGTGGGGGAGAAAATGCCACACTGGAGGAAGCAGAATTTCTGCATAATGTTTGTTTGTTTATCATACTTGTTGGTCAGAATCCAAACTTGTAGTAAGTTTGGAAGCATTACTTTAGGTACCTACTTTTCTCATTCATTGTTTGACCTATCCATAAGCTATGATTCTCTTGAGTCTACTGCACAGCCACATGTTTTGCACTGCAGGAAAATGGACATGCTCAGTTCGACCCTTAATCTTTCTCAAATTGTTACTTGGAAGTAAAAATTTACCTAGCTCAAGAAAATTCTATTTTCTTGATTTTCCCACATAAAGGAGGAGAGTAATTGACAGCGAAAAGGAAGAACCAGTGAATATGAATCTTCACTAGAATAAGTCAAATATGCTTTAAAAAAAATTGCTTTTTTTTAATCCAAAAGGGATTTGCTTGTTTGACTTCATAGCATATAGCTTCAGATTAAGTCATTTATTTAACTTCAAATATTTCTGAGTTTAATGTTAACTGCAGACAAAAACTTATGTACCTTACTTGACTGCACTTGGAAAGATAAGGGTTAAAACTCTCATTGTAGCATGCTATGGGTTGAATTATCCTCAACGAAAACTCAAGAGTACCAAAGCTAACTAGCAACAGACTGACTTTTTTTTTTTTTTCCTTTAGAGTATTTTGCTAGAATATAGAAAGGTTTTCCAGTTGAATAATTCACCTATATGGTGCTCTAATAAACGGGAATTGGTATTGTTTTCTTTTGTTTCAGTGTTGGCCGATACAACATTTTTACACATTGATTTGTTCCCTTATATAGAGTTTAGTTTTGATTTTTAGATATTTTTAAATACTTGAATGCTATTAAAATCAGTGGTGTTTAGGCATACAGTTCTCTCCAAATAGATGAGTATTTAATGTTAAAATTGATTTATAAAAACATTCTTAACTAAATCAAGACTGTTTTCACTCTGAGTATTACAACGTGTTGAAGCTTGTATTCTGATGTTTTTGTTGTTACTTATAATGTTGAAGGATAATTATGCTTGTGTTTTTACAGTAAAATAGGCAATACCTGAAGGATGTTCCTCTTTCTTGTGTTCTTTGTTCATTTTTACCTTTTCTTAGGCAAAAATACGTATTTCGAAATGTCTTCATAGTCATGAGGTTCCTTGGCTAACGGAGTCCTTAACTGTGCCTGAAATTTATTTCACCCTGTAGTTAATGACTCAATTTTCCTTTCCGTTGTGGGACAATGAGAATTGCCCTGTTGCTCTGAAAGATCACAGTCTTTCATAGCAACGTGTGCGTTCCTATTTGTTTCTTTCTAAGTCAACGTTCTCTTGCAAGGAAAAACGTTGAAAATGCACTAATTTCTGTTGTTTGAGTCACTTTACTAAGGGAGCAGGTTTTGTGTGTGTTTTGCCAGGGAAAAGAAAGTAGCAGGAAAGAATCAATGAAATAGTTCAGTAGCATTTTGAGGCTCTTTGCCATGAGTACTTATAGTCACGAGAACATTCAGTTAGACTTGAATGTTCAGAAGAAAAATCTTGGGCATTGTTTAAACTGAAAACAGCAATGCAGTGTTCAGGATTCTAAAATCTTTCTAGTTTCTTCTTGGTTAGATGGAAACTGAATGCAACTTTCTATTTTCTTTTTTTTTTTCTATTTTTCTTTTTAAGTCTGCTTTCTTTGATGTTGGGCCACTACTTTTCTCTCTTTAAGTCCAGTTACAGTGTCATCTTGCTTGTGGTTTCAAAGGCACCAGACGTTAGTTCATTTAATTTGCTTCTCCAGTTAAAAGTGCCAGCCTCTGTAAACCATTATAAGCATGTGATTTGCTTGATTTGTGGGTTGTTGTTTTTTTTTTTATTATTATTATTTTATTAATGCTCGAGTCATCTCCTACTTGGTTTGTTTTTATCATTTGTTTGCACTTTGCTCTTTTCCTTTCAATTTTAAATATATATTCTTGATAATTTTTGCGTGCAGCGCCAATTTATCTTTGAGAAGCAGCACTCTAGTCTAACAACAGAACAAGTTTACTCTTCAAATATTAGCGTTATGGTGATTAATGCAGTCAGAAATTAAGTAGAAAATATTACTACTTTGGAATAAGTTTTGTAGTCAGTTCTAATATGGCCAATATTTTCTCTTGATTTATTAAAGAATAACATTGAAAATACATTTCTCTTCAGATGTATCACGCAAATATAAAATAGCTCAGCTGTGATGTGATGGGTGACTTATGTTTTTTTTGAAAGATCTGATATCTTCCATGATAGTGCTTCCGTTGCCACAGATTTTAGTTTCTTCTTGTGTGCTGTGTTTATCCTAAGAATTAACATCTGTAATATACAAACTACTTCCCTTTACTCTTTTTCTGTTTTTTTTTTTCTGCTGCTTATTCTTACAGAAAATGTGGTCAAAATATTTTGCCGAACAGCATCATTGCAATGTTGACTATATTTTGTAATGTCCCTCTTTCCAATTTTAGAAAACATTTTACTAGTAATTGAAAATATTTGGAAAACATATTTACATCATTAAATTGCCTTGTGATACAAAGCCACAGGATGTAGACTAAACATCCTAATAGGACATTTCTAGCTTTACTAAATATGCTTGTAGAAATCCAGTGACCATCGTTTGCTTTTCTGCTATTTTTTTTTCTTCCTGTTTAAGTCTGTGAATAAGATGATTTAATAAAAGTATTTACTGTTTTGCGGTTTGTTTGGGTTTTTAGGTTTTATTTCCTCTTTCACTAACAACTCAGGGATTTGTGTTTTACTATGCATTCAAAGAAAATGAAATATCTAAAATTTTCTTCAAACTACTGAAATGTCAGTATTTTGTAAAAGATTCCTAATTTTCCTGCAAATCATGTACTCATTTTGACCATTTAATCTACAGTAATAATGAATGTGCTTTTCTTTCACTGACTTTGATAGGATTATTCAGAACCTGCTCACTTGCAATTCTTGTATGAGTTATTGCATAAGTTATTATGCAAATGTTGTTTATGCACATGTTTGGCTTTTGGGGAGAAGAACATTGTTGTGCAACTGGAATTCCAGATAATTATTTTTTGGTGCGCTTTATTTTTACTTGTGTATAATTTGAAATGCAAGGTTTGTTGTTTTGGTTTTTGGTTTGTTGTTTGTTTTTTTTTTTTTTATTTAATAGTATAATTATATATATGAAGCATATTGGATGCTTAAAGTATTTTCAATAACAATATTTGTAACAGTGCAAACTATCTTCTGGAAAACTGCAAAATACAACAGCAGGAAGTATATGGGACAGGAGAACAGAAAGTTAAAGTCAGTCAGAACCCAATATTAAATTGGTTATTTGTTATTTTGCATCTAAAAAAAGCCCAAACCTTATTAAGGGCTATTTTCCACTCTAAGGAAATTACATCTTTTATTTGAACTCCTCATAGCTGGGGAAAACATCTTGCTTATAACTATGTATCTGCCTATACATGTGTCATGTATAGGGAGCTGTTTCTTCACCCTTTTGCCCCAGATTCCCTTCCCTTCCCTTCTATCAGAATAATGACAGGAGCAGAGTTTAGTGCAACTGCACCGTCCTGCCTCTCTGTAGATGTTGTTGCCTGGTGCAGCAGGTTGCTGTGTGCCCTGATAGGGTGGGTTGTTTCTGACAAAGTGAGCTTAGTGAAGACTTGTACAATTTTGGTACCGTAACATTTATACTGATGTCATCTCACTGATGTTGCAATACGAAAGCATTGAAATGTAAGATCTTTGTGATACAAATCAATTACTTGCTTTCTATGGTCCTGGCACAGTGACTCCCCAACCAGGTCCAAATCTTTTGGTGTCGTCAGCATAATACAGTATTTGCTACTGTGATCAAAACTGGCCTTTCTGTAGAGACTTGTTAAGTCTTCATACTAATACGTTTGAAATGAAGATTAGCTAGTAAAACAATGATGCTGTAGTAGTGGAAGGTAATTTTTCTGGAATTTTGATAAGGGGCAGAGAAGTCAATGTTGGCCTCTTCTCCCAAGTGAATAATGACAGGAGCAGAGGAAATGGTCTGAAGTTGTGGCAGGGGAGGTTTAGATTGGATATTAGGAAGAGTTACTGGACTGAGAGGGTGGTCAGGCACTGGAATGGCCTGCCCAGGGAGGTGGTGGAGTCACCATCCCTGGAAGTGTTTAAGAAACGTGTAGATGTGGCACCTCAGGGCATGCTCTGGTGGCCGAGATTGTAGGGGTTTTTTTCTGTGTGTATGGTTGGACTTGGTGATCTCGGAGGTCCTTTCCAACCATAATGATTCTGTGATTCTATGCAAGCATCAGGCCTGTAAGCACATGGATTTTCTAGAAGATAGTCCTTGTTTACTAACTAAATGATAGTCTTGTGTGAACAATTATCCATTCTGACCTGGATATATTTGTGACACAGTGTGGGAAGCAGTGGTTTGGCTCACCTGCAGGTAACCTTGCATCACAACTTTATTGCTGCTTATGTGGGTGATTTAGGTACACAAGACTTGTAGAATCAATGAATAGTGAAGGACACTTACTTTTTTGCATGTGAACTTGAAACAAATGTAGTTTAAAATTTCCCCTAAATTGAGAAATCGGAGCAGCAAGGTTAGCAGCTCTCCCTGAAAGTTTGTACAATTATGGGGCAATAAAATGTGAAAAGCCTCATTAATGTTTCATTTCAAATTACTTAATTGCTCACGTTTATTTTGACTTAAATTGCATAGTTTAAAATTTTTCAAGAAGCCTGCTTATTCTAACTTAAATTTGGTGGCTTTGGTTCAGAATATCTTTGTGTCACTTATTTTCTGCAGTGCTTGTGGTAGAATTCTAAATATATTTAGATATTTTAGTTTAATTAAAAAAATTTATTACTGTATTACACTTCTTTCTTTCTTTCTTTCTTTCTTTCTTTCTTTCTTTCATTTTTTGGGGGGGGCAAGGGAGGGGATGCCCTTTAGAAATTTTTTAAGGAAACTTGCTTGCACTAAGCTTTCAAAAATACATTTACATGCACATTTGGAAATTAGTGTTGTTTTTGAAAGATGAGGCATTACCAAATTAGACTTGTTCCATAAGTCTGACAAAGGCATAAAGAAAAAAATTTCATACTGAGATACCTTGTTTATTTTAATTAAAAGAAACTTTAGTCTGAGCTCCAAGTGATAAAAGATACCCAAATACTGAGACTCTGTAAAGACAAATCCTCCCTGAAAACTTGTTTTCCAGATCCTGCACATGAAGTTCTTCCTTATTTTTGTCTTGAATAGCATGTCTGGGGAATGGTTTTGCCAGGACTGTGTTGGTTTTTTTGTTTTGTTTTATTTTTAAATAAAATAACTATGAATTGAGGTTTTCAGAGATAAAAAGAAGGAAAGTGAGAGACATCGGTAAAGTATTTCTAGTCAGCAAGAACTGAGATGAGAAGAGGGCTGACATTATCCCCAGATCAAAGAGATTGTTTTTTCTGCTTTTTTCGTTATCCCACCATTTTAATAATTAATGAATATTTGTTCCAACCACATACCTTTATGTTCCCAGTCATTTAAAATGATGATGTCAGAACTTGTTAAAATAATAAGCTGAAATAAACTAAGAAAATCAAAGTAATTGATTTTTGAAGCCAAAATTTGTTTCTTGTTCCCAGGATCTTCTCTTATCTACATATAAACAATTACAGAATTTAGTCTTTAGTAAATAAGACTTTTTTTCCATTGAAACATTTAGACATGTTTTATTTATTCATATTATAAACTTTAAAAACCTTTGACTTTGAACTTTTTCATTTTAAAAGAAGACAGTAATAAAGATTACAGATGGCTTAAATGCATCTACTCAAATGATCTTTTTCATCCTTTTGAAGACTGAGACGTTTTTCTTCAATAGGAATAAATTTTCAGAGCAAGCACATCTTTTTGTTGAGATGTCATATTCATCATTGTTGTGATGGTTTTTGGTGTTCCGGAGGGGCTTCATTGACCGATTGCTGAGACAAGATTTCTGCATTTCTGCATTTCTTTGTAATACCTGCCAGTGTCAAAAGCTTGAGAAGAAGATTGTTACTATTTCTTGATTTTTTCATAATAATGTTTGGAGTAACACAGAAGGAATCAGAACACTCTGACTTCTCAGAGGAAGACTGTCATAGTGTTGGTCATAAAACTGATGCTTTGAGACCAGTCTGAAATAGACCAGAGCTTGTAGCATGTTTTCAGGCACTGATAAGGGCTGTTTATTTTTCCCTTCTGCTGCTGATGATTCAGCAGCACACATAATTCACACATAGTGAATTATGCCTACTGCTAACAAATTAGAATAATTAAGTCAGAAGGGGTCTCTGTAGGTAATCTGGTCCAACCTCCTGAAGAAAGCTTCAATGTTAGATCAGGTTGTTCAGACCCTTGTCTCATACAACTTTGAATATATCCAAGGACTGGGATCCCATGACCTGTCCAGGCACCTGTTAAAAGGCTTACAGAATCACAGAATCTTCATGGTTAGAAGGGACCTCTGAGATCAAGTCCAACAATACATACACACACAAAAAAAATCCCCCAAAGCAACAACCACCAAAAAAATCCCATCCCATAAAACAGATCACCCAATCCCCTACAATCTTAGGCATTAGAGCATGCCCTCAAGTGCCACATCTACACGTTTCTTAAATACCTTCAGGGGTGGTGACTCCACGACCTCCCTGGGTTCCAGTGCCTGATCACCCTCTGAGTGAAGTAATTCTTCCTAATATCCCATGTAAATCTTCCCTGCTGCAACTTCAGACCATTTCCTCTGCTCCTGTCATTATTGGGAGAAGAGGCCAACACCCACCTCTTTACAACCTCCTTTCAGGTAGAGGGCAATGAGGGCTCCCCTCAGCTTCCTCTTCTCCAAAGTCTCCTCATAGGACTTCTCTAGACCCCTCATCAGCTTGGTAGCTCTCCTCTGGACACATCCCAGCACTTCCTTGTTCTTCTTGTATCGAGGGGCCTAGAACTGAACACGGTACTCAAGGTGAAGCCTCACCAGTGCCAAGTACAGAGGCACCATCACTTCCCTACTTCTGCTGGCCACACTATTCCTAATACAGGCCAGGATGCTGTTGGCCTTCTTGGCTGCTTGGGCACACTGCTGGCTCATGTTAAGCTGGCTGTCCACCAATACTCCCAGGTCCTTTTCTTCTAGGCAGTTTTCCAGCCACTCTTTCCCAAGCCTGTAGCATTGCCTGGGATTGTTGTAACTGAAATGCAGGACCTGCACTGGGCCCTGTTAAACCTCATCCGATTTGCCTTGGCCCATTGATCCAACCTGTCCAAGTCCCTCTGTAGACCTTTCCTGTCCTGAAGTAGATCAACACTCCCACCTAGTTTGGTGTCATCTGCAAACTTACTGAGGATGCATTCAATCCCCTCATCCAGATAATCAATGAAGATATTAAAAAAAGACTGTCCCCAGAACTGAGCACTGAGGGACACCACTCATGACTGTCTGCAAACTGGATTTCACGCCATTAATCACAACTCCCGAGGCACGGCCATTCAGCCATTTTTTTACCTAGTGAAGAGTACACTTGTCTATGCCATGATTCGCCAGCTTCTCCAGGAGAATGCTGTGGGGGACAGTGTCAAAGGCCTTACCAAAGCCCAGGCAGACAATGTCCACAGCCTTCTTCCCTTCCAGAAGGGGGAGAAGGAACCTCCTAGCCTGCCTGCTCTCTCCTGTGTTGTATTTCCAGCAGAATTCTGACAGCTTAGCTGCTGTCACTGTGGAGGAAGTTTTCCTTCTATCCACTTGGAATTTCCCATCTTGCAACTTGTGACCACTGCCTCTTGTCCTACTGCTGTAAGTTTCTGAGAAGAGTCTGAGTCTGTATCTGTAATGACCCATCATATAATAGAAGACGGTAATTAGGTTTATATAAAGCCTTCTCTAGACTGACAGAACCGTTCCCTTGGCTTCCCCTTCTGTGTGATGTGCTCCAACCCAAATGAACTTGGTACTGTCAGACTCACTTCAGCTTCTTTAAAGTATCCTTCTTCTCCCAGGGAGTCCAAAACTGGACACAGAACCCATGGGAGATAATTTGTTTTATTTTTTACAATTTTTTTATGGTAACTGCTCTGTTTGATTTGGCAAAATCTGTGTAGCAGCAGAGGAAACAGAGTTCTTTGTAATACTTAGGCACAAGCCTTCCTGAAGTCTTGTTAACAACGAGACAGAAACAAATGAAAAGTTCTGAGTCCATAAACTTTAAATAGAACAAATGATCTTCACTGGAAATTAAAACAGAATGCAGTCAGAAAAACCAACCACAATAAAACAACCTCAGTCTGCTTTCAACCTCTGTCTACTGTCACTGGGCTTTATACTGCTATTTATATTGTCTCAGATTTTCAAGGACCAAATACTGAATGATATTTTAAGTTGCAGTAACTACCCATAAATTGTCTAGCTTTCACTTGAGGAATTTCTCACTTGAGGAATGTTAAGCAGTTTTAAGTGTAATGGATCTATCAATTTAAGTGGAATTACTTGCATGAGTTAAACTTCTGTATCACACCTTTTTTATTTAGGTATTAGATATCTTTTGGACACGAGGCAAGTCAGTTGGGTGACCGAAAATACCAGTGCGGAACTCTGTAGCAGCCATTTATTTAAACAAGGATCTAAAATTATTTTTTAAATTAAAAGATAATTTCTCATTGCACACATTTCTAAATAAGTTAGAAAGTGCAAATTAACTGATAACTGAGTTAGAAAATTTGAGAAAAAAAACATATGGCTTTGCTTTCTTACATTTGTATACCAGTCCATACTATAAAGAGTTGTCCTATGTTTGAGAGTTGATACAAAGTTGTACTGACTCTTTTAACTAACTAAACACTGAAATTGACAGCACGTTGTTCAGAAAACTGTTCACTCTCACAGTGGTAAGACCTGATTATACTAAGGAACGGTGTGCAGAGAGACCCTTGCTTATTCTTAATTCTGTAACAACCAAGATCAGGTAATTTCGTTATTTGCCCCATTGGAGGGTCATAAGCAGAAAAGGGTGGAAGGGTCACACCTGTAGGGAGGTACGGACAGGACAAGTGACCCAAAATTAACCAGCGAGGTATTCCATCCCATCCACATCGTGCTCAGTGTAAAAGCTGAGGGATCAAAGGGTCAATGCTCTTTCTTTGATGACCGATGTCTGAGAAGACCTTGTCTGTTCGCCAGCCTTTGATCCTAATCCGAGTGTTCCTGACTCCAGATCTGGAATCTAGCTCCTGTTGATCACCGAGTCCAGTCTAGGACTTTCCCAATGCCTGCTGGTGATATGATCATCATCCTGGGAGCTTGATACGGTTTTGTATATACTGTATCTAGTTCATTAATTTTTTTTCTCTGTCTTATTTTGACTTCCACCAAAGGAAACCTTAAATTGACTTTTCTTACAGTGATTAAAAACAAGCCTGAAATTTATCATCCAACACACCTTTAGATACAACATACTGTGTAAATAAAATGTCACATAGACATACATGTTTCAATTTCAAATTACTGCATGCAGAAACTATTACAATTTTTTTTATTGCATACAACTTTGTGATGTGTAAGTCTTCATATGATTTGACTAGTTGTATTTTCACTGAAACAGAAAAATAGATAAACAATTTGAAAATATGTGTTTACCAAGTACTCACACAATTATTCATTATGCTACAAAATCTGGAAAAATCCTGATATTCTGGCATCATAAGTCAAATTTAAAATATTGAGATTCAATTTGTTTAGTTCTGCTAATCCATTTGCTTTAACTTTTGGTCAGCCTTGAATTGACCAGGCATTTGTACTAGGTGATTGTTTGAGGTTTCTTCCAACTGAAATATTCTATTCTATTATAATTTGCACATTTTGTACCTTGCTTGGCAGTCATGACAACTAGATCTCCTACACATTAATAACAGGATATGAAGACAGCTTAGTATATTAAATGATATTAAAATCATAGAATCATAGAATTGTCTAGGTTGGAAGGGACCTTTAAGATCAAAATATTGTTTGCAGAACTGCTATATATCTATGTTTCCCCAGAACTGTCATCTTTTTCTGGAAATCTTGTCTTCACAGAATTTGAAGGCTTTTTTGACACTTCTTTACTTGTAGAAATTCAGACCAATTGCACTTGTTGATATTTAGTGGATTTTGTTGTCCACAAGCATGAAGTCCAACACATGGGAATTACTGCTCATACATACGACAAGTTTTTTCCTTTACAAAGAGAAGTTGTATTTTCTAGATAGGAACATAGTATATCTGGTTGTTAAGCAGTAGAAGTAAAACCAAAACAAGAATTTTTTTTTAGAAATTTACTTTTTTTTATCCATTTTTCTGTACATTGTTGGGTTAAAGCTAAACATTATAGTAGATAAGAGTGATATACATTTTACTATGTAAAGATTGTTTTATGTAGCTTGTGATGAATAGCACCTTTTGTAAAAGCAAAGTCTATCAGAAAATGTTAGAAACATATGCCTACATGCTTTAACATGTAAGGAAAATGAACCCTGCATTTCCTATCAAAGTGAAACAAATGTACAAAAGTTTTAGTCGCTGTATTTTAAAAACTTATTTTCCTCTGTAGCAGGCTTTGTAGTTCTGAGCTTAGTATTATTAAAAAAAGAAAGCCCTCTAGGAACTCTGACAATCATAATTGGAGTAACTTTGCTAAAATATACCAGAGACAGATTTCTCCAGCAAGTTTTTAGTCTGGAAGTAGTCCATGAGCTTCTGAACAGGGAACTATACAATATTGTGTAAGTTCGTGAAAGATCTTTTCAGCAAAGCCTCTGCTTGGATTATGTGACTTTGATGTGTCTTGTTTTAAGTAGTGTAGGCAATTTAGTCAATGAAGTGTCTCCTTAACCATACCAAAACTCATCTTCCTGGGGAAAAAAAATCCTGTTTTCATGGAGTTGCACTTCATTCTTAGAAGGCTTTGCTGGGAGTTTCAGTGGTATCGTTGGTAGTCCTCTTTCTTTCTAGGCTTCCTTAACACCTCACGTGGGCTTTTCTTTAATTGGCTTGGTACTTACTTTTAATATACTCTGAATGAAAGCAATGAGTGCTGTAAATATGGACAAGATGCAATTATATGTATAATTATCAACACACATATCTCAAAAATAAGATTGATTGTCATCTTGGATTTTAAAGTGGCCCCCAACTGTGGAATCATAACCAGCAGTTTCATACTGCATCTGTGGAATGCAGAATTGGTATTACCTATAATTACACTGGACTGTGAGAATACATTATTTTCTGAACTTTCAGTGTTTTCTGGAAAACAGTTCAGAGCTGTGCTGATGCAGTGCAATAAATGTAAGAAATATATGAATAAAACCACAAGGAAAACTCACTGACTTTTGTACTTGTATTGAAGATGGTATGTGACATTTTATCCTGTAGTTACATGTGTGGTGATCCTATCAACAGCTTTTTGTGAAGAACAGGGAGCTCAAGTTGATAATTTGCAGCCACACCTTTACCACTTTTTTATTAACATACATTGCAAAACGCATCTTTCTGCAGGAGCCATGTCACAGTAATTGAAAATTTACGCCTTTAATAACTTTACAGAAGAGGAGAAAGAGTAAGAAAACTTAAGGAAAAAGCTGCATGTAGAAGAGCCAAAGAGCAACAATGTAAAACCAGAAGAGCAACTGTATTGGGTCAGACCAAAGATCTGGACAGCCCAGTGTGGGACTAACAGTCAATGCTGAGGGGGAAAAAAATAGCCAACAGCATAAGCTATAGAGCTACTTTACCCATGTATTCTGATAGCCTCTAGTCATTTGTAATGCAGAGACTTTCTTATTTCTCTGTGTTTAGTAGCCCTCAGAGAAGTTTGGGGTTTTTTTCATTAATTAGACCAGTCTCTACTGAAGCCTGAGTGAACTTTTAGCATCCAAAACATCCCATTGCAAGGAGTTTCACAACTTAACTACATTTTGCATGAAGAATGATTTCCCTTTGCTTGTCTTGAGCCCTCCATCCCTGAGCTTTTTTCGATACCCCCTACCTTGTGACAACTCATTACTGTCTTCAGCAGCCAGATACTGTGATGGTGGGCATTAGAGATTCCTAACATAGATGAATGAGGTGTTTTATAGTAATAATTATTTTGATTTTTAACATCTGGAATCTAAAATATATATATATGCTGTCTTTGGGCATTCTGGTCTGTGAGAGCAGATGTTCACTGTAGTTCCTTTCAACATGTTTTTTTTTTGTCTCTGACATCCTACTGTAATGGATTAATATAAGCAATTTGGCAACTGCTCAGGCCTTTAAATAAACTTTAATAAGTTGGAGAACCATTGCATCTCTTGTGGCGCCAGACCAGCAGCTATCTCTACATGGTTCTTTTAGTCTTATGCAAGGGTTGTTTGCCCCTTTTATTTTTTAAATCTTAACTTATTTATCACTTTTTCAATAAACAAAATGCAGAATAATTTTAGCCTTTCTTTTTCTTTAGGAAGATTAGTAGGTCCTTAAGCGTAGTAAATCAAAGCCAAAGTAGATTTTGCTTCTGATAGATTTTTTCAAGAAAATAAATAATTTCTTATTACTTTATTTGTTTTCAAATACTCTCTTCATGTGTTTTGTCAGAGGATGTTGGAATTGTGGTAGAACAATTTTGAGACAGATGAATGTGGGAAATACTCTTGAATTGACAACTGCTGAAAGGAAAGAAAACAGCTTGGCAGTCTAATCTAATTTCTTTATCATACATCCTGTCAAATATAGACTCATGAGTTCTGGTTTGATTGACCATCTGAATATTATAGTCAGTAGCAGATTTCATTGCTATTTAGTTTGTTAATCTGATTTTTTTTTTAATAATTTTATTCAGTTTTTGTTTGCTTTACAGGCAAATGAAAATTCAAAATAATTATAACCTCCATCATTTTTCCTTATTTTTTATAGCCAGTCGGTGTGAATCATAAATAATAATTTTTAAGTTCAGGGCAGTTTACAATAATTAGCAAGAAATGAACTCAGAAATGTAGTAATAGATTTTTAGATTTTTGTCTTTTGAGACAGAGCTGTATATGATAGTCATCTGTAAGTATCAATAGAAATTTTAAACATTGGATACCTGAAATTTTACTTTTAATATAAGGAAGAAAATGAACTATTGTATTTATATTTCAGACATCATCCCATCAAAGAGGTCTCACTTGGGAAAAATAAGACTCTGTGCTGATCTAAGCACAGGTTCTCCAGCATACCTTTATCCAAGAGAGGAGTAGTTTGGTAGTTTAGCATAGTAGTAGCATTTGTTAGTATTCTCTATGAGTTTCTAACCATTAAATAGTCATTTCTGGTTGCAAGTAATGAAGTCCTATGTGGAATATTTCTAGATTCTTTAGCTGTAATATATTAGTAGTGACAAGTCATGGTATCTATAGTCTTTTAAAAGACTAAATATCCTTGCAAAAATTCATCAGCCAAAGAAAAAAGTGTAGAAAGGTAACGTAAATGCAATCAACTAATGATGATATTGAATAATGAGATAGTCAAGGCATAAAAAAGTTATTTGATTCTAGATAGTTTAAATTTCATTGAATCTAGAATATATATCTTGAAGTGTGTTCTTGTATTACTGAGGTCAGATGCTATGTAATTAAGAATTATTGTTAACTATATTTTGGTTCTATACAAAGTTGATCATGAAAAACATGTTATGCCTTGGATTTTAATTATCTGCCTATTTTTTTTATTCTGTAGTGTTTTGGCAGGATATAATGGCACTATCTTTGCATATGGTCAGACAGGCAGTGGCAAAACTTTTACCATCACAGGAGGAGCAGAACGTTACAGTGATCGAGGCATCATTCCTAGGACTCTGTCTTATATTTTTGATCAGCTTCAGAAGGTACGAGACATTGTTTTATGTTTATTTTTAATGTCTGGTTTACAAATACATAATAATTATATTTCAAAAGGCTATCTTAATACTTTTAGACAAAGTCCTAGAATTAATGTTGGAGAAAATATCTAACTTTTCAGGATACCTTATGCAAGAATACATTGCTAATAGTTTTGGTTACCTGTTTTGTTCTGGTAGACTGAAAATAATGGGTATCACTGGAGAAGGGGTTTTTAGGTTTAAAAACCATGCTTGCTGCAACGTAAATTCAGATCATGTAATTGGTATATACTGGTTTAACACTTATATTCGCTCCACTCTGAGTTTGTATTTAAGGCACGTCTCATACAAAAATTTATCTGATTCCCAAGTAAGTGAACAATGTTGTATAAAAGATGGAGCATTACTTTCCCTCTTCATAAATTACCTAATCTCTTTGATGCTTAAGAAAAAAGCAACCAATCCATGAAATATTAAAAAAATTTAAATATTCAGCTATTTATTTTACCTAATGCCTTTCTTTACCGAATGTTAGTTACTAGCTAGAATATATCACAGAATGATAATGCTATATACATCTAATAATGATGAAAAGCAATTTTTAAAGTCAGTAATGCAAATCCTTTAAGTATTTGAAAGAAAACAGTATTAATTTCAATTTTCTTTCCTATTTTCCTTTTAACTCCACTTATGCACTTGTATGGATTGGTTTTATGTGTATATGGTATTAGTAGTAAAAGTCTGATTCACTTAATATAGTTGGATAGAGACATGGTTTAATTTCTTTTCGTCTATACCTGTGCTTTGGTAAGTGCTGTTGTAGTGGGGAAGAATCATCTGTCTCCTAACCCTAAACAGGATGGAACAGGAGTAAGTGAATTCAGGGACCGAAAATACAGAACTTTTGAAGCTTTTACTTGCAATAAAACAGTGCAATTTGAAGCCAAGGAAACAAAACTTTTTACCCAAAATGAGAGGCAAATCTCAAGCCTTTTGTTTTAATAACATCTCCTTTTAATTTATTGTTCAGAAATTCTCCCATTTCCACAGCTTCCTGTTTGAACAGTTCCTTACTGCATATTTTCCATCCATCTGTACTGTATCTTTTTTAATGATGTACCTTGAAATATTGAACTGTCATTATCGATTTTAAAAAGGTGAGAAACAACTATTCCATAAAAATAAAAAGTTCATGTCTCACAGTATTTTGCAAAACAACTGTAGTATATTGTGTTATTAAACAGCTACTGTGAGTGTGATGTGAGTGCTTTCACAGTGGCTTCATCAACTGAAAAGAAGTGACTCATTTTCTTTTATTTTTGAAATCATAGCCCGTTATTTTGAGGTTTCTGTTGTTGGCTTTACGCAGGAGAAAATTCTGTCTGCAAAAACCAGTTGTGTTAAGTTACATTTTGGCAATGTATTGTACAGGGAAAAAAAGGATTACAGAGAACAGCCAACATCTTTTACAGTGCTTAAATGTTATGATAAAGAGAGTGGAAAGCAGTATGTCACTGGTGTCTCTAAATTATGTAAACCTTTGATTTATTTTTGTTGTTGTTCCTTTGTTTTTTAGTCTTTCTTTTTTAGTCTTTCTATGAAGGTTTGCCTCATTATAATAGCATTCTTCTTTGTTGTAGAAGTGAAAAATGGCAGTTAAGTGGTTCTGTAAGAAAGCTGTATTGTTCCATGTGTATACAGACTTTTCTAGGTATAAGGAAACAATAAAACCCAGACTAAACTTATACACATGATGGGGGTTTTGAGGGATTTTTGGTTTGGTTTTTTGGATTTTTTTGTGTCTGTGTTTTGTTTTGGTTTTTCCTTTTCCTTCTTGAGCCTTTATGCATATGGTAACAGAAAACAGAATAGTATCACAAACTGAAAATGTAAACCATACCCAGGAAAAGACGAAGAGACAGAGTGAGGAAGCAAGGTGAAAGCTGTAATGATTAATTAGTCCTGTGGTCTATCTCTGACTTCTCTTTATAGCTCTTCCTTTTTTTTCTATTTTTTTTTTTCTTTTCTTGTGCAGGATAGCAGTAAAGTGTATACAACTCATGTTTCCTACTTAGAAATCTACAATGAATGTGGTTATGATCTGTTGGACCCAAGACATGAGGCCTCCAGATTGGAAGATTTGCCGTGAGTAACAAAATTACAGAGAATCATCCAAAACAAGAGAAATCATTTTCAGATGCCCTGTTGCATTGTTTGGAACTCTGCTACTGATCTCAGTGTCAATTAACTCAAAATACTTTTTTTTTCTTAATTTTATCAACACACTCTAAAGTTTTTCTTAATTTGTAGCTGTAGAGGCTAGGGAAACTAGATGGGAGTAACTGAAGGTGAAAATATTAAAAATGAGTAATGATGATATGCAGAGGAGATCTATTGTTGCCACTGAAAACAAAATGGAACGTATACTTGTTTTTTCTCTTGACAGCTTGTCGCTTTATATAGTATGTACAAGTGTGTGGCAGAGACACATGTAACAGTCACTTTTTCCTTGCAGCAGTAGGGAGAAAAGCTCCCTGCTTCTACTTGGACCTTATCTTCAAAGAATAATTATTTTTTTAGAATAAGCAATTATGAAATAAGATAAGTAATGGATAGAAACGGCCACAAGGAAGTACAAAGTACGCTATATTTATGGCAGAATGGATGATTGTTATCACAGTTTTCATTGATAAGTCACTAGCACCTACTCATGGTTAGAGAAGGGTAATAAAAAAGGTTTGTAGGTCATGAGTACATAAGCCTGGTGAAGTTAAGGATCTTATAATATATAGGAAGTTCAAACCCTAGTTTCTAAGTTTCATCTGAAAAAATATAGTCTGCAGTTCTTAAAATAACTCGTCAAACAGTAATTATATAAATGAGTTGTTGACTGCTTTGATTTGCACATACCCTGAACTAATGCTAGGAATCATAAACATTGTTACTAAAACAATGGTAAAGGACACATAAATACCAGTTAGGTCACTGCTGATAAAAAAATGGGAAATATACTGAAAACTGATAAGAGAACAATAACAGAAAATCAATATCATTTTACAACAAAATAGCTAATTATGTTATTAACATATTGAGCACTTTTTGTTTATCAAAAAAATAATCTGCAAATCGTCCAAGTTGTGTTAAAATGTAGCTTTAATTTTCTATACAATATGTGATATCCAGGAGATATGCCTACAAAAAACTTTCAGTACTGAACTTTATAAAACAATTTAGTCTAGAGATAAGGAAGGCAGAACACAAACTCAAAGTATGAGCCTGGGCTGTAAGTTGGTCTCATTGCTTTGCTTTCTTCATCTGTAAAATGGAACTTAATTTTATCACTTATGACATGTTGATGCTATGAGGACTGTATGTATTTATCCATGTCTTTCATGATAAAGTTTAGGAATTTATTTCTCTTTATTATCTGCTTCGTGTGCTATGCAACAAAAAATTAAATCAGAGACTAATTCAGATAATAACTTGGGTTTATGCCCATTTTTATAGTTGCAGGTTTTTTCGCAGTTGAGCGTAAAAAGTAGTCTGTTACTTACACTTTATTCAGTTTATTAAAGCTAATGCTATTAAGGTATTTAAGTTTATTAATTTTTTATTTTCATTTATTAAGTTATTTGCAGTATTTTATTTGAACTCATTCCATTTATTCATTTTAATAAATGTATTCAATTGAACTAAATTGAATTTGATTAATTTAATTGCAATTTTATTTGAAATAGCTATTTGAGGGTTATATTCCAAGTTACTTTTTAAAACTAGTTCTGAATGTTTACCAGTAATCATGAATTTTAGAATTCTGAAATAGGTTTGTGTATGATGATTTAGTTAAGCTAAAGAATAACTCCTTGTTATGTATTAGCCTACTTTTTAAAAAGCAAAAGTTGACACAAAGTTTCATTGTGAATTAGGGATAAAGCACACTGGGTTAATCATAATGACCTGTAAATTTAGGTACTGTATATACTATTACAGGATGGTTTTCAGTGAGATGATAGATTTTTCTCTGCAAAGTAACTAATCTTAATAAGTGCTTAATGGTTTTACTGTATACGGTCATTATTGTATCTAGTACATAATTTGTCAAAAAAATATCTACTGTTCACTAAAGCTATACCTTCACCACTCATATTTAGCATTCTATAAAAGTCCTTAATTAATAAAATAGTTTTGTTTCATTTTCAAGGTAATAATTTGGGGATTCAAAATTTAAAAGTATGTAGTAACATTCTGAGATAACAAGGGAGCTCAGTTGCAGGAAACGGTAATTGCACAATTATCTATATTTCAGTTACTTTGTTAAATTTTGTGAGTGACTAGCAGTTATACATAGAGTAAATAGTAGTCACATATTTTAAAATATATCACGTGTTTATTACCTAACATATATTTCGTTTTTCTGAGAATTTTATGTGCTTAAGACGATTTAAGATTCTAGTGGTAGTAAGCAAGGTGCAGAATAATCTGACTTTCTCAAGTTTGTTTGAAAGAATGTATTTAATGAAAATATTAAAAAGAATTTATATTTTTTGTACTTTAAAACGGTCATAGTTTCCTGTTGAACTCTGCAGTATATCATCAAGGTTTTAAAGACCATACAAAGCCAAATGCAGGTTTTCTATGCTTGGGTAGATATTAACAGTCTGTGCTAATATTCTTACAAGTAGATTATACGGACGAGAAAAACACTGGAGAAATGTGTCATATTAGAAAAGTAAACAAAAGATTTGTTAACCTTAAGAAGTATGCAGGTTGTTTTGGAACAGTATTGGTATCTATATTCCTGCAAAAGAAGGGGATGCAATTTGAATCAAACATACGTGCTTCTGCCTGGCAGTCACTGAGTTAATGACTTCACGTTATCAGTTCAATGGAAGGAATAAACACGAAATGAGTCATTCAGGTAATAAAAATTACAAAAGGCACACAAGAGACTTGATGACAGTACTTGAAAAATGAGACTTTAAGAATTGCCTGTTGCATCTGATCATTGCATGATTAGATTTGGAATCTCAGCTCCTGAAGCCAAAGTTTTGTGTATAGCCATCCCTTGTGGATTCTGTACACTATTACATTTTCTTAATACTGCTTAATCATTTCATTAGAGTCTGCCAGATTAGAAGGGAAGAGGCTTTCACAAAAAAATCATTACTTTTCTGGATATGTATTCCTGACAAATGAGTGAATGTAGTTCATATATCTATGTCTATATGTATGTATACATATATAGATTAATATAGAGAATTACATAATTATTTATGTCTGCATATGTAGGTATATGTATACATACATGTATTTGTTTATATATGTATGTATATGCATATTTATTTATATATGTATACATAAATATGTATCATGTTTCTAATAAGTACAGATACTTGTATGTCAGCTAAGTTTGGCTTTGAAATCTCATTGAACTTTCGTTTTCACAGAAAATAAAACCAGTTTTCATGTTTAATTGTAATGATGTTTAGAGGATACCATTGAATATACCATTGTGTTTATAGCCAATATGCCTTTACAATTGTACCTTGGCATGCTTATGATTTAATTTTGTGACACTGTAGCTGAAACGCAGCATATGCAGATGCAAAAGCATTTGAAGAATCTTATTTATTAGAATGCAGAAGTTTAATTTAATACTGACACTTTAATTCTGATGTAGCTGGTGAGAGTTTCATGTTCATACAAGGAAATTATGATTATTTTCAAACATGTAAAAAGTATAAAACTACTGCTATAAAATATAGCTGGTAGAAGACTTTGAATTCTTACTGCCATCTCTTGTTTTCATAAAAGATTTGCAGGATTGTTCAAATTAGGAAAATTTTCTGAAGCTTTTCGTTTTCTCTGAGGTTGTTCAAGGCTTTCTCCTCTAACAGCTTCTCAGTTGTATAGCATATTTATATTGTATGTAACTCCATGGTACTGGATCAAAACAATTTCACTTTAGTTGTCATCTACCAGTACAAATTCTCCCTAACTACTGTGTATTATTTATTGAATATTTATTCAATATTGAACTTAGTCAATGTTGAATATTTATTGCATTATTTATTTGAATTAAGAATTTTCTTGGCCTTGAACAATGACACAAAAATAAAGACTGATATTATGTAGAACTATTAGTCATAGAGTAAGTCAGGACAACCAGTAAGTTACTGCTTTACCTGTCCAAACTATGACAGGTGACACTTGCATGCGAAAGCAAACTGAAATTGATGTTATTTTAGCTTAAAACATCAGTCTCTGAGCTGCAGTAGGTGAGGAGTTACTTGACAAGGGAGCTCAGATAACCATTAATCAGAAGTAGTGTGGCTGGAGGAAAATGTAATCTTAACTGCCAGCCAACATAACTGATTCCCAATTTTTGTGGGAAGGTTCTTTAAAGTCCTCTTTGATAGGGAAATGTAAAAAAAAAAAAAAATAAAAAAAAATAAAATAAAATAGTTATGGTCCAAAAAGATGAAGTTTATTTGAACTATAGATTAAGTGAACTCAATTCCATAAAAAGGAAGACACTTTAACGTAAGAGCCAATTAGCTTCAGACATCAGCAGTGACACCTATACCAGCATGTATTAGTAACTGCGGGGAGGATTTCCCATTACAGTACGTGTCAGGAGAACAGCCTACACCAATGTTTCCTCATCTTATAGTTCTGTTGTGTCTCACAAGTGAAGGAGATAGTGTTCTAGGTCTATGCTTGAATGGAACAATCAAATAATTGTGCTGTTGAAAAGCTGTGCTAGTGGCTGAGTAACTTTGTAACCTTGCCTCTTGAATTGGTGTTGACTTTGTCTTCTGGTGCGGTATTCAGGGAGTTATACTTCTGAAAGATAATTTTGGGGGGGATGATATGTAAAATGGTGGTCTTGGCCATTTTTTCTTAAAACCTAAAGCTCCATGCAACTTCATACAAAGATTAGCTGTAGTTATCTATTAGATTATCGTGGTTTTCTGGGCAGACTCCAAGTTGCATGCATGCTGGCTTTCTCTTTTATCCCTTTCCTAAATTTATTATTGGCTGTATAATATCCTCTTTATGCTGAAATGCTGTCACCGTATTCTGCTAATGTAATGTCATAGAGGATATGTATCCTTATATATGATTTCCTTATATGGTTAAGATTAATTTTTAAATGTTTATAAATTTTTTGAGATTTTTTTCAAGACTTCAGCAATTCTAAACCCTAGAGACAGGTATAATCGTAGGAAACTTGATTTTTTTTAAGTTGGTATTTGTTTTCCAAAATCCTTATAAAGTTTTTTAATTTATAGTATGCAAATTAATGAGATGGTATTAATTAATCAAAGGAAGATTTAACTTCATTATTTGCCAGTAACAGGTATCTCATAAGTGAAAGCGTGCAATGTGTAAGGCTTTCTTGCATTAATGGCAGCTTGGCTGATGCAGGAAAGGTCCTGAGTTAATAACAGAATAAAAAAGGCCTGATCCTGTCTTACATGTTTCCTAGTCAGCTACAAATTCCATCCATTAAGCCAAATGGAGAAAGTTTCTTTGTTTATAAAGACAACAAAACCTTGTCTCTGCCTTCTTTCAGGCATTATGGATAACTTAACAGAGCTTTTCCACTCCAACATCTGAGTTAGGGCTATGAAATTTAAAGATTTCTCTAATATAGAGCATGTTCTATAGAAATCTGTTACCGTATTATACAGTAACTTTGTGGAAGTGTAAAAAAAATAATTTGGTAGTCATTTTGGAACATGTCTTTCTGAGGAAATTTTGACAGATGTGCAAATTCAGATTTTCATCTGGAAATCCTCTTAATAAGTGCAAGGCCACTGTGCAGGAGGCTGGCACTAGTTTATAATGTCCCCCATATCTCCTTTCTCGTATAATAATCCTCCAGAGCTTTTTGTCCAAACTAATATCTTTGTTGTCTGGAAATTATTTCTAACCATTGGTCAAAATGTAGTCTGAAAAGAACCTTAAAGTTTAAATACTTTGCAAAGTGCATAGTAAAACAACACTGTTTTCCTAAAAAGAGGTAGATGTGCTATATCAAAATATTAAAATAAGTCAAAGCATCGTATTGTAATCAGAACCACCCTGAGCTTTAGCATGTGATGCGTGCACTGATGGAATTGCTGACAGAATGCGACTTGACATTATCAAAACATTGTTATGCAAAAGCAGAATTATGCTTTTGAGTTTATACACTGAATGAGGGAAGCAGAATTTCATGAATGCACTAGTGCTGTCTTACCCTAACACACAAAAATAAGGATATAAACCAGAGGCTATCATACTTGGAAAAAACAGTATTATGACTACTAAAAGAGCATTATGTATACTTATATATGTGTTTTTTCTTGAAAATAGTGAGTGTATTGCAATGTGTTCAAATTATTTCTGTATATCCATTACAATGTTTTGACCATCAGAGGGTGAACTACTTCCCTAGTCCTTCAGAATAGTACTATGAAATACTGCTTAGCTGCTAGATTTGATTCTATCAGTCTGGGGGGGGGAAACAAGCAAAGCAAAAGCAGAACAAAATGCAACCTGTGTGGATTTGAAGCAGCTTGCAGTAATTAACATGAAAGAACTATCTAGAGATAAAAACTGAAGCCCCATACTCCCTCTTGTGGTTAACCTAGAAGAATGTGGAAGAAGATATATATACACATATATATGCCTGTACATATGTGTAATACACATACATATACATATACCTATACATATATTTATGTGTGTGTATATATATATATATATAGTATTGTCTGTACTTATGGGGGAAGAAACTAAAAAAAAAACCACCCCAAACTTCTAACTTTTTAAAAAGTTCCAATTTTCCTGTTGTAAATTATCTTAGAACACGTAGTTAATCCTGAAGGACATCTCATTCATCCTTAGAATTCGGGTACTTCAGTTTTAACAGAGTCTTCACTCTGGGAATTTTCCAAATCTAGTCTTACAACTACTTATCTTCCATGTCAGATACTATAGAATGTCCTAACTGAGGAAACCCTAATGGCTACTCATTAAAGCCAATAAAATTTACCTCTCAGTAACCTGTTTGGAAGAAAAAAATCTTATGCAAAAGGACTATCTAGAGAAGTGAAAAGGAGTTTCAGTAATATTTAGTAGCTTTCCTGGAGCTTTTGTCATATCCTTGCTACTTCCATGCCACTTCCTTTTTTTGGATTTTAAGGCTTAAAGAAGTACAACTAAGACTATTTCTAACATCAGTGGAAATAAAAAAAAATCATTGTTTGCTTGCTTTTAATTTAAGAAAGGGATCATTTACATTTGTAGTTATTACCATTTGAGAAGAATGAAAAGATAAATAAGCTTGACAAATGCGAAGTTGTTAGAAACATGTTTGCTGCGGGTGTGTTGATTCTGAGATGTTCCATGCCTATTTGATCGTCAAGATTATGGTATACTTTATTTATACTTATGTATTTGTACTTAAATATTGGTTGTAAAGGCAAACACGCCCTTACTTCTTATTTGTTTGTGATGATTCATCTAACCTGTTGCTCTTGAAATTTTACTATATCTCATTAAAAAAAAATTCCCAGGGCTTTCTTTAATGATTACAGATTTTAAGTATTCCTTTTCTATGCAGAGGTTTGTAATAAAGGGATAAAAAGCAGGTGATAGTAAAAAAAGATAATAATCAGCACTTCCTTTAGTATACATGGTTTACTCGTCACAGTTTTAGTTCTTTTGTTATGATTAGGTTTTGAGTTTTAAATGTCACCTTTTAGGCGCAGTCAAAAAGAGTGTTTGTAACATTACAAGAATTCTAGTTTTCATGTTGTTTTTTGATTCTTTTTTTCCCATGTAGAAAAGTGACAATAATGGAAGACTCTGATCAGAACATTCATCTGAAAAACTTGTCTCTTCAGCAAGCAACCAATGAAGAGGAAGCCTTAAACCTACTCTTCTTGGGAGATACCAACAGAATGATTGCTGAGGTGGGAATTGCTGGTACAAATCTTACTTAACACTATCGGAGTTAAAATAATCATAAACATAAGATGTATGTTTTGGAAGTCCTTGGAGATAAGCAAGTAAATGTTTTCTTTCTGAGCGTATTTCCTCAGTGAAATTAAATAAGCATTTCTCTGATTATAGCTTCGATTTTGCAAAGTGCTTTCTGTTTTTCCTTAGTAAATGTGATTGGTGGTTGTTGATGTCATAACTTACTGCAATTAAAATAGGCAAGAAAAAAAAATTTGCTCATAAACCATACCAAAAAAAAAAAGAAAATCTGAATTTATTTTTTGTACTTTGTCTTTTTAAGGCAACTTTATGATTTGGGTATTGCAAGTATATGCAAGCAGAGGATTCCAAAATCTAGTTTACACATATGGCACAGGTGGTAGCAGCTGCATCTAGAAAAGCTCATGTAAAGAAATAAGTGTTTGGCCTTCTAGGTGTTGTACACAAACCATTTTATTTTGGTAGATATGCTATTAATCTGTCTTCAGCTAAATTGGTATTTTCTAAATTCTTATGATGGGAATCTCATGTGATCGTGTCCTTTGAAACGCTATGCCTAAATGTTTGTGATGTAGAGAATTCTTAGTACTTTTTTAGTATTTGTCTTAAAATACCAGAGTAAGGTAAACCCAGTAGCCTCCCAAGGGCATGCATCAATTTAAAAACTATAAAATCTTTATGTGAGATTGATATGTCTGAATACTGCAGTTGCATGTATATTTAACATTTGGTTTTCCTCGAATGAAAAATTTCTTCATTCTAATGTGGAAGGAAATGTTTTAGTGCATGGCTTATATACCTATAATACTCCATTGTTTAAATTTGGAAGACACTGCTTACTACGTATACACATGATTTTTCCATCCTTTAAAATGTTTGAAGTACGCATGGGGCAAGCAGTAAGCTTTTGGCAACGTTTAAATACGTTTATTTCAAGAAAGAATGAAACTTTTAAATGTTTGAAGGTGGTTGTGAGGACTGACTTGTGAATTGGACTCATTCCCTTCGTATTTACTTTATTGTCTGTTATTATTCTCTTTAATATATTTAGAAAGCCACTGGTAGTGTTTCAATGTGTTTTTCTTCTTGGATGAAGTATGAAAAATAAGACTTCAGTGTGTGAAGATATGACATTCAATGGCACTTTTGCCAAGAAGGCATATTATCCATGTTAGAACTGCATTTCAGAATGGATTGCAACTTTCTGCTTTCCTAGGTTCCTTATTGATGTCACTGTTAATTTATTTCCACTCTGACAAACGTGTTCCGTAGTATCATTAGTACCAAATGGCATCATCATTTCAACACAGATATTTTCATTTCTATGTGTAATAAAACAATCACTGATAATACATACTATTTTGAATAGTTCTTAAAGTGCTTTGGGATTTATAGGGATAAAAGGCACTGTGTAACATAAAGTTTAATAATATCCTCCCCGGGGAATATTAATTACTTTAAAAATTGCCTCTATTACGGTGGTCTAACTGTGAAACTGTACCTGCAGTAAATATGGAAAGGTAAAATACTGCTTCTAGGAATCAGGGCAGTGTCAGATTGCATTTATTCTGATCCTTATATTTTCATAGCAATAAATTTGCAATTTCAACAGTGTTAAGTGTGCCTGAGTACACCCGAAGAGCCCCTTCACTTATATCATATTAATCAGAAAGGAAACTAAAGATATATTAAGGTCTCATTCATCTACCAGGTGTAAAGGCAGGAACCTCCTATTATTCAACTTACATACCCTTTCATATAGCATGGTTCTTTTGGAACTGGTGTAGTTTATATTAACTAGACAAATATATCCACTGTTTTTCAACAAGGAATCTCTGCTCCTTCAGCCTTGCAGAGAGTTGTGATGTTCTGTGCTGTAAAGAAAGATGAAAACACCAGAATATTCTAAGGGTTAATTTCAATCAGTGAAACAAACTCTGTTAAATTGCTCTGTAACTGTTCTTGGACACAATGGCTCTTTTTGTACACTCTGAGCTTGGAAATGAGGAAAGCTGTCATAACTTATTCCTACAGGTATCCATCTGATTTTAGCTTGAAAATGGAGAAAATCAATCTGATGTCCACCTTGGATGCTATCACTGCTTGTCTAGTTATTGAATTCCTTCTTCAGAAGGTTCAAAAATGAAAAAAGAGGAATAAGAAACTCTCCTTAAAACAAAATTTTGAACCTTTTCACTGAGGCACTGACTCAAAAAAGAAAAAAAAAGAGAGCATTCACAATCAGGCTTTCTTCATTTATGCTTTGGCTAGTCACTAATTCATTCATCCAGGAAAATCGTTGTCTTCTGACGTCTAAACATTTTGATTCAAATAAGAAAATATTCCACTGGAGCTGTATAAGCTGCCAAGTGGAGATGGTTTGCAATATGGGCATTTGTTACCTATGAAATCTTTTTGTTTTAGCTGACTTGAACTCTTCTGTATTTTCTCTGTCTGAGCATATTTGGCAGTCATAATCAACGTATTCTTCTTCCAGATTGTAGCAGCTTCTGTTGGTTTAATGATGACTTCCAGACTGCCTTTCATATGTTTTTCTCCTACTTAAGAAACTTTCTCTGTCTTAGGTCCTTAACTATTAAGAACTCTATTTAGACCAGTAGTATCCTGTTTCTGGCTATTCTTTTTAGTGAAAACAACAGTTATAATAACAGCTGCAACAAATAAAGGATTTGGGAAATACCTAAATCTTTGTACAGGGAAGAACTCCGGCAGTGTTTTGTTGATTTAGGATAGGTAACGATTAGATTAAGACCGATAACTTTGGCTTCAGCAAGTTTTTGGACCTTTCATGAGCTTGCATTCCTTGACAGAAACATCCAAATTGGATGCTTCTTGCAGTATCACTGTGCTGCAGGTTCTCATTTAAGTAGAAACCACCTTGCAGTTGTTGGAGTAATAGATGTAATGGTTTAAGTCATGAAGCTTCTATGCAGTTAATTTACTTTCAGCAAATAGAGGTATAACCTGGTCATGGAGAAAAAGGAAACAAGGTCGTATGGCTTGAAATATCTCCTGTATATATTTTCTAACATCAAACAAAAACCTAATGCTTTACCAAAACATAATTTTAAAAGATAAGTTATTGAATTCCTCTTTTGCCATGCCACAAATGGGCAGCAACCAATAACCTGGCATTAATTCCTTTGTAGTGCTCATGTGATATCACAAAGCATCTAAAGTCTGTGCATGTGGTTTATGATGTCACAGAATTCCTGGAAGAAATTATTTCTTTGTAAGTGACTGCAGCTCATCATTTTTTTCTATATATAGCCTTCACAATAGCAACCATCTGCTGAGAGCCAAGCCACTCCCCTCTTTCTTTTTTCCTTCATCACATCAAATTAGCATGAGGATGATTTCATATACATATGGTTTGAATACTGCTACCAAAGCCAAAATGAACTCTGAAAGCCACTGAAAGACCCTTTTCGTAGGCTGCAAGACACCGCCCAAAAATTTTGTTACAAGTTTTTAAACTTTCTGAACAGCTGAATGGTGATATTTAGAAGTTGTGTATGTAAAATAGAAAAAACCCACGGAAAAAAAAAACAAACCACCAAACAAAAAACCCACCCCCACAAAAAAAGACTTATTTTTAGACTGAAGATGATGACAAGTTGTCATTTCTTTTGCTATGTGCTTTGCGTCTAATTGTGTGGTAAAAGTAGCAAAGTGTGGGGGATTATGACTGCAATTAATATTTCTTGATCACATCCCATTAGAGAGTTTAAATTTTCATTGCTTTATACTTTGTACAATAGAGAATAGAGCTTTATGTCGTCTATGAGTGCCACAAAGTAGAGATCAAATCCCATTGTGAAAAGGGGTGTTGGTGTACTGATTAAAGCATGGTTCTACTCTGAAGATGGACTTCATAAAAATAGCAGTTCAGGATTCTAGCCAATGACTTCCAAATCAGTTTCGCTCATTTAACATAAAAAAAAGAAGTTGTGGAGAGAAAAGCGATGGAATTTCTAATGACCAGTCTAGCAGAATCTGCTTGGAACATCGAAAACTGAGTTGTGGATAATGTATCGCTATAGACAATAAAGACCTAATTGGCCAAATACTGTCCTGAGTGTATGGAACTGAGAGTCCTGAAATTATTTTCTTTTATGCTTTCATTTTATTTTTTTTTCCTCTGTAGCATTAAACAGGTGTGACTAAAAGCACATTTTGAAATACATCAGGTTTTCCTATGTAGTGAAACTTAAGTTCACTTAAGAATGCTTATTCTTAAGTATGCTCATTTTCTGCTTCTTGTGTAGCAAACTTTACTTTGTACTTGCACAGCCAGATCTGTATTGAGATTTGATCTAGCTTAGCCTTGTCTGCAGAGTAGTGTGACTGATGCCTTGACTGGACTGTAATTCTACTGAGGATTTAGATTCTGTTGTGGATTCTGTCTCTGAGACCCCATCTGGAGTACTGTGTCCAGTTCTGGAGTCTTCAACATAGAAAGGACATGGACCTGTTGGAATGGGTCCAGCAGAGGGCCNCTGGAAAAATAAAATGTTCAGTCCTGCTTCACAGAGAGCTAGTAGTAAAGTCATAGCTCTCCTAGTAAAATAAATGAAGCTGGTATTGATTATCCATGGAATCAGAATTGCTGAATAAAGTAAATTTTAACAGCATTTAACTTTTTCTTAGTATAACTGCATTTTAAATATGTTTGGGAGTATTTTCTTTCTTTTCAAAACTTGACATGCCTGTATCTTTCCCTGAGCCTGATCACTTCCATTCCCATGCTACAGCTTGCTGCCCCTTTTTTCCTCTTTGCCTCTGAAGACAGCGTATCGTGTGACTGCGCCCTGATGCTCTGGTGCTCATTTCCTAGGATTGTGAAATGATCCTTAGAGACCTGGCAGTTAAGCAGAGCCAGTGGCTTGCCTACGTTATTCCGAAACTTCTCATTTGTGCAAACTAATGATCAAAACTCTTATCCCTCCCCTTCTGAGCTTAGCTTTATTAGGTAAAGTAGCCCCAAATAAAATAGTGCAAAGCCTGTGATTTCATTACAGAATTTTCAGCAACAGCTACAAGCATACTTTATTCCTGCACACCACTTGTTCACACGCTGCATGCTGCCATTTTCAATTATTCTAGCATAACTGCTTTCTATAGTTGCACTGTGACTGAATCAGGAAAGGGATCCAGATTAAATATCTATGGTTTGCAGACTTCTTCTTTTTTTTTTTTTTTTTTTATTTTGGGCTGGATCAGCTCCAAAAAAAAAGTATAATTGTGCTGGCATTATTAAGACTGAAAAAAATGCTGGAAAAATGAAGGGGATGCAATTCAATCAAGAGATATAACTGTTGATAAAATTCCTGGTAAAGAAATATTCAGCATGCAGTCTTTCCATTGAGAGCTGTCCTTTCTCGATTAACAAGACAACACCTTCAACACCTGTAACAGGCAGGTTATTTAAACATGTAGAATGTTTCATACAAATGCAGATTATGGGAAACAAAACAAAACAAAACAATATCTTGGTATATCTAGTCTGATTCGCAGGGTACGCCTAGATAATGACTCTAGAATAACAGGAAAAAAAGAATAGACAAGAGATTAATGTATATAACTTCACATGATTTTTTTAATCCTCTTTTTAAACAGTATAGATTTAGTTAGCAACTCAATAAGGTTTATTTATTAATTCATTTCATTATCTTATTTTTCTGCAAGTCAAGTATTTGTGCCCTAATAACATACTTGTAATAATTTATAAATAAAAATTCTATTTGTTTGATAAACCTTTAATCTCCGTATATATTCTAAATCTTAATAACACAAGGATAATAAGTAATTCTTTTAGTTTTAGGATTCCAACAACAGCTTGATATAACTAAACAAAAAGCCTATAGATGCTTAAAGACTTTATTATATGTTAAGAAAAGAAAGCTGCATGTGCAAAATTGTGAAAAAAAAAAAGCTGCCATTTGAAATCTGAAATTAAATATCTGAGAGATATTTAAAATTTTCTATTCTACAACACCAGTAAAGTTATATTAAGCTGAGCACGTCTAAAAATTGACCAAGAATTTCCATCTTTCTAGTTAAGGAAGTATGGCAGTAGCTGTTTCTAATAAGTATATTTAAAGCTAAATCTTTTATGAAACCTGTCATGGCATGTAAAATTTTGATATTGATTTACCGAGTTAGATTTTTTTTGTTCTAGTCCTAGTTACACTGGTAGCTATCTAGAAGGGGGAAAAAAAAACCAAATCAACAGATAAAAAATGGGCTTGCAGTGGGGAAACAGGTCAAATCTTCAAGATCAGGAATTAGTAAGTTTTCTTCTGGTCAAGAGACCCTTTTCTGGCAGCATTCTTCAGCACAGTAAGGCCAGCTGCTGTGCTCATATACTCACTGTCAGAGTATCTTGGAAAAATAGTAGTTGCTTACTTGCTTGCAGTACCTGTCCAGGTTAAAGTTATCCTAGTATTTGGCCAGAATGTGAGTGCTGGGTAAAATTTTTTGTGTTCTTCTTGCATATTTATTGCATGTGTAATATCTAAAAAATTGGATAGGTGATTTTTTTTTTTTTCCAGATTTTTGAGCTATAAAAAGCTAAATTTATTTATTAAATGGGCATTGAGGAGTCTTCCTTTCTTTTTATTGTAGACACCAATGAATCAAGCCTCAACCCGATCTCACTGCATTTTCACTATCCACATCTCCAGCAAGGAACCTGGATCTGCAACTATCCGACGCTCCAAGTTGCACTTAGTAGACCTTGCTGGATCAGAACGTGTTGCAAAGACTGGAGTTGGAGGTCACTTATTGACAGAAGCCAAATATATCAACCTGTCCTTACATTATTTGGAACAGGTAAAATTGGAATAATGTGAAACATTTCTCCCTTTACTACATTCCTGTTTAGCAGTGTGTAATGTTTTGGAAATATTGATTCCAATACTCAGTCTTTGGACTGTGTGTTTATTGCAGTTTTTTAAAATGTTTGTGTTGGTAGCTCTTGATTTGAAATGAAATATTTTGATTTAGGAAAAGCTTAATAGTTAATCAGTGAGGTTATAGTAGGTATATAGTGTTTCAAAAATAATTTTCTTGTTTTATTTGGATCACTAAAGATATTTAGAGATAGCAGCTGTATTTCTGCTGTATTTCTTTGTGATCAACACCCCTTTCCACAGCTGGGGTCATGATGTATCACTCAAGAATCACTGAAATTAAGTGATTGATTTTCATTTGGTTCAAGCATTATGATACCAAGAACTATTATGCTTTTCTCTCATTTGTTGTTATATTCCTCTACCAATGTGAATCTTAGGTCTCTTTGAGATAGGTATTACTTCTGTTGATGCTTTTATGGAGTATGGGTTTATACCAATAGGACTCACACTTGTAACTGTAATAATAACAAATCTCCACAAATCTTTGTTTCAGCTGTTGTTACTAAGAAAGTTTTAGCCTATTGTTTTAAGGTATACTGAAATCCCTATCGTTCTTTAACTGTTGCTTTCTATTTTTCCTCTTTGGAAAAGGCAAATATTAAGAAAGTAAGTTCATCCTGGCTAATCTAACTAATTCTTTTTTCTAAAAAAAAGTAAAGAATGAGTTAAGATAGTGGTGGTAAATGGAAACTTTGAAGATGAAAAATTCTAGTAGAAAGCTTTGGTTAACAGGATTACCTTTTTTAATTTTTAATTTATTCTTATAGTTGTGTCATGGTTCCGACCTATCAGAAAAGACACATGATGTCCGCCCCTTCCCCCTTTAAGAAAAAAAGAAGAGAGGAAGAGATTTAGGAGTTTAGAATGAACTAAATTACTTTAATGAAGTATTAATACTAATATTAAAGTGAGAAGAAAATAATGAAGTAGATACAGTATATACAAAACCATATCAAGCTCCCAGGATGACGATCATGTCACCAGCAGGCATCAGGAAAAGTCCCAGACTGGACTCGGTGATCAACAGGAGCTGGATTCCAGATCTGGAGTCAGGAATGCTCGGATTGGAGTTAAAGGCTGGCGAACAGGCAGGGTCCTCCTTGAACATCAGCCACCAGAGAAAGAGCGTTGACCCTTTGATCCCTCAACTTTTATACTGAGCATGATGTGGATGCAATGGAATACCCCAGTTGGTCAGTTTTGGGTCACCTGTCCAGTCTGCTCCTCCCTGCAGGTGTGACCCCTCTATGCTTTTCCGCTTATGACCCTCTAATGGGGCAAATAACGAAATTACCCAACCTTGGTTGTTCTAGCATTAAGTGTAAGCAAGGGCCTCTCTGCATACCATTCCTTGGTATAATCAGGTCTTATCACTGTGAGAGTGAACAGTTTTTCTGAACAATGTGCTGTCAATTTCAGTGTTTAGTTAGTTAGAAGAGGCCCAGCTAAAAAGGTAAAATTGTAAAACAGAAATTTTTTTTCGTTTTAGCTCAAATCAGGACAAGTTGTTGTTATTATTACTGACTTTTGTATTATTTTTCCTTCACTGATCTAGTAATTTGCGCTTCAGGACTAGAAAAACAAGATGTTACATCTTAGGATCTTTGTAATTTCTGTGAAATCACAGAATCACGGAACCGTCATGGTTGGAAAGTACGTCTGAGATCATTGAGTCCAACCATACACACACAAAAAAATCCCTACAATCTTGGCTTCTAGAGCATACCCTGAAGTGCCATATCTACACTTTTCTTAAATGCCTCCATGAATGGTGACCTCAGGTGATGATGAAGGCAGTTCAAGCTCACTAATATCTTCTTCTCTAACATCTCTTCTTTCTACTGAGTTTATAGGTGTTGTCTGTATTCCATAGCATTCCTTCATTTCAGGTGTTTTTTTTCAGCTTAGTGTTTGTGAAATTGCTAAAAGACATTTATGTTTATTTATAAATGCTTACTGCACTTTGTCTTCCTGATCTTTTGTAGTGCTTTGTATTCTAACGCTGTAAAACTCCAAGCAAGGGTAAGAAACACTTGGCAATCAATGGCATCTGGGTTGTGGATGCTGTACTGTTAAGTTGCAATCATTGAATATTTTCAAGTGTGTAATGTTCAGACCTCACACCTCTAAGAGACACAAGGTTCTTCATGAGTTTGAATACGTAATATTGTGTTCACAGTACAATGACTGCTGTTCCTGTTGCTTTCATAAAAGAAAATGGCAGGTTTGTGAGCCTGTCATTTAGTGGGAGAAATGAGGGGTGGGAGGGAGAAGAAAAATGCTTAACTCTGAACTTCAAGTTTGACCCTTTTAATTTATACTCCAGTATATGTGTTATATACTAAAAGCTACAGTTGAGGAAATACATTAAAACAGAAAATTTCTGAAATTTTTTTATAATTAAGATTTGGAAGTAGAACTGATTGTTCTACTTACTGGAAAGAATATTTTGTGTGTGTGTGTATGTATTTTTCTGTTAACAGGAAAACATGGTTTAGATTGCATTTAATCTAAGGTCAGAGATAGTGTTCATCTGTCAAAAGAAGCTTAAGGCACAGCAGGTGGCACTCAGTCATTTACTATTACACTGAATTTTTTTCATCCCCCCGTTTGTTTAAATTTTACCTTGAAGTAAAATGTCTGTATATCAGTTGTACTCATGGGAAGTGATGCAGGTAAGTGATTCTAAAATGGACCTTTTGGGAATCCTACAAATTGTGCTCAGGGTCCTTCTATATGATTTTTATGTATTTGTAATGCAACATTGCTTGAGCGTATCTGAGGTTAAATTTAATAATCTTCGTAGTGAGTCTTGAGAGATTCAGGTTTGAAGTGCTGTTGAAGCATAAGATATTAATATTTGATCATGAAACATTTTATTTTAGAATTAATACAGTTGGTGATAAGCATGTTGGGTTCTGTCTGGCATTGCGTATGGTTAGTAAAAATGTTTTCTAATACTGAACAAAAGACCAATGAAGACAATATTTTTTATTTTTTTATTTTTTCATTTTTAGTGGGAATTAACCCATTCAATCCTGACCTTGCAGTGACTAACATTAAAGTACAAGGTTTTCTCAATATAGCTTTTTTACATATTCAACTATTTAGTTTCCTACTGGTGTGTTACTTTTGGGTTATGCCATTTCTAAACAACTTGCGTAATAAGATAGTCATGTAAAATTATTTGTGTCACAATGACAATGCAAACAAAATAGCCATGTAAAATTATTTGTGTCACAATGGCAATGGGAACACAGTTTTGTATTATCGCAGTTGGTCTATTGTTCTACTCGTTAGATAGCCACACGGTGTTAAGAAATCTTCAAATAAATCAATTACTCTTTTTCTGCAAGTGGTCTATACGTCTGGAACAGAATGATGGTGAGATAGTGTCATGCATCTGATCGACAATGGCAGTGGGACAATCCAATTCTAGTGGACACAACTATTTGATAGGTGTTCTTAAAAGTCCCTACTGCCACATCCAGGTAGCTTTTGTTGTCCAGAAGGTGCAGTAGTATATTCTGGAATTACGACTCCATTTTTGTGTGTGTGTGCAAATATTCCCCTCTGATAAACAACATGTGCTATCCTAAACCAAATCAGGAATTAATGTTACAAATTAATACTGAGACAGCCATGTGATTTGACACTATAGTGCAATTAGAACTACATGTATTTCCCCAAAATAATAGAGTATAATGTTTCTACTGCTTTGATGAATTAAGCCTACTAACTGTCATGTAACACATGCTCCATTTAGGGAGTGCTGAAAGATATTATTGGCTAGTGGATGATTTTACCAAAGGGACTTAAAGCCATCATCTTCTCTGTTATCTGACTCTGTCACATGACAGTAAAGTGGCTTCTGCATCATGAGAGCTGGTCAGATAGCTCTTCACTGCCAGTGTGGAACAGTTCAAATTCTACCTGGGCTACAGACTTTCTGCATGAACTTGAGAAAAAAATTAACTTCTCTGTAACACAATTCCTATTTTTAATGGAAATTAAAAAAAAAGAAAAATCTCATATAGTTAGTTTTTCAGTACAGTGGTTGGCCAGATAGCAGTTCAAATCTTTTATATCACAATAGATCATGGGATTCTCTAGGTTTTTATTCAGTAATAATTAGTTCCCATAATGTAAACAGCTGAGAAGGGATACGGAGAATAGTAGGTGTACCATTTCCTTTTTGGCCAAGGCGTATACATTCTAAACTGAATTATTTCTTTCCAGGCATACATTGCAATCATGTACCCTTTTATTTGTGTATGTATGTTTCAAGACATTTTCTCAGAAATAAATGCATTGACCCCACTAAGAACCATGTGCTTTAAGAATGTGCAATTTTTAAAGCATGCTTTAGCAAATGTTAAGGAAGCTTTTGCTTGAAAACTATCTGTACTTTAATTTATTATGATGTTAGAAAAAACATGAGTAAGATTTTCAGTAAGTCAATATGTCTTAGGAAAGTCTGTGGGTTTTAGTTTATCAGGTTTCCATGTTGCTGACAGGTTGTAAAGGCATCATACGATAAAATTAAATTTATTTCGTCTTTCTTGTCCAACTCCTACAAAGACATATAAACACACTGAAATTTAAGTTGAAATACTTTCAGTAAAATCAGTGGGTTTGCAGCTAACTGTGCATACAGTTGAGTTGTAGCAGAAGTTTAGGTTCCTAAGCAGATCAGTTTCATTCTCTTTCTGTATCAATTATTGGTAGACATGTAAATTTGAAAGCCTTTTCTATTTTACTGTTGTTTCAGGTGATAATTGCCCTTGCAGAGAAGAACCGGTCCCACATTCCTTACCGAAACTCCATGATGACCTCAGTGCTAAGAGACAGCCTGGGAGGAAACTGCATGACTACCATGATAGCAACACTCTCTATGGACAAAAGAAACATAGATGTATGTTACTTCCATCTATTTTCGACAAATATGTTTTCACTTCTTAAAAGATCCCACTGTTTTGACTTTTATTACAGTTCACAGTTGAAGTGTGTATGGTTTCATTGTCATAGTTAAAAAAAAAAATTAACTTTGTTTCCAGGAAAGCAAAGTCTATCAGTGGAAACTGCAGTAAGATCTAGACTAATCCTTTAGGAAATGTGCTTTTCTGCAAGTCTTCTGAAGTCCAGGAGCAGTTAGGAAGTTACTTGTACCTAATAATGAACCAATATTTTATTAAAACATTTACTGTTTTCCTGATGAATAAATCTTTTGAGTATATGAAAAAGCATTTCCAAGGAATCTTCCAATGGACATACTGGTAAAATCAAGAAGTAGGTCATGGATTACATTGACAGCCTTGGAAGAACTTCTGTAGATTTCTGTGAAGTTGGGATTTCACTAAGTATGGTAGACAACTGGAGAGGGGAATTGAGTGGAGTGATTTGGGATTTTTGGAAGAGTTTCAAATACTTTTGTCTCCACCAATTTTCTGCACTGGAATTCTATGTATTTATGTTTTCTTCTCTGTGCTATGTGAATACATAGAACCCCACTTAAAGACATTTATAATCTATTTATTTCCTGACTTTTCCATAACGTTGAGAGGTTCTAATGTGAATAAGCAAGGAAAAAACTTATCAAGCCTAAAACTGTTTTCTGAAATAAAGTGGAAATCATTATGCTAAAACCATACTTCATGTAGTGGAAGACTTTTTTTTTCTTTCAAAAATGGACTTTACTGTTAATAAAAAGAAGATTGTTCAGACTTGCAGTTACGCAAACATGGTATCTGTTTACAAATGCAACTTCATAAGTTTGTTGAAGCATTTTTTTTAGGCTGTGGCATAGTCATCCTTTCATATATCAATTCATCAGGTTTTATCTATCTCACATAGCGATTTTGTTTCTATTATGGGACTATTAGCCCAAGCAATTATCCAGAGTAAACTACTGAAAGTTTTCCTGCTCTTGCTTTAAAATATATTGTCTACACAACAGATCCTCTGTCCTCCCAAAAATAAACCAAAAAATCTTTCCCATGCTCCCCAAAACCTGATATGTGCAAATAATATTAGGATAGATGTTAGCTTATTTGCTAAACATGAAAAAATGTCAGAATTAGGATAGCTTTGCAATTTTAATTTGGAGTTCTGTGAGTCATTATGCGTGACTATGTTTGGTATACTTGTTTGTTTGGGCTTTTCCATTGGATATACATTTCATTCACAAAGTATGCACAAGGCAGAATTACCCCCCAGTATGAACTGAAGTTGTATAATAAAAGGAACTTTCTGAAGTACCTGGCTTTGTCTATTGCAATGAGGAAGAGAATTCAAAGAAAGGGAACTCTCATAAAGAGGATAAATATAATATTCTAGAGAACTAGATGATGTTCCTACTTCTACCAAAGAGTTTGTATGCAACTTCTCACATCATCTGCATCACATTTTTTATGCTAGTTTTGTGGAGTGCTTGGAAGATGTTGAGTCTTAATTGTAGATATGTTAATTATCAGAGCTGTAACTGAAAATGGATGGAAGCTGTTTGAGCAGAAGATCATGTAATAATGATAATCATCAGAAGAAAAAATTTTTTGCTACTTTTGACTCCAGTTTCCCTTTCGTTAAGTGTGGTTGTTTCATTTACTTGCAGCAAAACAATGCCTAAAGGGCTAATTGATTGATTTTTGTGAAGCCCTCGGGTACTATAGATACAAGCATGGCAGATAAAAATGATCAGGAAATTAGTAGCTGTCAGCTTTGATTACCATTCTGAATAGCTTATGTGTTGAACATTGAAGACTAAATTAGCTTCTCATTAATTTAACACATGCTTCATACTAAACAGGGTAAAGAGGTCTATTGGAAATGTATGTATGTGTACTGTATGTATAATTGTAGACGTGTAGAACTTAATTAAAATCACATTAGCTGATCATAGTAGCACAGGACCTATATAGCAGGGGCAAAAAGAGGGTCTATCTAAGATAATGTGCAGCTGTCTTAATTGTAAGGCCTCCTTTTAAAACTCTACTTTGATTCTGTGTGTATATATTATGTCTTTTCCAATAAGCACGAGTATCTTTCATAATGTAACCCTAATTCAGAGAACATCCCTCCAAGCACTGGAAGTGACAGAAATTCTGTAGAAGTATATGGTCATATGCTTCAGTTGGTGTTTTCATATGCTGAAGGACTGAAAGCTACAGAGTTACTTCAGTTCTGAAATATGGGTCTGTAAAACTAGTTAAGTTCTCTTAAATATGGGTTATATTTAAATTCTTACATTTTAAACTCAGACTGACACATCTCAGAAAATTTTATCATAGAGTTTATCACATAATGTTGGAACTTCTAAGACTACTGTGTGATGTTTTATTATTTGAGCTAACTGAGAGCAATTGCTTGCTTTTTATTCACTAGGTAGATAAGTTGCCTAGCAGAGTCTTGTATGTTAGTGTTGGCTGATCTCTGGAGGGGAACAGTACTTAGAGATCTCTAATTTCATTCAGTGTCCTGGATGGGACTGTGCACCAGTTATCGCACTTTCCTTCACAAACTCAGTCCTGAATATTTGAATATTTCTTTCCTGGCTGGCTGTTCTCTCACACCCCATCTTAGCTCATCTCTCCAACAGTCTTTTATCTGCTATCATAGTTCTCCTGTATTGCCTCCTTAATTCCAAGTCTCCAAACTTGTTTCTCATTTGTTCAGGACTTTATGTCTTCTCCCAGCTTCTTTTATGTATTCTTCTATAGTGCCAGTTTCACCAAAAGTTTCAGTTAATTTTCTCTTTTTTTCATCATCCAAAAGTTTTTACCTTCTGAACAGCGGCTTCTCCTATGCTTTAGTACCAGCTGGGGACTCACTTGAAACACAGTTGACCAGTGGATTGACTGGGTCAATGAAATATGTACTATGATTTGACAGATTTATATGCCACTGTCATTAATATGCTAATGTAATTTCCCTTGAATAGTGTTGTTTTAGGATATGAAGTCATAGATTAGTTCTGTAAAATACACAAAAAGTACAAACATAGTTCAAAGACTTCATTAACAGTCTGTTCTACTTACCTGGTACAAGGCTAACTGAATTTTTTCTCTTTTTTCTTTTCCCTTCCAGGAATCTATATCAACCTGCAGATTTGCACAGCGAGTTGCGCTTATTAAGAATGAAGCAGTTCTTAATGAAGAAATAGACCCCAGATTGGTGAGAGTAGTCTGGGGGCAGAGGAGGGGAGGAGGTTGCTTGTTTTAAGTTTCAATAATCGCTAGCAGTAAAATGCACTTTGAGGATTTTATACCGAATCATCCCATTAAATTATTTTTAAATGCACATTAATTTTTTTTCTATAATATAACTGCTTTTAATTTTTTTTTGTTTGTTTTGGACATAATTATAATTAAACAAACCTTTATAAAAATCTGTAAAGGCTTTCTCAACTCTTAAGGCATCTGAGGAGTAACGGTCCCTTTCATTGTCATCTCTGTGTTGCTTCTCATAGGGGATTAGTTTCTGACACAGATAGATAGGTGTCCCTGGAGCTCTTAAAAAATCTGCTAAGATTCCTGTCACTTGATGAAGGTATACTGCTGTACTGAAACAGTTCACTTATTAAAAAGTTAAGAAACATACAGATACGGTTCTTATTTGAGATTGGCCCAATGAACATTTTAGCTAGAAAGAAAGAACTCTCTAAAATTACCACTAGGAAAAAAGAAGGACAAGTAAATGTGATGTGGAAATAGGATTTCCATGCTAAAGCATTAGGTTGATATTCACATTGCAAGGAACAGCAGAGAATCTCAGCAGAATGGGTCAGGAAGTACAGAGAAGGATAAGGATAATAATCTACATTGATAAAGCACAAAGCATTGCCACTTAAAGAAAGCAAATTTCTTCTTTATGTGCATAACAAAAGGGTACTTTAATTTTTCTTTTCATTATTTGGTTATTCTTTCCTTTAAAAGATTTTATATTCCTCTAGCTTCTTAATAGCGATTTATTTGAAGATGTGGTCTGCAATCATAGGATCTTCTGTATTGAGGCCTTTCTTAGTTTATATAATGTAACTTTCTGCATTACCTGGAAAATTTATTTTCTTTGTAAATATTAAGTACATCTGTTAAGGATTGATTAATTCAACACAGTATTGCAGGTATGGGTAGCTAGTGGATCAGCTGGGTTGCTTTGATACTAAACGTGTCAAAGACGTTTTCTGATATAGGATATGTTTGAGTGAGGTTACGTTGGTTATGCCAAAGCTGTGTATGTGGATATAATGAAGAAAACTATGGAAGCATTTTAGCCTACCCTCTGTCTCTGTGACAAGCATCAGATGGAAAATAAGTTCAGGTTAAGCTATTATATTATTCTCTTTATATATAAACAGACAATATTTAAAACATGCATTTTAACAACATAATTATAAGTTTGAAGTGTAGTTTTTCACCTCTGAAGTATATAAAATCTGAATGAAAGAACCTAATTTCAGTGGTGGTGTAGGTTTTTATGCTATACTAACTGCATCAACTGCTGGACTTAACATTTTTTTTTCCTAAAATCAAATGCCATTTATTTGCAGTATTTATCATCTGTAAGTTGAATGTGTGCTTTATAAATGGAGTGCATAACGCCCCTTGGCAGATCTGAGTTAAGTCTAATGGTTCTGTCAACTTTGTTCTCCGTAATGAAGACTTTCTGGCCATGTATCTTACTAAGAAGAATTTGCAACTTGTACTTTTTAAGCAACTCAGCTTTGAACTTCTCATTACCAAAGGATTTGGTTTACACTGAAAACCAAACTGTTCGGCCTGAATTAAATCTAAACTCTGGCATTCATTTAAAAATAGAAATGAAAATATTATGCTTCCATAGATTTTTGTTTGTCTTAATAATACTTGAAAATTGATCTTTTACACATATCCTGAAAATAGTATTTCTGTTGTCAGATTGGTACTATCAGTTCAGCTTTCTGCCTTGTTATACTCCAGCTCCAAATGTTATTTTATTGACTCAGTAATTGATGCAAACTGCATTAGAATGAGGCACCAGTGAGGCGGCCTAAAATCAAATTAAAATGTTTGGCCTGCAATATTCTTGAAGCACTCTTGCAACATCTGTAATTAACAATTCACCACCTTAATAGATTCTTAAATAGAATATTGTATCTTAGCCTTTCATACTTTATAGTAACAAATGTGTTACCAGTAAGTTTAGAATTAAAAGACATAAACATATGTACATCTAGAATGTTTTTATTTTTAAAGTAAAAATACACATTCAAAGTTTAGAAAGTTATGCTTAAATTTGACCATTAAAAGAATTCAAAGTGCTTGAAGAAAACCTAACATTCAATGAAAATGTGTCATTGTTTTCAACAATCTTATTTCTACAAAGTGCGTGCAATCGAAAATAGTTATTTTTTCCTTGAAAATGTTCTTCTCTTGGAAACTTATTTTGCACATGGAATCAGTGTACTCATCCCTCTCAAAATATTATTGGATTCCTGATATATTTGAGCTATTATAAGTTGATGCCATTGTTAAAATGATCAATCATAAAGTGTCCAAGAACTTGCTCATTCGTATTTTAGGCTTGGGGATTTGCATGTTGTCCCTGCTTTGTAGAATTTGGGCTTGAAAGGGTAATGATTTGTAAAATATGGTATTATAGAGACATTTTTTTCCAAAAGCATAGGTGCCAATGCCTATTAATTTAAAATCTAGTATAGTTCTCCAAATCACTTTCTCAATAATTGCCATCCATTAATGCAATTTTATTTCATTGTACTATTTTTGCTATTTTTTGGTTGTTATCAGCTGGTACGTCCTATAATTATAGTATGCTATCATTCCAATGAGTGTAATGTTATATGAAAAAAAAAGGTTAAGGTTGAAACACTGTTACATTTTTTTAAATTTCTTTTTATAAAGGGAAGGTAAAAAAAAGTTACTTTTGTTGTGTAGCTGTCCTTTCTCTAACAAAGACATCAGTTCTATTTCAAATGTGTTTTCATAACTAACAGGCAAAACTAATGAGTCAGAATGCTCTTTTTATTCCTATGGCAAATTATTTTTCTCTTTTACAAACAATCTTTTGAACTCTTTCTGTACAGCAATGTCTTCTAACACATAGATTTTACTGAGTTTGGAAGATTTTCTTGTTTTTATAAATGGGAAAGGAAAAAAATTGCTTGGTGTATTTAAGGCATTTGGACTGTTTTTAAAAAAGCAAAACCTTTTTGTTATTATTATATAATATTTCCATAAACTCAGCCTTCTGATGCAAAAATCATAAACTACCTATTAATTTGTAGGTGATGCCTTGTTTATGCTTTGCTGTTTGTAGATGATTGTCCAGCTGCAAAAGGAGATCCAGGAGCTGAAGGATGAGCTGGCGCTGGTGACTGGCAAGCAAAGAACGTCAGAGCTTTCACAAGAAGAGCTGCTTCAGTAAGGGCTTACATTGTTTTCGTTTTCTTCTTCCGCGGTGAAATTTTTCATCAGTTTCTTTGTTAGCTTAAATATTTAATCTCAAGGCTTTAAACTTCTCTGGGTGAGTAGTAATGTGAAGCTAGGTGCCAGGTTAAAGTGGCAGTTTTCCATGAAAAGCTGTATGAGTCTGCTGGCTGTGTTTTTGCAGCCTCAGCTTTGAGGAAGTGAAGTAAAGTAAATGCGAAGGATGGGAATGCCTGTCAGATGCCAGGCAAAAGGAAGTGTTGCATAACAGTGCAAAATTGAAAAAAAAAAAATGCTCTCTCCAAACTATACGTGCAATCTGAGTAGAATTCAAGAAATATTTGTGCTGAGAAGTATCCTGCTGCAGGCCACATTCGTTAACCTTACTTCCTAAGATTTCCTACCTGACTTTTTGCTATGAAAATGGTAGTCTTACAAATGGGAATTTCATCAAATTTCACAGTTGATGGAAGTTTTTAATATGAATATGCAGATGAAAACTAGGAATGTACCAGCTGCATGCAGTTGCAATATATTTATGTACATTTCAGAGGCCTTGTTTCAGAAATGAGTGAGTAAAGAGTATCAGTTATATTTTTTTTTCTTTTTATCTATGTAACACAATATATAGTGCATTCTATTGTCAGAAAATATTGATTCTGAGTTCATAGCAAGGAATTTTTGCATGCCAGAAAGAGGCAAGGAGGAGGCATAAGGAATTTCTGTCTGTAATAAGACACAGAAGGAGAAATAACTTTCAAGGACCTCTGCTATCTTAGGACAACACAAAATGTTTTTCAATTTTATAATTTATTTATGTTTACTCAGGCTCATGTAGCACTTGTGTTCATTGTTTCAGAAATAAGTTCTTTCCTGAAACAAATGCTCTGTAATTAAAGTATAGAACAAAACTTAAGTACTGCTGACTGAGATATACTTTTCCTGAGGATCAATAATAAACAAGAAGGGTGTCAGGAAATTTACCTCATCAGTCATAAATGCCATAAAAATGCCATAAATGCATTTTTCAAAGATCATTATTTTTAATATATACTTAAAAAAGAAAATGAATAATTGGATATGAAGGTATTTTTTGTGGGTAGCATAGTTTCAAGCAAAGAGCAGAATATACTACTAGAGAGTGACTATCATATACATGAGTCAGACTGACTGTAGTTGAATGGGATGTTGAAAGATGAGTCAATCTGTTTTTTAAATAGTTCAAGTGGGGAAAAATATGAAATGTCAGGTTTTGAGTTTTCACTTGTATGTGTTCTTGCAATCTGAGTTTTCCCAGGTAAACAACTGATGTGACCTAAACACCCAAATGAAAGTAAAATCAAATGATAGTATAAAAAGCTACTACTTCAGTGAAAGTGCTTTTCTGTGCTTTTGCACACACACACATTTTGAACTTGCTTTTGTATGGCGATAGTATTTGTGACCATGCTGGTTTAGATCTCTCTCAGCCTCCTGTCCATGTATGTCCTGAGCATTTGAAAATCAGCACATGGTATCTAAGAGTTCTGACTCTAGTTAGAGTCTAGCAATTCATAACACAGGAAATCTTTATGACAATTCTGCTTATTGAGACTGGCCATCTGAGTTGGAAACTACTTGTTACCTGGAGAGTTTGTTCACAATGAAGAATAAATATACAAGTAGTCCAAACATTAGTATTGACCTGGATGAAGGCTGATAAAATTGTGGGTTACTATTACTGGAAAATGTCTGTGTTGTGGTTTGCATCTAGTTTGAAATGAAACCTAAATAGTATTACTTTTCAGTAATAGTATTACTTTATCAGCATTACTTTGCACAGTTCTTTTCACAATTCTTAAACTTTGTCAGAAGCCTTACTGTAATTCATTTTATTGCAAATAAGGTAATTAACTAGTAAAGAAAAGTGTTATGAAAGATAGTCTCATAAAAATTTGATGTGTTTTAATTCTTATTCTGATTCATCATATATATTTCAAGGGAGGTCAGAGTAAAATTAATCTTCTGAAAACATTCTGTGCCAATTTTTGTATTTATTTGATTCTGAACACAGATGATCAGGGGTACAAAACATGTCAATGACAAACTCCATTTGCTAAGTAGACATTTATTTTGTTGCCTCTGCAAAAGTCTTATTCTCAGGCACTTTTCATTAGAAGATGGATGCCAAAATGAAACAGGTCCAGTTGTATATGTGTAGTACCAATAATATTTTTTTTTTTTATTCTATGGTAATGCATAGGGTTTTTTTTCTCTCTACATCTAATGCAGGAATTAAGTATTAGTTATTGCCCTGGAAATATATATTAAAACTATGTGAAAATTATATTTTGTATGTTTCTTGACTTAACAAGTCAAGAAATGCCAAACATTTCTTACAGTAGTGAGCTTCATTCCAGGCAGCTTTGCAGCCACACTTCCCCAAACCTGTAGCAATTGCATGGGGTTGTTGTGGCCCAAGTGCAGGACCTGGCACTTGGCCTTGTTGAAGTTTGTAACCGATAACACTGGCCCATTGATCCAGTCTATCCAAGTGCCTCTGTAGAGCCTCCCTATTCTCAGCACAACATAAAAAAATTCAGCTAGACTACACAAGTAGTCCAGAATGTAGTTCATAAAATACTTTCAAAATCTCTGTTCCTTGCTTTGGATCTTACCATCTACTTCCTCAGCTGTAAAGGCCTGATCCCTAAATATGTCTTTGAGCTGGAGAATTAGTTTATTGTTTTGGGGACAGAGGAAAAAAGGAACACTTTGGACTATTTTTAAAAAATATAAAAAATAACAGTATACATCCCAAACAGAAGGGAGTAGTATTCTCACAGGCTTTCGTATCATGCTTTAGAATAGTATTAAAAGGCAGTACTTTTTTTTCTTTTTTTCTTTTTTTTTTTTTCCTGTGAGAATCATGCCAAAAGTAAAAGGGAGAGTCCTTTTTGTTTGAGTCATTTGAGATTATTTTTTTTTCTTGTTATAAATGAGCTCACTAGCAATTTACAATGTGTGCCCAGAAAGTCAGGATTTCAAATCAAGGTCCTGTGTTCCAGAGCACCCACGCTTCCAGAGCCTTTGCCAGTTGGAATTCTCTAGGAACAGGACCGGAAGTACTGGCTTAGCGCTTTAATTTATTAATAACTTTACCGTATTTCTTTCAGATACATATGTTATTACAGACGCTTCTATTTTTTAATTCAACAGTCATATATTGTTCATCTTACTCAAGTCCTGGATTTCTCATTACTTCTTTCTGTCTTTCATTTTTCTTTTTCAACATTGTGACATCTGTATGCTATCATGGTATTAACAATATTGCACTGTTGTACAATATAGAGCTTTAACAGTTACTCATACTTAAGCTGTCGAACAAATGGTTTCATTTACAAAGCAGAGCAAATGTTCTTATTTGCTGATGTCAGTGTTCAATTTCAGTTGCAAGGTGGAAGAAATAGAAGAGTATTACCTTGCCTTATGTCAACACAGCTTTGCAGGCAGTGGATTTGTGTAGAAGTTAGCAGACTGACTGGCATAAGCTGTGTAGTCAATATTCAAGAGAAAAAAAGCTACCTTAACTATAAAGTAGTCTTAAAGTGTCTCACATTAACTTCTAGCTTAGGTGCCTGATTTAGAATGCTGTTAAATCAATATATTTCTCTAGAGGGCATTTTTTTTTTCTCTTACAAAATCTTTAGTGACAGCATGAGAAGTTTAGATTCCTAATGCAGGTACCTAAGCAGAATACTTAATGTAAGTGTAAATGCTTTCTTTGATCTTTATATTTTGTTCCAAGGTCACCGAGAGCAGAAAAACATTCTTATACTCTTTAAACTGATCACCTTTAACATTGAAATTATCAAGAGATAATTTAATTAGCAAGTTTGTTTTACCATGGGGGAAAAAAAAAACAACAAAAAACCCCAAACAAACAAACAAAAAACCACAAAAAGAAGACTACATGCTATGTCCTGTTTTCTAATGTTCAAAAGTATAACAGTCATCTAAGTCATCTAATGTCACATAGTTTCAAGAACGGTAGTGAAATATAGCATAACTCCTATTAGTGAGGTGTATGGAGAAAAGATAGCTGAATTTGATCATTTAAGATGTTTGAAAAAATCTTTCCAAATAAATACATTCAAGAGTGTCTGATGATAACAGCTTTTTGAATCCCACTGAAATCTGTTGATCGCTTAGTCAGCTGAGTTGCTTCTGAAAATACCACTAAATACCTGTTCACATCCTTTGGCACTCTAAATACTTTTTGAAAATCTCTTTCTTCTGAACTTTTACGTCTAATTGATAACCTGTAAGTAACACTCCACAAAGTTTTTTTCAAAACTACCGCTCTCTTCTGTACTGTAGAAGAGGCTCAGTGTTCATATGTATGAGTCCTTTTGACTTCCTTGAGTAGTTTCTGTGCTTTTCCTAGGTTCTTTTTATTTCAAGTTCGTGCTACTTTCTCCTTAGAGATATTTACGCTTTTCAAATTTTGATAAACTGAACTTAGTATCCTCTTGTAACTTTTGGATATACTCTAGTGATTAAAATATGACTACTCTCATGGCCACAAATATTAGCTGACAGTGGGAAGCATTTATTTATGTATATGCTTTTTCTTTGATATTATAAAGTGCTGTTGAAGAAGGAAATCATCTACGCAGCAAGCTACTTGATACACTTTTTCTCTGCAAAAAATTTGCATGTGTAGTATTAGTGTAGGCATTTATTTTCTGTGTATAAGCCAGTTTTAGTCTTTTTGTACTCCATGCCAAATCTTCCCTTGACTTACTGATGCAAAGATTTAGATCTGAGTACATTTCATCATTGGAATGAATGATTTTTCAGCTGTGTAGAAGCTCTTTGCATTGGTTTGCCACACTGTAGCCATCTTTCAGAAGAATCTCCTTGCATAAGGAGGCAACAAAATGGCTTTCTTCATATGTCTAATTAAAAAAAAAGAGGGACTGTATTTGTAATGGGAGGTGTATGCTTTTCTGCTGTGCAGTGCAAGAGTTTATTGGTAATCGTTCCTCTGTATGTGTGGTACTGTGTGTTTGATTGCTTTACAAAGTTAGGATTCCTATTTTCAAAATTTTTACACTTAAATAACTAAATTTGATACCACAGGAAAAAAAAAAAATTAAAAAAAAAATTCCAAATCATAGAATGGTTTGGGTTGGAAGGAACCGTAAAGATCATGGAGTTCCAACACCCCTGCCATGGGCAGGGACACCTCCCACTAGAGCAGGTTGCTTAAAGCTCCATCCAGCCTGGTCTTGAACACTTCCAGGGATGGGGCATCCACAGCTTCTCTGGGCAGCTTGTTTCAGTGTCTCACTACCCTCACAGTAAAGAATTTATTTCTAGTATCTAATCTAAATCTCCCCTCTTTCAGTTTAAAATCATTACCCCTCATCCTATCACTACACTTGCTGACAAAGGGTTCCTCCTCAGCTCTCCTGTAGGCTCCCTTCAGATACTGGAAGGCTGCAATAAGGTCTCCCTGGAGCCTTCTCTTCTCCAGGCTGAACAATCCCACCTCTCTCAGCCTGTCTTCATAGCAGAGGTGCTCCAGTCCTCTGATCATCTTTGTGGCCCTACTGTGGACCCTTTCCAACAGGCCCATGTCTGTCCTGTACTGAGGACTCCAGAGCTGGACACAGTACTCAAGGTGGAGTCTCATGAGAGCTTTAGAGAAAAGTAGTATCATCTCCCTCCACCTGCTGGCAATGCTTCTTTTGATGCAGCCCAGGTTGCAGTTGGCTTTCTGGGCTGCCAGCACACAGTGATGGCTCATGTTGAGCTTTCCGTCCACCAATGCCCCCAAGTCCTTCTCCTCAGGGCTGTTCTCAACCCATTCTCTGTCCAACCTCTATTTTTGCTTGGGATTGCCCTGACCCAGGTGCAGGACCTTGCACTTGGCTTGGCTGAACTTCATGTGCTTTGCACAGACCCACTTCTTAAGCCAGTCCAGGTCCCTCTGGATGTTATCCCTTCCTTCCAGTGTGTCAATGTTCCATTCTAGCTTGAATTTAGGTGTTCTCCTTGGATGCCAGCCTATTGGCTAAGTGAAGAGGCAGCATAAAAATACTAATTGTTTCCTACAGTATTAACAAAATGCACATGGTATTCCACAATCTACTTGTTTCTACTCATTATCAGTAGGGAAGACTGTGCTTTAGCTCTATTATCAGTTATTTTATAAGCACCTAGCCCCTGCTACGTTAGATATATCTAATATATAACTATATTAGATAGTTAGGAATATGTAGTTAGGAAAGACCATTTGGTCTAACAAAAATATTCATATTAGACCAATAAATACCAACTAATATTCAGTGTTTAGGAAAATCAGTTTGTCTCTGTAGATGTAAATCATTGGCCGTATTGCTGTGTTCTCTGTTTCCATCTGTTCTTTTTACCTCTTTTAAATATGAGGACTTATTTTTTACTATGTCCGTGACTCTTTGATTTTGAGTAGTGTTCTGTTTTGTGAGAATTCACAGAATCCACAGCTGACACACAATTAGTTGCTCTTTAAGCGAACTTAGTTTTGATACATAATATACAATGTCAGTGATCAGGGGTTAAAAGGCAGGCTCTCCCAGAAATTAATCATAGCACATGAAGCAAGGTCAAAATGAGTCCTTCCAAAGATGTGTTTTGAGACCATGCATCCTGCATGCTATTGAGAGCTCTAAACTTTAAAAACATACTCTCAGTTGGCTGGGAGTGCTTTTCTGATGCGTTTCAGCTGTGTAATTTGCATCTCGGTTCATGCAAACTTATGACTGATTCAGAAGTGGATATTTTTAAAAACATGGAAGTCTTATTTAATGAATTGGTAAAACTAAAGTAGCACAGTGCTCATCTAATCATTCTGGAGTTGGGCTAGCAGGAAAAATGCATGGAATCTAAAGTAATGTGGATAGAAAGCTTTTGCGATTTATGTGTGGTCTAAATAGTAAGCAGGCTTCATTTAAAATAAAATAATCCTGCAAGATGGAAAGTAACAGAAGAGAAATAAAGTTGATAATGTAAAAGCTGTCTGTGAGATGCAGTACAATGTATGTTTATATTACTTGCAAAAAAACTATAAAGGGGAAAATGCTAGACGAAGAATTTGGGACTGATTCACAGTCACTAACCAGGGAGCACTGTTAGTTTAACACGTTTCCATCCCAGCTGTTTATGACTGTTTTACTGTGCGTTTTCTTCCCAATGTCAGCATAAGAACAGACTTGTGCTTGACACAGCTTGTCTTTTCAGAGTCTGGTATCATGATTCAAACTCATCCAGATCAGCACTGTAATACTGTTCTTTCATTACCATGTTAATGTGTATAAGATCACTATCAAAATGAGTTTTAAATTAATCTCATAAATGATGTGACACTGTTCCCTTGGTGCTGACTTAGAAAACTATTATTTTGTGTATGTGGAATTTTTTACTCATCTTTTCTGTTGGGTTTTTTTGGTGTTTTTTGGTTTTGTTTTTTTTTTTTTTTCCAACGAGCAAAACTCCATGCTTTGTTTACTGTTATTTTTCACAGAAAATGAGTCTTTGTTTGATACCTTCATATTCTTCCTCCTTTGGGGAATTTCTGCTGGGAAAACTATTCTTCCTGGTACAGCAGGATTCTGGCAATAGGCTTCAGCACATCCTTTCTCTTATTAGTGTTAGGCCTGCTGTTCTTAAGGCAGAAGATCCCAGTCCTAAAAGAAAGAATGGAGACCTTTTTAGGCTTCATCTGCTGTAATGATATTAAATAATAAATATTTAATGGTTTATAACTTCCTTTTATTAACAACATGCAAGAGAAAAGAAAAAAAAAAGGAGCCATTTTGCATCTCCAGAAGTTAGAATAGACATCTTCATCTGACACTGATTTTAAATATTTTTCCTGTCATGTGAAATTAGCTAGGATTATCCATGCTCCAGATTTTATTAGTGCAAATTCTGCATGAAAACATTATGGAGAATCTTAGCACGCTAAAACTCATGATGAATGAACCAACTGGTTTGCTTATGTTATTAACTACAACAAGTCAAAGACTATTAGATAATATTTGTTTCTACACAGAAATAGAGATATTAGCATTTCTAAATTATACTTTGTGGGGATAGGGCGTATGTTAGTTTTTTTTACTTTCAATGCAAATATCTTGCGGCTTCTTCTATTTCAGATTAATCCAGTGTTTTGTAATGTGACTTACCAGTATAAAAAAACCCTCTTAAATTTAAGCTTAAATTGACCATCTTAAATTAAAACCGTATCAAATTCTGAAATAAAGATTCTTGCTGCATATTTCCACTGGAGCAATTAAGTGTGACTTGTAAGCAATTCATCTGTGTTTGTCGCTAACCCCATAATTAGGTTTCCATTGAATTTCAGTTAATTAAACAGTTTCCATCATTGCTTTTTCCCATCAAGCTGAATGCAATGTGACTTTCTAAGCTGAGCAGTGAGTGGATTGGGGGCTAAGTATATTTTATAAAGGTCTTTTCAGTGTGAAATAGAACTTCTGTTGTTGATCTTGAGATGATAGTATAGGACCATCTCTTTATTAAGGTTTCTGCTCCAGTGACTGAGGTATCTGTTACTAGGGGTTTTGTTGTTTTTTCATTACTAGGTCTTTGAGTTGATTAACTTTAATTTTAGTTGAGGAATTATTATTTTTGCTACTGATTGATGTTTTACAAAAGGGCTTGAAATAAGCTCACTTTGTAAATTGATGATAAATAGGATACCAAAACAGGAACTTATTTCTTCTGCAGTCCCATTTTCTTATAAAAGCAATGAAGTCCAGTGCTGCTGCAGTGCTAGTCTTCATAAAAAACATCAAGAAAGAAAAAAATTTCATACTGAAAACAACAGTGTTTATAAATACTATGGAAAGGCAGGGTTGTATGTTTCTTAGTTGATTAATTTTTTCCTGCTTGATCCTATCTGTTTTTCATCATAAGCACCCTCAGCCATGTCATAGAGCCTACGTACATGAACATCTTTGATTTTTTTTAGATGATTTTCCCATTTACTTTTGACAGTAGGTGTAGTGGGAAAATTAAAGTGAAGCCTGGGATCCTCTGGGTGAAGAAAAGCTTGGAAACTTAGACATTTTTCAAGTATGTTGTGTATTCTGTGCCAAGCAAGCTCATTCCTGTTGCAAGTTCATTTTCAAAATTCTCTTCTTTGGGCAGCTTGATTTCCTAATTTCTGTTTTGAGAAGGCGTGCAAATATTAACCGTTATCCTTGACATAATAGCAGAAGCTGGTATTCAGTAAATGTAAGGATTGATTGCTCATGAGTTTTGAAAAGAAAGTATATTTAACAACTTTTTTAGGTAATAGAATGTACTGACTAAGAGAGGTTTAAGTATATGGTCTCAGGGCTGAGCCACAAAACCTGATGAAAAATGTTTGTTTCCTATGTTTTTTTAGTTATTCTACTATGACTGAGGTGAAAAAAGCCCATAAGAAAGAGGATATTGTTATTTTACCTCATACTCTCTTATTAACTTTGCTGTGCCAGATATGCATGCCTCTGAGTAGGCAACTAAAGAACTATTTACTAGGAAATTCTCTGGATTTCTTGTTCTCTATGATTTTCTTTTTCCTTTCAAACAGCAAGGCCTAAATTTTTTCAATGCTGGGCCATTTTATGTGTTTTTCTGGTTTGCTTCTTGCTGCCGTATGTTCTTGCAACGGTCTTTGGTTGGAGGAAATATGCATGTTTAATATGCATTCCTCTGGTAAATTACTAAGGGTCAGTGATTAGGTGACTGTCTCAGAAAGTATTGTGGCTAAGGTGAAAGATATTACCCATCTCTTGAAGGTAACTGAATGAAGACTTAAAGGCATTTTGTCTCCTCTTTACTTACAAAAGGGGTTTACTTGCTCGGCCTCTTAATAGGATGACTACAACTTATGTGTGATGTTTTGACAAGAAAGAATGTGTTGGAGTTTTAACTATAGATGCCCTGTATGAATTTCTTTAATCTTTTACAGCCCTATTTTGTGTACTTCTGTGCTCTAGTTTTCATATATTCTGTATGTTTAATCTTATTTTTGTGGGTATTTATAGAAATAAATATAATAAGCTGCTTGAATCAGGAATATGAGAAGGAAAAACATATTAATCTTGTAGAATTATATTGTCCTTTGTTTCAGAGTCACCCAGATCTAGCTTGCCTAATATATGTTAGGAAAAGATAAAAGTATGGTCAGTATTCCTTATTTTCTTGTATTCTCTGGTTTGTTTGGTTGGTTTTTTCCCCGCTCACCCTGTGATTCTTTGTTGTCTCCTTGATTTATTCTGTGAACATCTCTAGCAGTGAATTGGAAGTAGCACTGTTGAGTTTTTTCCTTGATAAAAGTACAAATCTAGACATTGTATAAAGTAATAGGAGAATGTTTCAATTGTTGTCACAATCCTCGTGCTGATAAATCACTTGGGCAGGGCCCAGGGGGAGGGAAGTTCATTTAGCCAAGAGCTGTTCATTAACAAGAGAAACTTCGAGTTGCATCTGTATCACATTGTGAGTTTATTTTTCACCTTTGTTTAATACATCAGTATACTGGATGAACTCCCAGAACATCCAGAGTGTTATTAGACTGTGTGTTTATTTTAGAAAGAGTTCTGGTAATTTTTATATGGAAACCGAAAAATATGTGAGGGATGCAGTGATTTCGTTTGATGGTATTCATGGGGATTTTCATTGTTGCTTTTCTTTTTTTTCTTTTTTTTTTTTTAATTATTATTATTTTTTTTATTCATAGTGTTTAGACTAGGTTGGCCTAATCTTGTTCTACTTCTTAAAGAGGAAATTTTAAAAATATATCTTAAAATACACTGAAGATTCTTCTATTTCCTAGAACTGGCAAAGGGGCTGAATTGATTTAAAACCTCTGATTTACATTCTGCTATTTCAGACTTGACTCAGTCATCTGGTGCTCAAATTTGCTTTGGCTTCTGTGCAGTCCTTGGGATACCAAAAATTGATTGGGCTGCTGTGTTATTTCAGGAATGCCAAACACATTAAAGGTAATGTAAGCGAGAGGAAATAGCAGCTCATATCTGTAACTACAGCTTGTCTGATTTGTTACTTTTGACAAATTAACCTTCACTCTCAATTGGCAAATAATTTTCAAAACCAGTGTGTTATTTTAGAAGCATTATATATTCTTTTTCATTCACTTGAAATATTTTAGCTTTCTGCAGTGTTATTCTGTTAATGGTAATGGAACAAGTTAATGTAATTTTTTTTTTTTATTGATTCACATAGTCTAAACGTATGGTAATCTGAGTATGGGTAAATTCCTGGCAACAGTTAATTTTAGTAAGGTTAAAATATCTCCTTTCTAATTTCTTTTTCAAGAAAAGGCTCATTTTCATATGATGACTTCTTATAATCAGTCTAGACAGTCTAGGTATAAAAAATATTTTTACTTGTTTCCTCTTACTGAAATCAATAATGTGCTTAAAATAGTGACAAATGCTGACTTTCTCTGTGTCTGTATAATCACTATCACATTCTCATTAATAGTATAAATGCTTCTTTTTTCCCAGTGGTTACAGAAGTGCCTGCCTCCACATATGAAGGATTAATTTTCCTGCTCATTGTGCTTAGTGTGTCTCAGAGAGTATGAATAACCTCTTGTACTGTTGGCCTCTGTTCTGTTCAACTCTTCATGCAGAAAAAATCATGTAGCAATAAATAAAATTTTGGTCTTTTTTACCCAGTAATTTTTGTAATCTCTTAACTTGAGAATCTAGTATGTGCCAGTAGTGCTTCTGTAACTAATATTTCTCTTCAAGTATCATCTTCTTTAAGCCTTCCACATGTACAGTTCACATTGACTTCAGAGAATGTTCTATAAATTCAGAAGTTGTGAATTTTGCACATATGATGAATGGTATAAACACATCTGTCTCTTGTTATTTAAATGGAATATTGACAATTAAAAAGTACAGTTTGTCTGAAATTTACTGAGGGCTGCTCTCTTCTCTTCTGTCTTTTTTCTCCTGTTCTAAGAATTGACACTTGCCCACAGTGAACTATGGAAGAGATAAATAACCAAACCTATCTGTTACATTTTAAAGTTCTCCTTTGAGTCTTACAGCCCCTGATTTTCAGATATTTATCTTCTGAAAATAATGATATTTTTTTTCTGTTTGTTGTGTGTTTCATTGTTTCACCCTCCAGCAGGGAATTGTTACTGCAGTATAGTAATGTAAGGAATCTCAGTAAGATAAGTCTTCAAAGGCAGGGCAATATCCCAGCCACCTACTTTAGAATCAGCCTTATATACTGTGACACTATAATGCCTAAAATTTTAGTATGTGGTTACAGCAAAGTAATTCAGATAATCAAATGGCAACAAGATTCCTGATCCTGTAAGTGAAGACGATAAATGAGTGTTAAATGACATTCAGAAGACTTGCATATTAAGTGAGGAGCTGAACAAAACTAGTTCAAAAGAAACACTAGGCAGATAAATGGTTCTGAACTCCTGCCCTTTTCTGGCAGTTGGGCACTTGATGCAAGTACCTTGGATATCTTGGCTCACTCAGCTTCAGAACCTAAGTTCATCTCCTGAAGGTAATAACCTAAATAAATGTTTAAAATCATAGAATTACCCTTTACAGGGCGTATGGCTGTCGTTGTTGCCCACCATTTGCCTGCTAACTTAATAGTAGTAGCATTTGCCAGGAACCAGGAAACCTTCAAACTAAAACCATGCAAGAGAAAATCTGACTCTATCCACATCGCTGTGACGTCCAGCCCAGAGGCACATTATATTACACCTGTGTAGATTTCCAGTCTGAATATTTTAATTTGTTTTTGAAAAAAACAAGGGGATGCTTCTGTGTGCCAGATTTTCTTACGAAGACTGAATTACCAAAATAAGAATTGCTTCTGCCTAGGGAAGATGTTGACAGATGTTTATTAAATGAGAACAAATTACAAGAGAATAAAAGATTAACTCAATTTCATTCATTGGAAGCAAAACAGTTGATCTTGGATAAATCTGTAAATATCTGCATCAAAAGATAGGTTGCTTTGCTTGGTGATTGCTGCACGTAAATTTACGTGTAAAAGTTATGCTATCTGCTGGCTTGTAATAGAAATTTAATTATATTTTTCTTTTGCATAAATAATCATCTATCAAAAAATCCTACACCTAAAACTTCTAGATGTCTAGTCTTCTGAGAGGGCAGGCTTTAGATCTTTTCAATTATGAGATAGCAGAAGAGCAGAAGGTTATAAAATACATGAGAAAAATAAAACATTATTTCTTAGATGCTTTTAGTTCTAGAACTATTCCTTAGCTTGTGCAATATGTTCTGATATGGAGTTTTAGAATCCCCAGTATCAAACCCAGTATTTAGCATCAGGGACAAAAGTACATTGCAATTACATGGACCTTGAAGGAAAACAGTCTCCCAGAATTGGTGGGCTTGGTAAATCTTTTATTGTATTTGACACATTACTTTACAAAATTGTCTGTGATATTTTTTTTCCCTTTAAAATTCCCCTTTAAATTCCCTTTTAAATTCCCTTTTAAACCTTTATTTTCAGGTTGGATGAGTTAATTGAAATGTTTCTCAAAGATAATGATCCTGATAGCACTCTGGATGTTGGTGCTGACATGCGCAAGATCAAGTATTGCTTCATTCATCTGAAGGTATTTCTTCTAAAACTAAATGGAAGTGCAGCTGGTACTGAAAATAACTTGAAGTCATTAATAGTTCAAAAGCATTGAAAGAAGTGCAATATAGTTCAGAGGCACTGGAAAAGGGTAAAACAATTGAACATGGAAGACTGATAGAAATTTGAAATTTAGGTGGAAAAAGTCAGCAACGTATTATGGAATCCCCAGCAAGAATTTCAGCATGGAGTAAATTGCAAGAGAGCACCGGAAATAATTGAAATGAACACAAACAAGTTATTTGTATGGATAGATGTATCCGTGTATTTTCCCATCATTATGTTTTGGACAAAAAACACGGGAACATAAAAATAGAGTGAAAACATGATATTCCCGTATCTGTTACACTAACTTTCCTGAGGATGTTGCAAGCCCTTCTAAATCCTTGATAAACAAGATACACTTAAACTAGGAAGAAAAGAAATTAATAGGGACAGCAACAGAAGATAATATATACTTTTCTGTATTTTGGAGTATAGCTTTCCAATATAATAATGTACGCATTCCTAATCTTAATTTATTGTCTTTAAATAATTAGGTTTTAGTTATATTGTTAATACTGAAAGCTCTGTGATACTAGCAAGCACTGGAATCCATGTGTAGGAAGAGTAAAGTAAATTGTGCGCTTGGTAGTAAAGATCAACAAATACAACTTGTCCCATACTTCACACAAGACAGTCAACTAGTGGCATGATTTTGCTCTGTCAAGGGTCTGGAAAGTCCTTGCCTTTTCTATCATATTAGACAGTCTTAGAATAAAATAAATACATGAGTGTGCTTTTTTTGTTTCTCATAATAGGAACTAATGAATCATTCAAAGATTTCTGATAAAAAACTGCTACCGCAACATATCTCTGAAGAAAAAGACACTAACAAAGAAGCAGGAGAAGAAGAATTGAAAAACCTGAAAGAACTTCTGCGGCAAAGAGACAATGAAATCAGTATCCTTTGTGAGGAAAAAATAGTATTTTGATTTGAGCTGATGTGGCTACAATGGGGTTTGTGTGTGCAAGACAGACATTAGCTGTATGGAAGGAAATTCTCTCTACTGATCCTGCTGTATTAAAGCAGTTACTCAATTCCCAACTTTTATGTGGCATGGCTCGTGCTTTTCACTTGCTTCTATTTCAATTGTGACCCAAACCAAAGTCCTGGATCCAAGCACTATTAACTTTAGAAGGGTCCAGCCAAGATCGAAATATCATGGATCAGGCCACACCTAAAATACTATCCTCAAGCAAATTAAACCATTTTTTAGGGTGGGAAACTCTGATGCTATATAAAGACCAATTTATTACCTTACAAAGAATAGAATTTCCTGTAGGTGATATTTTTAGCCAAATGAAGTGTTACTTTGGGGACTGTTGGGCTATTTGCCTTCAGAATAAGTATAAAACTTGTACTCTTTACATGCAATTTTAAAATTTAAACTAAAACTAAAGCTTTTTGCTTATAAAAATACTAGACTCCTCAGACAGGCTTTGTCCATTTCACTGCCTCACAGGAAGCATGTGAGTAGTTGCACTGTTGCACGATGGTCAGGAGTCACTTATAGCAGGTTGACAGAACTGTGGGCAGACTGCAGAGTCACTGTGTCCTCCCTACCTTTGTGGCAACTTGGTAGGTAATATTTGAATACGGTAGAGAACTGAAAAAATGGTTTTGTTTTGGTTTTGACTTTATAGGTAACAGAGATTCTTTCACAGTTATTAGTAAAAAGCAAACTCAGTTGCATCCTTTGTGGTCAACAACTCAAGATTAGTTTTATTTATCATGAGAATGGCATTTTATATCAGGGTATAGCATGCTACCAGTCTGAATTGAAGTGACAGGAAAGCTTCTCTATTTCTGCTCTGTCAAAGAAGAGAAGATGTTCATTTTCCAAGGTGCGCTTTCAAACAAATTTAGCTGTAACACTTATCATTCATTTTTAAAAATCCTTCAATTTTCATGTCAAGTTACGATCTGGATTCCCAGAAACATTTCTTCCTGAAATAAAATATTTCATTAGTATGAAACTAATAATGAAAAAGAGCAAAATGTCTCTATCAAATGCACTTGTGTTTGATAGATGTATATAAAGCTTTGTTTGCAGAAACGCATGGAAGAAACTTGTATAAATCAATGTTAGAGTTATATGGGAAGAATATAAGAGTTAGAACTTTGAACACAGCACTGATTTACTGACTCTGCAGCCAGTAAGTGATGGCACATTATCGTTAGAAAATTAATAACATGTCTAATGTGATGAAGTGGTGGGAAGTATGGAAACTCTTTAATAAATAAACTATGAGGTCCTTCTTGTCTGTGGTAGCTAGAAGCTCTCGTAAAATTGAATTGTAACGTTATTGCTTCCTAGTCCAGTTAATAGTATTTCCCAAAGGCTACTTAGATTTTCTGCTGTTTATTTAGAAGATTAATTAGGATTAAAATGAACAGCATATCAAAAAACATATCACAGGGACTTCTGTGGTTTTGGCTGCGCTTACATAGGATTTTCATTGAAAGCCCTCTACAAGCTGTTAGGCAAAATTTATTTATACCAAAAATACTTCCAGTAAATAACAATAACAGTGTTATTGAAATAAATTTCCATAAGACCTGCTCTGCATTTTAGTAAACCTTCTTACTGTGAAAAGCTTACAAATGTGATACACTTGCCAGGTTACCTGTAAGTTAAGCGGTTTTCCTTTGCTTTTTTTTGGAAACTTCATTTATTACACAATTTAAAATTAAAAAGTAGAGTGTCACTCACTGGCAACCAGATATTACAGTTTACATTCCTGTTTGTCTGTAAATCCTTTTATCAGGTGTTGGTTGAATGGGATCAATAATTGTGGTCAGTGTGTGAATTTGTTACTTTTTAGTAAGAATGAACCTGCAGTTTGGAAAAACTAAGGTGGATGAATATAATTACGAAGAATATTCCCAACTCCAAGTTCACATTCTCATAAAGGCTTACATAATCTGAATTGTTCCGCTTGGAAAAAAGACATTTGGACATAAACATAGATGATTGTTGCTTTCTAAAAAAAGAGGTCCTTAATATATCTTGCAGATATTCTGGTAAATATGCTAAAAAAAGAAAAAAAGAAAGCACAAGATGCTCTTTTCCAGCTTAATACTGCCTCTGCTGGTTCTACAGTCTTGGAACAGTCTCTTTCTATAAACCTGGAAGAAAGTCAGAGCCTATCAAACTCTTTTATTCTGAAAGAGACGAAAGATTTCAGCTCTTCAGTTCACAGACTACCTTTTCTTTCCAGGGAAACAGGTTAGTGTAATTAATAAAGTGAGCACTTACTGGATTTTTTACAATATGATTTACAGCATATCATTCAAATGTGTGCCAGAACAGGAAAGTTTTCAGTATCAGGGATGTTGTGCTAATTCTTTATCCACAAATGCAGGGATTAATATTTATAGTCTTCTCAAAGTGCGGATGGCTTTTGCAAACTGATGCAAATGCTCTATTGAGCAGTCCTACAGAGTACAAATTCAGTTGCAGGGTCTTGAATTTGAGTAAATTGAAAAATAAATTTTTTTTGAGCGTAATTCATAAAAAAATACTAGGAAAAAAAATTTTTACCCTGGAAGACTTTCTAAAGGCTTTCTTACTAAAGTACTGACTTTTAACAAAAAAGAAATCTGAACCAGAACTGCAGATATTGAGAGAATGTTTGTAAAGGAATTATTAATTGCACAGTATCCTTAAACACCAGTAAACACAATTTATTATTTATTTTTTTTAACCTTCCAGCCTAGGAGAGAAATGTTACATTCAACTAAAATAAAATTTTATTAACCATGCTTCTAGCTCTAATATCAGATTGTAAATGCAAAAATTTTTGTGATTGCATTTTAGGGATTTTTTTTGTATGATACACCTTAGGAATCTGGGCTTTATTTAACATTTTAATAAATCATAGTGATTATTTCTATTCTTAAAAAAAATGAATGGGATTAAGCGAACTGGAACCTTGGTTCAAAAAATGACAAGTAGCTCCATTTTTGTGCATGGGAGTAGCTTTAGTGAAATGGTACCTTTCTGGAGCAACTTCTTAGTAAGTGTGAACAAAATAAGAATTCTTGTGCTGATTTATTTAAAAATAGATAAAATTTTTAATTGTTTCTTAAGTGGTTTAATAATTCACATCATTTGCAGACAAGTTAGAACTGAATTCATAAATAATGTATTAATTTAGGGTAGCTAACACAGGCAACCCTGTTCTACCAGGTGCTGTGCTTTCACCAGCAGATGAGTACTATTTGTCCATAGGTAACTGATAAAGGTTTTTATCTCTTTCAGTAAATTGAGAGTATTTTTATTCATACTTTATTCTTATTGAGCTGTTTTGTAAAATTTAGTAGGTGCACATACCAAATACTGTTCATTTAAAAAAGAATTATTTGGTACAGATGATTGACACAGGGAATCTGCCACGATGATGAAGTATTGTCTTTGGATAATCAATAAGTAAATATAATTGATTCCCATCCTGTTTGGATAATGAGTTTTAGATGGACATTTGTCGTGGACAAGAAAGTAGTATGTTTTGAGATAAGACTTGAATATGATTGAATTGCACATTATATATTTTTCTCATTCTGAAAATAGCTGGAAACCTACTTCTTTCTTTTGAGTCCTCTTTTCAATCAGTTTTCCGTCAGGTTCTGATATTCTGTGTCATTCCATGTGGACATGAAAGCGATGAAGTCCTCAATAACCAAGATGCTAAGTGTGGACATAACAATCCTCCCTTAGGTTCACTTCTAGTCCACTAATATTGGCAGTATTTGGACTTACAGTATTCCATATAGCTGTTATAATGATAATGTCTTAAAATGTTATTTCTTAAACCATGTGCCTTATTATTCTTAGGTAATACTTAGAACGGCAGATGTAAAAAGTAGTAGAAACACGGCTACTGGTAAAACACATACAACCTTTTCAGTATGCCTTAAACACAACCCCAGTAGATCAATTGCCTCTGCAAGTATGTAGCTGAGTGTCCAAGCTCTTTTGTGCCTTTGTGTCTCTGAAATTGGCAGTATTTTCTACTTAATATGTAAACAACTTTTTTTCTTTCTTTTGTTCTATCTTGTAAAGTTTTGAAAGTAATAATATTTATCTTAATATTTGAACTAACAGTTATAGTAAAAATTTCTTGTAAACTGGAGATTACATGTTTTTCAAATCAGCTTGTAGGATTTTCACAGTTTGATTCTCCACAGCATTAAAAGACATGTTGGAGTAAAACACTTGTCAACATATTCAAACAGTTCATCAGAAAATACTAAGGTCTCACTGTGATTATTTCTATTTTTCTACTTTGTCATAGAGCTATGACTGTGCAAAGATACATTGGTACATTCCTTGGCAGCAAATAACTCTTAGCTCTGTCTACTGATGGCTAGAATATAGCTCTCTTTTCCATTGGACTCAGACGTGAACACATTTGTAGGCTTCAGACTTGATTAATCCCATTTGTTCTATCTAAGAATGAAGGAAAATGTTTTGAAAGAACACCATCTGGTGAAAAGCACAGGGGTCGACTTACATAGCAAAATAAGTTATTTGCAAGTATGTGATTTTAATACTGTGATATCCAACAAATACATATTGTGACTTAAGGTTTTCCTTTTAACCTTCAAATTTCTGTGTGGATTTGAAGAACTTTCTCACCCTGCTAAGTTTTTAACAGCCTACTCCAGCAAGGAAACTGTCAACTGGCTGGGGTGGCTTGTGAAAGAGTGGTAAATAAGTTTGATTGTGTCCAGAAGTACTCTTCTCAGGAGTTAGGAGTTACCATAGACCTCACCAGGACTCATAACTCATTATTCTAATATTGTCTTGCACTTTTTAATTGATATGGATATTAAAGAGATTCCAGAAATTTACCTTGTTAATCCCGAAAGTTATAAAAATTTAATCATGTACCTTAAAATATTAGATTAAATATTCAAATCATTAGATTCCAGAAGAGTGAGTTTTAAAAGATATGGAATTATAAGCAGTATTTACTGCTAATATTTTGGAAAATGTATTCTTCTGTATACTAAGTTTTCAAAACCATCTCTAGAACATGATTGTACAAGATTATATCGACCAGTTAGCAAAGAATGTGTAAGTCAGGGAGGTTTTTAGTGGTTAATTGAGAAGCATTAACTTAACATTGCAGTTATCTTTCCTTACATCATGTGGACTAGTTATTTATGACAACAAATAATGGTATTATTGCAAATTATTAGTTTCAAAATCCACATAAAACAACTTCCAGTAACTGTATACATATTTTTGTTGCATAATTGCATGTTTTCTTTTGTTTTCTAATTAAATCATTCAAATAATAAGATCTGTTGGTGTCAGTAGGTTCTAGAAGTACTTTTGAGTTCATTAGCAAAGAAGAACATGCCTCATCCTAGATTATTGTGTATAACTTTTGCATATTCGTGATTTACATTTATGTATACTGTTTTAGGTGCATTTTGTGATAATTTTTTTTAACTGGAGGGAAAAAGAATCTTCAGCTCAAAACTCAGACAGGACAGCTGGCAAGCAGAAATTTAGATTTTCCTGGTGTCCTAAAATGAATAGGTTTCTTAAACTGTTTAAGGTTGCCAGTTATCCCCTACAGTTGCTCAGTAATTGAACTAGCAGTCAATTGTCACATTTGTTCTTTTGTTTGGGTACTCTAAAATTTTAGTAGGATTTTGAGTAATAATTATTGTAGTGGAATTTGCATGCAGGAATGCAAAGGAAATTATAGACAATAAGCAAGAGAGATGTTAGAAAGAACAAATGAATATACAGGAGTTGCATATCATGAGCTGCATAAATGTGAAAGAACAGGGGTGTGTCTAAGAACAGAATGCTGAAAAAATTAGGAATTGACGTCTTCAGAATTCTAGTTATTTTGGTTTCTGCAAAGGAAAAATCCCTTCTTTAGCTCTGAAGATTTTATAATGTGTGATTCAGAAAGAGAATTAAGAATTCATTAACATAATCGGACAACCAAAAGGCACTGTGAGATCCTGTATGAGAGGCTATTGATGAAGTCAGGAACTAGTTATAAAACACTTCTTCAAAAAAATTTTGAAGACTATTGGAACAGAGTGTATTAAAACTCCCGCTTCATGTTTTATACCAATCCAGTGATAGAAAATCAGGATGGATCCTACAGAAGTTTATATCATAGACTTCTGTAGTATATGTCTCGCATATTCTTTAGAATTTTTTAATGCTGCCTTGCTGCCACTTACCTTAGAGGATACTAGGCTAGATTGGCCTTGCATCTCTTCCCTTACGGCAATGCCTATGTGTGTTTGTTCTTAATTTATCTCCTGAAACAAAGGAGAGGTTGAGAATTTGTTTGGTGATTTCTTTCTTATATCTCTTCCTGTTTCAATATAGAATATTCTTCCATGTTACTTCTTGCCATTCCAAGTTACTCAGATGCTGAGGAAATCCCTTTGTCTCCTACTTTTCCTAGTTACTCTGTTCCTACTACTCATTTTATAAGAATTTATTTGATATGTTGTAACAGTACTAACTAAATATTATTATGTCCTCAGAACACATCTCTAATGTGTTTTCCATTTTCCTATCTATCTCATTTCCTTATCCTGAAAACAGTTAAACTGGGAAATCAGCAGAAGATATAGGAAAAAAATATTTAGTTTAGTGAAATAATTATGGGGAAGTCTAGCTAATAATTAGTTTCTTAAAAGACAAATTATTTAATTTAGAACCTTTCTTTTATTTTGCAGTTGATGTGTTATGTAGCTTTAACATTTGTTTGCCCAGAAACAGATCTTTAACATTTTGTGATAAAAAATAGAATTCATTCAAAAAAAAATTCATTCTATTACTTTCATGCAAAAATTTGCTGCTGCTTTTGCACTGTAAAATCTCCAGACTTACTTATCTGTTACCCAGTCCATCAGAAAAAGCAATTTATGCTGCTAAATTTATGAAAAGTAGATGAATGATAGGAATTCAGGCATCTTGTGCAGGCAGAGTTTGTTTTTCTGTATGGTAAAAAAAGGTACTATTTCATAGAACTGCGATCTTTGTGTGGTGAAACTTATTTGTACCATTTTTCCCCACGTCATCTAGGGTCTTTTCTGCATTGAAAGGTATAGATAAAGGTGCTTCTAGCCCATCACATCCAGACACTGATTTGCGCAGGAGAAATGTAGCCACTGCTGAGCATGAGGTAATAATCTGCAGTAAGAGGAAAATTTTGACCTTAATCTCATCACAGCAGTAAAGCAACTCCTGAACCAAATTTGTCCAACTGCAGGCTGACTTAGATAGTGAATGAGTGACTTCTACAACTGTACATGTCTATATAGGCGTGCCTGTGATTTATTTAAGTCCATCCTGAAGGGAATGTATATGCTCTTTCAGAAGAAACTGAGTGAATACAATGCATCTTCAAAGGCTGGACATAACGTAGTATTTATCTTTCGTACACCCTATCTTTTCCCCACCTCCTGTATGCCTGAAATTCAAAATAGCAGCCTTTAATGGTAATGACCAAATGTACAAACACAAAGAGAAGGAAAGCCTAAGACTCCAGATTTGATTTATGAGAAGGTCTTTGGGCACCATTGTGTCATATTTTCCAACTACTACTAAGTACTAAGTTGTAAAGAGTTGATTAAATGGTACTTTTTCTAGAGAGTTATGTCTTTAACAGCTTGTTTAAATGTCAGGGCTCATATTCAAAATAATGTCATTAGTAAAATACTGTTGAACATGAGGTTTGATACCAGTGGAAGACTTAATAAGGATGACTGAAACTGGACATGTGGATTGTTGCTGTATTTTGGATTGTGGTTTTTTCAGTGTATATTACAGTCTGTATTAGGATGTTCTCTTTGATGATTAGAGCAGAGGAATACGTAACTGTAGCATCCTAGTAATGACCTAGGTTTCACTGATGACATTGGGTTACATGGCACTGAATTCTTCAGCTAAAAATTATACCAGTTTACATGCTGACATATGTTTTGTGTTTTTTTTTTTCTTGGATCCCAAAGACTTCTTTTAGGAGGTAGCTGCCTGGAAGCTGTGGAAGGCTGCCTGCTGCTGACATTTTGGCAAGCCAGCTCCCATCACTGAGGAGGTTTTGCAGATTGCATAAAACAGTTAGCTTAGAGTAAACAGACCAGAATTTTTTATCTTAGTACAAGTTTTATACCATGAAAAGGGAGAATTTACCTTTCATTTTGATCACAGAATACTCTAAATTATAAATCCGTAACTACATGAGTAAGAGTGAGCAAAACACTAACATACTCGGTGGCTGCTGTTATTTATTGCATCATAATATCTTTCATAAATCTGAAACAGACATAACTCTCTGGCTATGAATTTAATTTATGTTTCAGATGAGCATTCCAGAAAATGCAAAGTTAAGTTATTGGCGTAATAACCTGAGCTTTAGAAATGCTTCAACAATTTTATTTTGAACATAATAATTTAACTCATCATAAAGTTTTTACTACAGCTTTATTTTTATTCATAATTCATACATGGTAGAGATATTGTATATGAAGCCTAAATCCAAATGTAGAACTACATGTAGTCTTTTTTGGGACATGGTGTCAATTATTACAAATTAGTAGTTTCAGGATAAATCAAAGTATGAACGAACCTGGCAAAACAAGTAAAAATAAGACTTCCTCATATCATGATCACTGGAGAGATAAACATTTTGTTTTATTTTACTTTTGTCATATCCCTTCCTCTGTACATATAAGTCTTATTTTGAAATAGGTCTCAGACTGCTGCTTGCTTCTAGCGTAATTCTGTCAGTATAAAAGATGTATGATACCATTTTTCCTCCTGCTGGACTTGTTTTTCTCCTGAAATATAAACAATTTGGTTACCATAAAACAGCGTGAATATTGTGATATTCAAAGAACACCATAAATCTTAGTAAGAGCTTCAAATAGTTGTATATGCTGGTGGCTTGAGAGGGATTATTTAGTTCTCACAAAAGATTTTATTAGGATTGGATTTTGACCCTTTTTAGCCATTTCCTTTATCTTTTCTTGAGAATTGTGAGGTTTTTTGAGTTTGGTGAAGAACTTACCTGCTATATATCCCATTCAGGGTTTAAGATCTCATTTTGCTAAGCACCATGCAGGCATGTACAAAAAAGAGCATTCTTACTGAAGGGCAGATAAGCTGACTTTAAAATGAAAGGTGAGAGATGGTTTCTTAAAACACATGGTGATTATGAGTAGCAGAAAACTAGTGATGATAATGCACCAACTCAATCTAAAAACTAAACATTTTCATACTGTATTAAGACTTCTCAAAATATTTATCTTGGCTATTTTATATATTTATGTAGTAATTTGAGGGAAAAGCTTCATTCAGTTGTTGGAAAACCCACAGAAAGCTCCCTAATGGAAAGGACTGACTGAGGCTTTCAATCAGAATCTCTTCTATGCCCTTCAGTTCAGAAAAAAGCAGGTCTCAACTCTCCAGAAAAATTAAGTGCTTAGCAAACCTATGTTTCTTGGAGCCTTTTCTGTGTCCGGTAGTGCTTTGGGATATCTGGGGAAGACTCTTGGCACTGTGCTCATGACAGATCTTCTGTCAACAAACAGATGTAGCCATTTTATTGCTATTTGGTCAGCAAAAGAGCTCACTGGTGCATTTAAGGAGTTGTTCGAATTCGCTGTTGATCTTTCTCATTAGTCAGAAAAGAAAGTATGTGCTACATTTTCTGTTACAGGTCCAGGAAAACGTATATATTCCATTTGCTCTCCAGCTGAACTTCTACCAGCTCTTAGTAAGATGTAGTGAATACTTCACTGCTACTGTTAAACTTTTGTAACTAATATTTAAAATAAGACATGTTGTTTTGCTAATTTCTTAAGCACGATATAACATAGAGTGATTATTTGCTGTGATAAGTTTTTATTATTGCCAAGCTTAAGGACCAAGCAGGAAGTATCAGACTTCACTGCTTATGATTTAGGTATTTTAAAAAGCCTTCAAAATTAATTCAGCAAACATTAACGGTCAGCATATGCTTTGAACAGTTTTATGGGGACTTTACTTCTGATAAGTTTAACAAAGTCATTTTCTGGTATTACAAGTCACCAGATAAAGCATGTATTCCTAAGGCTCAAATTTATGTCATAAATATGAATGCATGTCTATCTTCAGGCACATGTTTTGTAGCATGTAATTGTGGTAATTTTTTAATTTGTCATGTGCTTTATACATTCTGGTATCTCTGGCTGTCTTAAAGATCATGCTTTTACTTCCCTTTTTAATCCTTTGAAATGAACACAAAGCAAAAAGTAAAATTCAGTGTAGTTTCTAGAACAAAATTATTTATAAGTATGTTGATTTCAATAAATACCAAGAAGACTAACTCTGTGAATTTACTCAACTAACTTCTGGGGCTTGTTTTTCAGTTTGTTTGGGGTTTTTCTTTCAGAATCTGTTTTTCACTCTGTGCTGCTTCCAAGAGCCTTGGTTTTTTTCTAATTCATAGTGAGTCCACTGTGAATTTTGTTTCAGTGAACTGAACTCACTGACATTAGTGAACAGTAAAAAGCCAATGCGTTAAGAAGCTTGAGGCTCTGTAGGAACATCTGTGTAAGCAGCAACAGATGACTATTCTTTCTTACAAAGAAATATAAATACATGTTGTAAGATTTAAAGTTAAGTGAACTCTTGCAATTGGTATTTCATGATAAAGCCCTGTGTGTTAGGATTTTTGTCGTCTTAACTAAGTGTTTATAAATATGAACACAGAGTTATTTTTAGGAGATGAAGCACAGATTTTGCTTTTTGGAGCTAGGTCTCCATTTGCAGCATCAAAGGCAGATTTTGTAAGTTGTAAGAATTTAATGAGAGAGGAGAGAGGATCATTACAGTACTTTCATTAATTTTTCAGTGATGTTGAAACTTAATTATATATTGAAAACGCTGTTATGTAAAACCACTTATTGCTTATACGACCAACAACAGCTTTTTCTTTCTCCACATTTATTTAGTTTTACAAAATTTTTCTGGTTTTTCTAAGATGTCCATCATATCTTTCTTTCCACTTCTCAGCTGAGAATCTCTTCTGATGTGGAACGTATGTTTGGAAGCTTGTTAAAGATGCTTTTGGCAGTTTTTACTGCCTTCCTCTTGAGTCTGTTTAGATGGGGAAACTTTCCAGTATTTTTATGCTAGTTTACTGTTCTCTTATCCAGATTAGTCTGCTGAAATGTAACCTAGTGTTCCCTGGAAGTTCTCTACTATTTCAAGTCTTTCTGGCTTCCTGATTCATTACCCACATTTTGACTGTTTAAAAAAGCGATTGGATCTTTCAGACTAACTTCTTAAAGATGTTTTTGGGTTTTGTGACTGAAGCTCTTCAATTCTTGGTATTTTAGAAGTAAAATATGCTTCTGAAAGTTTCTACATACTTGAAGGGTGATTGAATCCCTGTATATATTGACTGTCAGATTTGGCAAATGCGTCTGTGAAACTTCTTCCATATTGTTATTGTTATGAACAGCAGTCCTAAGAGACTACAGTGCCTTTTAATCAAGCCACTGCATGCACATTATGTTTGCATATGGGTAATACAAAAGACTAGAAGTTTTTCCTATTAGCTTAATCTTTAGATATTTCTGTGCAGATACTACTAATTCTGCTAAATAATAGAATGGTCCAGGTTCTATTTTGATTTTGTTTGTGTATTTAATCTCTGAAATGCCTTTTAACATCCTGTTCATAACAGAAACAGATATTGTTTTAAGAGATTAGTCTCACTATATTTGAATATAAAACTAAACTAGACATTATTGGAAATACATCACAAACCCCTACTTTTTCCTGGTGTTTGCAATACATTTAACAGTTTAAGAAAAGTGTCATACAAATGTTTCAGACCAATTTTGTGCTTCAGTTATTGTACAATTTTTCTGTAGCTAGTGGAGCTATGACTTTTTGCCTCAGTAAGAATGGGCTCTGAAGTTTTAGATCCTTTTGCTGGAAAAAGTCAAACATTGTACAGTTCACTTATCTCTGATTCATCATCATTTCTTTTATGGTTTTAACTCTGGAACATATATTTAGTAATTCTCCCTTTGTTTTGTTTGTTTTCAGCCACTGTTTTAAGTTCAGAAATACACTTTTAAAAGAATAACAAAATGTTACCAGGAGATTATGCAATATTCAGGTTAATTTGCGAAAACTTGGACCATTATTGACTTTTGTGTGGAAGAAAAGAGTAAGCAAATTATTGGACATCAGCTATACAATTAGAGCTGAGGTGATACTCAATTTTCACAGAATCAAGAGAATGATATGGGGTCTACCTAGAGCAGATTGCACAGGAACGTGTCCAGGCAGGTTTTGAATATCTCCAGAGATGGAGACTCCACCATCTCTCTGGGCAGCCTGTTCCAGTGCTCTGCCACCCTCAAGTAATGAAGTTCCTCCTTATGTTTAGATGGAACTTGCTATGTTCAGGTTTGTGCCCATTACCTTTTGACCTGTCACTGGGCACCACTGATAGAAGTGATGTTGTGTAGTAAGTTTGGTAAATTTTACTTCTAGGTCAGATAAAAGGTCTTACTGATTTTCATGGCAGGGCTGGTCTAACCAATCTGTGGCTGAGATGTTCTTCTGTAACCATCTATTGACCTACACTGAAAAATTAAGTCTTTAATATGTTTATTCCTATAGCCAGGTAGAAGCTGATCTAGAACTTCCTCAGTTAAAGCAAATTTGAAAGTTGGACTGAGTACAGACTTATACGAATTGTGGAAGGGGTTCTTCGTAAACTTGTGTGCAATCAAAGATCCTTGAGTGGTAATTATTGCCACTTTCTTGTCACATAAATGGTGTGGCTAAAGAAATTACTTAATGTTGGCTAGCAGAGATTCCAGTTCTTCAGCCCACTGGTATCTGAGTCTGATACAGTGAATGATGAAGCTAGTCGTGACGGAGTTCTAAGCTGTCTAGTTTTGTATTGTATTACAGTGTTTATGATTAATCTTCTCCCCCTTAGTAGTTTTTCTGTTTTCCTATTTTTCAGTTTTTCCTGATAATATGATTTCTAAAAGTGAATCATTTGGTGACTGTTGAGCAAAATATTTGCTGAAATATTTTGCTGTTGTTAATGGTGCTATACCAAATATTTATACAAATAGTCCTACTCCTAGCGTGAGCCCCCTACCTGATTTTCAGCATGCTTTTACTTGACCCACATTCAAATAAAGCTAAGTTTCATCTTTTACTGGCTTTTCTAGTTTCCTGTTCATCATTCTAGTTTCCAGTCATTTTCTATAACCAGTATGCTCACTCTTACTTTATTGTGTCTGGAGTGTAATAATCTAAAGCCTTTTGATTTGATCGTCTCCTCGCCCTTGAACTGCTGCTGCCTCTTCATGTTGCTGAACTTGTTTACTGTTAGCTTCTTACGTTTATTACTCTTTATTGTAATTCTGTAATTCCTTCAAATAATGATCATCTCAAACTATATTCTGAAGTTCAGCTCTAGGCAAAATTAATGTAAGAAAGTAATCTGAAGATTCCATGCTGTTAATATTGGATGCCATGTTTGAAACCTGCAATTTATTTTATGCCAACTACTGCTTTTTGCTACTATTTTACACTTTCTATTATGTAGAGACAAAAGCCTTCTCAAAATCAATTTATCATGCTGGAACTAACAATGAACATGCCTAGAAAACTGAATGGAGAGATTAACTTGTTTAATATTTAGTTTTGCACACTATTTTAGGAAAACATTGTCTCTATTTGCTTTGTCCTCAACCAAAATCAAACCAGTTTCTCTGTATTTATATGTCAATATAGAGAATACAGAGAGTCTGCTTTATCATGTCAGTAGTTCAGGATTATTAAATAGTTGGCTTTAAAATTTTTCAATGTAGAAGTGAGACTAATATTTTGGCATCCTTCAGACTATGTGTATATCTGATTTATGCTCTACTTAAAGTAAAGGCAGACTCATGCAGGATTTTTAATGATGACCTGGAGCATGTCAACTGTAATGCTATCTTCTCTTTGCGTTGGTTTATACTTTGTAACAGTATGTTTAGCTCACATTTTCAGTCTTTTTTTTTCCTTTTGCATTTATGAGAATCTAGTGATCATTTAAAAAAGAAAATACTTGCAAGCTGTTCATATATTATATGAAAAGCATATAAAACTAGATGCATCTAAAATTTCAAAGAAAGGGATTCTGAAGTGGTAACTTTAATTCTCTCTCAAAATCACTGTCTTTAAAACAATGAAGTCAATGCGCAACTAACATTTTATAATACAGGAGAGATTATCCAGAATGTTTCCAAGTGATAAAGTAAGAAAGTGATAAAAGTCTTTTCTTGAAAAAAAGATTTTTCTTTTTGAAAGATTCTATGTATCTGTTTTTGCCAAAAATAAAGTAAATTTATTTTCGAGTCCTTGTTTACAATGTATTTGCTTCCAGAGGACAGACAGCAAGAGAGTTTACCCTAAGGTGTTATTTGTGACTTTGTGTTAAATCTGATTGATGTTTTCCCATGTATTCTCCAAATTAGTATGTCTGTTTTCAGGACATCTCATTGAAGACCTTTATATTTAAATTGCCTTAACAGCTTGGGTACCTTTTTAATAGTTTTTTTACCTTTTTCTTAAGAATTTCAAAACTTTCTTTTGTAGAAAACACAGCTGAGAGAAAGCTGTGCTGTGCTTGCTAGGGAGTTGTTTTGGTGTTTGTTTTTTTTGGATGAAGTCCTTATCACTCCTGACTGCTGAACTGCTGAAATAGTTCATTGGTTCTGTGAGGTTTCTATTCCTGAATGAAATTAATAAAATAAAATAATAATCATAGCAGCACCTCAAAACAGTCATGGATGTTGTAAGGACATTTTCCTGTGCCACTACCAAAACAGACAGCGGCACCCCTTTCTGGGCAGAAAAATACTGGAAATAGGTGCATCTGTTCCAAGGTCAAATACTGCACAAAAGGTATAAAATCCCAGTATAGACTAGTATTTGATAACTTGTGATTCAATTTACTTTCTTGTTCATGTCTATTACTTAGTGTTTAGCTGAAGTGCTAAAGCACAAGATTTAATGTTTTCTTCACATTTTAGTTGCTATGATAATTCTATATACGTATGTGGCCAGTCCCCTTCTGGTTTCTGAAGGGCCGTATGCATATTTAACATTATAAGTACTTTGACATTTTACATGCTTGTTTTCCAGGCACAAGAGCTTCTTCCCTGTTGAGGCCTGGTGATCAAAACATCCACATGGCTTAGAGGATAGCACAAAATATCTTATCTCCCACTCTTGTGGGGAGTCTAGAGTTTGGGGCATAGCCTATAAAGCTAAGAAGGTTAATCAGGAAAAGGATAAGTGTTTAGAAAGTGAAGAGATCTAAGTCGATCACAAGACCATGCAGACCAAGCAGAAGGTATTGTCAGAACTTCTGTAAACCACTAATGCTGTTTTAGACCCTGAGGAAGTGGATATAAGGATGTTCTTCTTTCCCTATGATACCAATTGGACCCAATCACATATTGAATGTTCATTTATTGTTTTGATACTTTGTGAATTAAAACTTTCATCCATTTATAAGAGACAAGGTCAATTCAAAAGGGTCTCTTTCCTGTGCCTAACTGCCTTCATATCATTGCAGGTTGCTCTCATGTGTTGTTCCTAGGTATGTCCTTGAGTGAATTTAAGATTAAATAAAGCTGGATATAAAAATTTAAGGCCTTTTTCAGAGTAAGAAAGCCCTAATACCGATTTCTGAACTTTCTAAATACTTATAGGATAGATTTTAGTTAGGACTTTATATTGGATTATGTCCTGTTTGGTTTTGATTAAAAATTTTGACATGCACTTCTTTAAGATTGAGATTTAAATGAGAATTGATGTAACCACTTCAATCCATATAATTGCTGTGTAACATTATGGGAACAATGGGAAGAACTGCTCAGAGCTTAAAGTACCACTCTTGAAGGACAGGTTTCCCCGTAGTTTGTAATACAACTCTGGAGGTTTTTAGACTCCAAGCTCATTTGAGAACATACTATAAATAAGAATGTTTTAATCTATGACTGACAAGCAATGAATGAATAGGGCTTTTTTCAAATAAAAAATTTTGCTGCACAGTTCCATGCGTTTGTTGACATAGGTTTGATTCCTATTGTCAGTGCTGTATAGAGCTACAGCTTTAAACCATTTAGAAACTGAATCAGGTATAAAAAGGCACTGCTTGTCTGTTAAATAGAAGTGGTCTCTACATGTATGTGATGGGTTTAACCACAGTGCTGTGGTCCAACCCCAGCTGGCAGCTATGACCATGTAGTTACTCGCTCAATCTACCCCTGGTGGAATGGGGAGAGAAAGTCAGAAGAGTAAAAGAGGAAAAACTCATGTGTTGAGAAAAGGACAGTTTAATAAGTAAAGCAAAAGCTGCGCACATAAGCAAAGCAAAACAAAGAATTAATTCACTGCTTCCCATAGACAGGCAGATGTTAAGCCATTTCCAAGAAAGCAGGGCTCCATCATACATGACAGTTACTTGGGAAGACAAAATGCCATAACTTTGAACTTTCCCCTCTTTCCTTCTTCTTCCCTCAGTTTTATATACTGAGCATGATGTCACATGGTATAAGATATCCTTTTGGTCAGTTCCAGTCAGCTCTCCTGGCTGTGTCTCCTCCCAATTTATTGTGCCCTTCCACTCTCCTTGCTGGTGGAGTAGTATGAGGAGCAGAAAAACCCTTTACTGTTTGACAACCACCAAAGCCATCAGTGTTTTACCAAGACTGTTTTAATCTCAAATGCAGGCCACAGCCCAATACCAACTGCCAGTAAGAAAGACAACTCTATCCCAGCTGAAGCCATGACATACAGTATTATTCCTTCTTTGCAGGTATTTCTGAAATGAAGCTCTTGGCCTAGAAATGTCTGTCATTTGCAGCTCTGTTCCAGAGCTTTCTAATACTAGCTTTCCAAACTGTTCCAAGTCTGCTTTTCTCCAGATTTTAGAAGGAAGGAATAGATTGAAGAGTGCCAAGTATGAGAAGAGATACATGTTGCTATATTCCTGTAAGTGAACTTGATAGCTGAAGTTTTTAATATTAAATCATTGAATTGATATTTAGATGAAAAAAAGGTTAGGTAAATTGGATCTTGTCTTGGTCTTTTGAGTAACTTAACATTAATGTTGTGTTAAGTTTCTGTGATAATATCTAAAGCAGTGGAAGGGAATTCAAATTAAGGAAAAAGTTAAAAAGTCGATAAGCCTTTTATTTTCTCTCTCATACTCTGTTTCTGGCCTTTTTTTTTAATTAAAATTTCATTAATCTGTTTGGTGGAATACGTTAAGGGACCATGTGCTGGTTACAAATAGCAAATGTGTTCCTGAATACTATTTTTTGTCTTTCTTGTGAAAATCTGTGGCTGCCAGGAAACTGTCATAGGAGTAGTCAGTGGCAGTAATTAATATTACAATAGTTCTGGTGCCTCACACTTGACTGTCTAAACAGCAGGAGGAGAAAATTGATGTGGAAGGGGTAAAGAAGGAAGGGCAAGGATGGATTGGAATTTCTTTTGTTAAATAGGGTTGAAAGGGACAGAGAGATGTGTGGCTTAGAATGTATTCCTGATGAAGTTGAGAATGAGATGAGGAACAAGAGAGACCATAGGTTGGAGGGAAGCCAGATCTGAGTTACTAGGGAACAAAATGGGAACCCAAGAGAATTATTGAATGGAAAATGGCTAGAGAGAAGAGATACCAATATGTGTTTTCAAATGACATGTACAATAAAACAAAAACAGTAGTTGGGAAGCGACTGCATCTCTCCCTTTATTTGACCGTTACCCCAAAAAAAGAACTGAAGGCTCAAAGATGGGCATCTGAGCTGGAGCTTCATTAAGTTAGCGGGGCTCTAGAAAGAAGAGTTACAATTTTACACTGCTGCAGATTTAATTGTGGACCCTTAGGCAATTTTTTTTTGTATTAAGATAAGCAAGTTGGTCTGGAGTCAAAACAGCCAGATGAATAGCAGGTTACTTCTTACTTTAAAGATACTTTTAATCAGTTTGTTTAGAACAATTCTGCTGTTGCGGTCAAATTTGTCATAATGAAGATTGTGCAGGCCAAGGCTGAGGGAAACACCTGTTTAATAAATCCAACAAAATAAGATTCAGTCGTTGACAGCCTGTTCAGTTCATCTGATCAGTATCATGCATTTGATGCTTTTCTCTGACAGCAGCCCAGGTTTTTGTTATAGATGTTTTCTCATAAAATTTTCCTTTTCTATCTGCTACTGAACAAGGCATAAATAGTGTCAGTGCCAAATATAACAATGTCTGTGTTATGCCATGTTCCAATCAATGGTCTTTTTGCAGACTTTTCATTTTTTACAATACATTCATGTGCTAGGCAGTAGAAAGAGAAGAGGAAAAACAGCAAAATACCAAAAATGGAATAATATCAGGTCATGGCTGAAGTAGTTGATGTGTTTGTTGTTTGGAACCTGTTTGATGCTATTTTTCCTGACAAATGTAAAATTGAATTTATTATTACTGGGCTGTAATACTTTGAGCAGTCAAATATATAACACTGGCATACAGTTCTGGGGCTAAATTGAGTTTTTGTGTGGCTGAATGGAATGCCCATCTTGGTTAGATTGAAAAATGTCATAAGGCTTTTTTTACCCAAGCATTTCTGCCAAGTGCATACAGGAAGTGGCTTTGGCAGTTGTATCCAAACAAGTAACTTCATTTCCTGGAATCTGCTTTTTTGCAAACTGTGGACTTTAGGAAAGAAAGTGTAAAGAGGGATGTTAAGGGGTAGAGAAAAGATCACCTCTAGAAGCCTCTGAAAAGGTTGCCCGAATTGTCAAACTCAGCTTTTTCTAAATATAGTCACAACAGTATTGTGCAATTTATTTTTGCAAAATAATAGCTTCTTTATATAATAAAAATAATATTAAAAATCTGTTGAGCATAACTACATAATTATTGAAATTGTTGTCTTTACTAGGGTCAATTTCACAGTGGTCCATTTTGTCTGAGAAAAGGAGAAAGCATTTAGTGTTTACTGGCAAGATAATCATAAACTAGTTGAGATACAAGAGGATGTGTTGTATGACCACAGAGGTTATAGAGGCCTATTAGCAATCTGAGGTTTAGTAAAGCTTCAGTTTACTGCCATAAAAGCAAAGAATGGAAAGACAATAGAAGTTTTCAGATACAATTTTTGGTTAAAAGGAGACAGGAGTTAATGTAACATTAAACATAGTGTGCTAAAAATATGAAAATTTTACCTTGCTGGTCAGGTGCTATTTTTTATGATATTGCAAATCCATCTTTTTCTGCTCTAACTTGCTGGGTTTGAATCACACTTTATTTTTCTCCTTCTCTGGTTTTTTTTTCTTTCTGCTCTCCTAAGGTTACTACCCTGAATATTTCGATGAAAGTGCCGGCAGCCTTCCTCAGATCGCTGGATAGCTGCCTACAATATAAGCACAGCCTTCATCTTCCTATGCTCTTAAATTTAGGGTCAAATCATAGATCTTTTTCAGATGCTTGAAAAGCAGTTGTTCAAAAGCTGTTTTGTGTCAATTGGATTTTAAAGGGTTATTGCAAATGAGGAGCTATTTAAGAATTGTCAGTAGGGAAATCATACATTGAAAAATGTAGCAGCAATGAGTCATATTGTGATGCATCTCATGGAAATCTTGAAAAATTGAAAAAATTTCCATAGAAGTAATATGGCAAAAGCCTAAGGTTTAGAAAGAACAGAACTGAACTTAGAACAGAAGAAATCTTAGTGTAAGAAAAAATGTTACAAAGTTCACAGATAATGGAGAAATCAGAATATATCTTTTAATAATAAATTTAGTTGGGTACTAACAGGCAATATATGAAACAAACGTAGTAAAACTGTTGCTTATGGTAGAATTTTTTTCAAGTCATTAAAGATTCTTTTAGTGGATCGAGGAAAGGAAAAATGCTTTAAAAGCAGTTCAGTGCAATAATTAACGCACCTGTAAAGATAAGGAAACATTTTGTATACCTTTCCCAAAAGGCGAAGACTGTGCTGGCTATGTCATTAATGGCAGCTCCTGTAACTTTGTTTTGGGATGAAAGCTTTGCCTTTCCCTTTCTACTTTTGACACTTCTTTTGATATTTTATTCCTCATTTACTCATCTATTTCTTGTTGTTGTTTTGTAATGTCCAGTTTTTCATTTCTTATGCAGAGGAAGTTTAGATTTGTCTTCTTGTGCCCGCTGACTATTTTTACAAGTCTTGTTGCTCCTAAAGAAATGAAACTTCTTCTTAGTAAGAATATTTCCTGAATAGTGTATGAGCTTCTGTTAACATTTGTCTTTGTATGCTTCTGATTTTTTACTGTGTACTTGCGATAAAGTGTATTGTCTGACTGAGGTTGTTAGCTAGCTTGAGATCTTATTTTTGTTGTTTGTCATACTTTTACTTCATGATCACTATTGTTTACATGCTTCTACTGCTGTGTGGATTTAAATTACAAATCAAACAATTCAGCTTTCCATTGCTTTATAGAGGCAGTAAGTGGCACTGAATAAGATCCCAGACTGAAATGCAAGGCATCTGTTTTTTATTTCAGTCTTTATTATTTACTAAATTTGTGAACTTATACAAGTGACCTCATCCCTCTGAACTAGTTTCCTCAACTGTAAAATAAATTAGAGTGGCTTATCTTTCTTGATCACTTTGAGATTTCATGTTCAAAGGCCATCTTTGTGCAAAATAGAAGTGCAAAATCTTGTTTGTCTAGCATTGAGGAGCAGATGAAATTATTTGTGAAAATACGACAGTGAATTAGAAGCAGAAACCAATATAAAACCTTGGAAGTCTTGACTCTGTTTTCAGTCAGCATTACTGTTGCAACACAGTTCTTGACATTTCTTTTCTTTATTGATAGCAAATTTGTTTGGAAAGCTTTGTTGAAAATTTAGTTATGTTGGCTACTTAAAATTCTATGCAAGCATGAGTGAGCATTTCTGTTTGTACTATGTTTTGTGTTTTATGCACAACTGTCTCTACTTGCTCAGTAGAAGAAAACATAATAAAGCATTTGGAGTGAGCTGGGAAAGTTCTGAGTGTTAAAATGATTGCATTTTTTATTGTGAATCCTTTCTTCTGCAGTACCTCCCCACTTTGATTGCCTCTCTTTATTTATGCCATTTATAACCAGCGTTAGCTCTAGGGAGAAATAATTCTAAATATTTCAGGAATTTACTTTAATCTTTAATTGTACAGAGAGATAATGACGTCAGTTTGAATAATGGCCACTATTTGGAAAAAGGAGGAGAACGTCTCAGTTTTATATCATCAACGTTAAAACAACTTTACATAAGGGGATATTGGAAGAAAAAGTCAGAGTTCCAGGCAGGCATCCTTTTGATTTTCAACAGGTTTATTTAATTAACTAAAGCCTTAGAGCTCATGGCTCTACGATAGAGCACATTTAATATTGAAGTAAGCTTGTATGACAAGGAATTTCCATAACATATTGTCCCATTTTGATCTTAAGAAAAACAAGCAGTTTGAAGCCATCAAATAAACATAGTGTACTTGGCATTCAGGAAGAGTTATGCTATTTTTCTAGTGATAGTCACTTGTTTCAACAGATGTCCAAAGGGCAAAAACACTCTTAATTCTATGTCTTGACATAAGCAGATTTAGAGCTACAGAGGTTGTTGGTGCAATAATTATCTTTTCATCCTTTGTTGCAAATAAATCATGTAGTTCAGTTGGTTACAAATTTTGGTTGAAAAGGAATTGAAAGAAGTAGCTTTTCACAGTGGGAATTCTGCCAATGTGAAATGGAATTTCACTCAAATACTTTAAATTATATGATTTTATTTTTTTTAAGTGAAATTCTGAGATACTGAGACCATTGATTTTTCACCAGAAAACCTCTTTCATGTAATGAGTCGGAGAGAATCAGCAGGGGAGTCTTGCCTCTGTGAGCAATCAATTTTGCCATTAATATCACTGGGATAAGTATGTCATCGGTTTTGATTAAACTGAGAGTTTTTCAAATCACAGAGACAGAAGGCAATAATTAAGATGCAGAAGAACCCAGATTACTTGGCTTTTTTTTTATTCTCAAATTTCATACAATAGACATGTATTAGGCATCATAAGAATTCCTTTTCTCTTTGTATGTACTGTGGAGACTATAGTCACAATAACTAAAGCTGACAATAAATTAATAGGAGCAAACTCTGTAGAAAGCATTTTAAAATGATTTGAAATGTGTTGTATCTTATTGTGCAGCTGTATACATGTTTTATAAAAGAAAAAGAATTTGTATTTTAAATAATGAAGTTTCCTTTCTAATATTAGAGGGTTGGTTTTCTTTTGCTTGTTCATTGTCAGGAAGGAGAAAGATTTTACATCTTCATGCTTATCCATGTGTGGATATATCTGTGTGAGCTGTCTCTTGAATGAGTGTACTCAGGGTCAAAAAATGCTGCAGGATCAGGAATACAGTTTCTAAATTAATTTACTTTCTAACTCTAGTGTTGCGGGTGGTAAAAAAAAGATGTATAATTGTGTAGTGAAGATATCTAGTAGTACATGATCTGTAACTACTGTAATCTTTGGTATGCTCATGGAGTTTAAAAGATAAGATATATTTTTATAAATAGTCATCCTCCAAAAAGATAAATGGTCAAAAAATTGCTGAAGATGCACCGATAGATTTCTGGAAGACAAACATTCTGTGAATTATTATAAGCAAGTAGATGTTGCCAAATCCTAGGCTTTATTTTACCACACTGCAGTATCATGTTGCTCTCTGACTTTTATTTCATGGGGAATGGTTGCTGCACATGAAGACAAGGAATTATTATTTTGCTGAATGTGGGTATTTATTGTTAGGGCAGCAGGACTTACTGTTAATGGGATAGACTACACAAACCCATAACTACAGGTTAGAAGGCACTTCCTGCCTCAAGGGACAATTTAAGGTAGAAACTTGATCAAAAAGTGAATTAATTTCACCATGGTGAGGTTTCAGGGATTAAATTTGAAGTTAGTATATACACTTTTATTTCAAAATTATATTTGTAAACCCTGACATGATTTTTTCTAATGTTTTCTCTGAGGACAGAAATAAATGTGAATAGCACACGTCTTTTGATCAACTTAGAGAAGCAATTATGAGGTCTTAGCTGTCTCTGCTTGTTCACCCTCCCTTCGTTAAGATGGAGAAATTCATTCTCTGAAGCAGATCTGCCTTCAAAGTAGATATCTTAATCACTTCGGTGGCACAATATCTGTTGTGGGATTTCACCTGCAGACTATGGAAAAGTGGGAATTAATTGTCCAGTACAGTCCTCATAGCTTTTTGACTTGAAGATCAAAGTATAAAATATAAAAAATATAAAAATATAAAATATAAAATTTATTATTATTAAGTGGCAGTTCTTTATTAAAATGCATGTAGATATATTTTAAAAAAAACCCCTCAATCCAACTTTTTCCAGCAGCGATAGCATAAGCAGTGTTCAGGGCCAGTGTCAACCATGTGCCTCTTCTGATGTGCTGTATACCTGAGGTATGTGGCCTGAGGTAATCAGATGGAGAATTAATTGTTAGTGAATACATTCCTCTTTTGTTCCTCTTTATTCCTTCTTGGTTCTGGGAGCAGTACTGTAGTTAGACATGAAAGGTGTTCCTCATTCATCATCCTGGGGTGGATGTACCATGCCTCAAAAAGGAGGAAAAGATCCAGATGAATCCCTGGGTTGAAGGGAGGAGGCTTTGAGATCTTGTAGTAAAGTGTAATAAGGAATAATCAATTTTTGGCTATTTGAAGAGGGCATGACCGGTAGTGGGGAGCTCTCATATTCAGTATTATTAATTGTGGATATTTTCACAATAATATTGGAAATTAAAGATTATATTTCAGGTGAGGTGTTTGGTTTGTTTTGCATAATGCAATTTCTTTTATCTCTTTTTTTTAATGGTGCACTTCAAAATGCATAGCAGTGAAGTCTGGGAAAATGACAAACAAAAATTGCACCAATGCTGAATTGAAACTAAGTTTCCAAGTTTGTGAAGTGGCAGTACTAGTTGGGGAACTTAACATTCCTGGTTTAAAATGCATCTTCAATTTAAAATGTAGAGTTTTAAGAATTGCTTCTAAATCAGATGGGTTGTTAGAATCCTCTTGGGTTTTTTTTTCCAAATATTTCTTGGTCTTCTCTGAGGAGTACCGAGGGGAATAAGCAAGGATATTTGCTTGAATTTCAGAAATATTTCTGTAATATTAATGAAATTTTTCAAGCAATTTCTATTTCCTTCAAGCGATCTAAACTAAAGACACCACAAAATTAAAGACAAAAAAAAAAAAAGACACCACATATTACTGTGTCTTTAGATAAGTAATGGGGTTTTTGCTTGTATCATTTTGTGTTTACACATTTTTCCTTACACATAGGAAGTTCCAAATTTATCACACATTTTTAGAGGCCTTTAGCTGATACATAGGACTGGGTGGTGCAATACTAGCTTTTATTGATCCTAATAACACTTTAGCACAACTTCCATCCTCCTTCACCCAAACATGTGGAAACATTTTTTTTCATTAATTCAGGTTTTGAACTGCACTGAAACAGAAAGTTACACGCTTTGAGTGTTCTATTTATTATAAATCAACGTTAAGAAAATAATATATCCACATAGTTAACCTTTTGCAGTTGTCTTGTGCCTTTACAATGACAATTTTTAAACTCTGTTGTGAAATTGCAGAGCAAAAGTACCATCATACTTGAAGTAACTAAATGGAGGGTATCAGCGAATACAATAAGACTATAGAAACTCTGTTGTTACATTTGGAACTCAGAAGCACGTAAGTAGATATTTGGTAACAATAATTAAAGTCTTACTGATTTATAACCAGAAAGAAAAATCACCTCACAAGGACTTAACTGTCATAGAATTTGTTGTCTGACTGCATCTTTATTAAAATGCAACTTTTCAAAGTTATCTGTAAACCAGTTCTAATAAAAGCTGCAGACCTATCTTAGAATTTCTTGACCCTGAACTGTACTGGAAAGATAGCAAAAGGAACATATTGCTGGAGTTTGTGTCTCTACCATGCAGTCCCACTTACGTCTAACACATGACTCTTTCTCACCAGCCTTCATTGAGGTTATTAGAGATATAGTTCCTCTTCCAGCTGAGGTTACTGCCCCATCCTGTTCATGCTTGCCAGACTTTGTGCTTCTGTCCTATCCACCTATCTGGGCTTTACTCACTTATCAAAGACTTGCTATTTAAAATAAATTGATACATTTTCAGTGAAACCAGTTCAGGAGTACTCACATGAATAATTCTGCTAGCCAGTGAGGCAGGGGAGTAGAGATGAATGGCTGGAAAGTTTTATCAGAATCTTTTCTTCTGTGAAATCACAAAAGCAAAATTCTTCAGCAAGCACGAAAGTGTGATATATGTCCATGCTTGGAGTTCCCATGTAGCAAGAAAATTTTTATGCATTAAAAAAGTTATGACAAATAATAGAGGGGTTTGTGGTTTTTTGTTTTGCTTTGGGGGAGTTCCTTTGGTGGTGCAGACATCCAAACGGATCATTTTGCAAGGAGGACTACATGATTTTGTCGATTACAGTAGGCGAAATGAGATGAAATCGAATCTGGCTAACTGAACAGTCATGAGTTTAGATTTAAAGAAAGAGCTGCTGCTTATTAGATCAATTAACAATTTGTGGGTGAGATCTCATTCAGAATGCCATATTTCCATCTAAGCACCTTGTATTTAATAAAGAAATCAAACTAAATCAATAACTGAAAAGAGCCTTTTAATGAAAATGGACGTGTTTTAGAACTGGAAGTTAAAACTTTACTTTTCAAAATTAAAGTTGCAGGGCAATGTAACTATGAATTATGAAACCATTTGGAGTAAATATCAAGCAGAGAGAAATTACATGTGGTATACAATAGTAGTGATTATAAAATATCAAATTGATGGGAAGTGGTAATGAGTACTATGAGACAATAAATTAGAAGGTTTGTATCCATCACAGGTGGTAAATTTAGAAGCAGCTTTCTAAGCAGGATAACGAAAGTGAGAAATTAAAATTTTTTGTGTTGCAAAACTGTAAAAAGAACTGTAAGGTAGGAGAGAAGTGATTGTGAAATTAAAAAGTAGCCTGTGGGTATGAAGATTTTAGAGCTCAACTTGCTGTCGTCTCTGAGAGGATGTTGAAGATTTGATTACTTTTTTTTGATCATGACTGTTACATTGACCTTATCTTATTTGATTTATTGGAATCCTTGGTGGAGTGGCACTGCCCCTTGGTGAAGACATGCTGATGACTTCTGATGATTTCCTTTTCCTTCATGCGTCTGAAAATGGTTCCCAGCATTAGTTCCTCCATCACCTTCCCAGAGACTGAGGTGACACTGTCTGGTCTGTAGTTCCCTGGTAGAAGTGATGCTTATGTAAGTCTTTAGACAATTCTCACAGTCACCTTGATTGATCAAAGATTATCAAGAATGGCCCCATAATAACATTATGCACCTCCCTCAGCACTCATGGGTGCACCCTGTCAGAGCCCATGGAGTCCTGGTTGCTTACTTATTCTCTGAGCAGATACTCTTCCATGAAGGGTATGTCCTCCTTAATACAGACTTCCTCCCTGGGATAACTGAAGGCTGGCCTTCCTAGTAAAGACTAAGGCAAAGGCAGTGTTCAGTATCGCAGCCTTTTCCAGGTCCTGTGTAACTGGGTCCCCCACCTCGTTCAGCAGGGGACCTGCATTTTCCCTAGCCTTCCTTTTATCACCTATGTACTTAGAGAAGTCCTTCTTATTGTCTTTGACATTAAGCCATTTTTTCCATGTTGCACTTCATGTAGCCTGGTACAACAATGCAGCAGTTAAACATAATATCAGTACATATATGTTTAATATACAGCTCACATAAAATCAATACACTGGGAATAACCAATGGCTTCAGTCGTGGCAGACAAAAAGCTTTTAAGAAAAACAAAGGGAAGATACCTCATTCTTTGCTTCTCCCCACAAAATGAAATTACTGGGGATGGGAATAATCGATTTGATAATTTTGATTTCTTTTTAACAGTTTGCAGCATTGCAAAAGGTCTTGATATAGGTCCGTTTTGGTATCCTAAAAATTGAATCAGCTGTTTAGGTATTTTTTGTCACAAAACTGTTTACTACTTAAAATCTATAAAATCTACATTTTGATTAATTTATCAATAGTTCTGTAGAGCCAGGATTTCTCCTGTTGCAAACAACAACTGCTAGTGGCTGTAACTCAAAACCATGTGAACTTAAGTAAACTTTGTATGGTACATTAAGAATGTTCAAGTTAAAATTTGTCCTTCTGCTGAAGAAATCTGTTTACTATTCTTAGAATAGTAAAGTAAATAGTATTAATGTGTTGCGTAATTTTGTTCTTAAAAATGTAGTGTGCATGCTATTTGTCATTATTATCACCAAAATGGATTTGAATCCTCTTTGTTCTACTGTATCCTATTTTAGTGAGATTATTATTTTGGTAAAACTGACTTTTAAGAAGCTATAATTTATATTTTAATAACATTTTTAATAGAGATATCCATCAATCTTCTATTAAAAATGCAAATTATAGCTTTATTTAAACATCCTCAGTCTTCTATATTATGTTAACACTGATGCAGAATGCAAGTACTCTTATACTTTTGTTTGGCAAAAGCAGTTTAAAAGGATTTCTATAGCATGCAGAATTATTATTTTTTTTTACAGTGTAAAAAGATTTAGTGTTTCCTTTACAATGGAATCCTTCAAGATAGATTTTAATTTTATTTTTTTTTTCACTCAAAATGAAATAGTTGTGGTCAAAAAAAGAGATAGAAAGCCTTTAACAGCTGAGGAAAGTCCAAATAATGAGCTGAAGTTTTAAGTAATGGTAGCTAATATGTTTAGAAGAATAATTTGATAAAATTTTGAAATGCTGAAATGAAAATTCGGGAAAGAAGTTGGGCAATCTCTTTTTATGTGTAAGTGCAGGTCCCTTTGTCTCCTCCTTTTCTACTTTGTCTCCTATTTCAAAACCATTGCAGATTAAAATGAAATAAATACATATATTAGAGGTACTAGTAATAATTGCCCTCTTTCTGTGTGCACTACCAACTACTTTGGCTTACTAAAATGCACCCTTTGTCTAACACAAGAGGTTCAGTGTGCTTAATTCCATAGAGAATTCAACAACTCATGGTTATGATAGTTGTTTAAGAGCATGCAGGCACCTGAGAAAAGTTACACAAATGTTCTCTAAACTTCTGCAGTTGTGTGTTTACAGGTTTTCCATTTTGGCTATGCTAAACTTCTGGAGATTATCTGTCGAGAAGTCCTCAGTGCTGAGATTAGTTAAAACTTCTGAAGGCTCAATTTAATGTGTGTATTTAGGGTACATTTAATATATATTGACTACTTTGACTACTGTTATTTAAAGCATCACCAATGACATGAGAAAAGGGGGTGCTCTCTGTAATATAGCAGTTACAGGACTTCAGAAAATACTTCTTCAGTAGCTGAGTGCTTGAAATTTAGTGTGGTCATTGTTGGGGAATAACATGCCTAATTACATTTCAAAGTCTGGACATTAGTACACAAGAGGCTACCATGTTAGTTTCCAGAGGGTAACTCCAGTATAGCTTCAACAGAGTAAGAATCAAAGTTCATTCTTTTTTAAAGAAGTTTCACTCATTTCTTAGTTTCTAATTTTCAGCTGCCAAAAGCAATAAGTAATGGGATTGGTAAAGCTCATTGATTTTGAGTGTAAATACATAGCAAATTTTAAAATTAGTTGATCTAGATTCTTGACTGTTGAGAAGTGGTAGCTTACAATGGAGTGTATCTCGTAGTTTCTTGTCTCAGCTCTGTACCTCTGCATACCCCATTCTTTTGGTGCTGGAATTCCTGCTGGGGTAATAAAAAAAAAGAAGAAGAAAAAGAAGAAGACCTATTTCTTATGAAGCAACTCCAACACTCCTGTAGTTTATAGCCTGAAATATTAAGATCACCCTAAGCTGGTTCTAACTGATGGCATTCCCACTACAGACATTTTTTTCTTGTGTACCTAAGAAGTAGTGCATACAGAATTCTGGTTCAGAAAACCTCAGTATCTTAATAAAGAATAAAGCTAAAATATAATATGAAATTAAAAGTACAGTAAGTTTCCAAAACCAGATTGATGTTTATAAGAAGTCATCTTTCCTCTGCTAAACTTCTTGGAAAATGAAATACGCCTCTTTTGTGGTTTATGGTGTTACCGGCAAGATTGGTGGTGGAGACAATTCTCCAGGCACCAAAAATAAATGCAGATCTCTACAGATGTCCTTAAGAAAAACCTTCACTTGCATTTGGTCCAAGCTGTCAAGGCTCCATTGATGTAGGTTGTCATTTTGTAGAGCTCTTAAAATATTCTTATCCCACCATCCAGAGTAATTTTTCTGAAACTGAGGAATAATGGGATGCGATATCAAGACTATTCTGTCTTTTTATAAACATTTAGGTCTAGTTGAAAAAGGCAGACAAGTTTTTGAACATAAAAGCCCTTTTTCAAATCTAAAACAGAGGCATCAAATGTCGCCACTGCAATAAAACAAATACATGAAGGATGTCAAAACATATACATCTAATTTGCTATTACTCAATCATACCTGAAATCTTCATCTTAAGCAGAGTAGTCTATAGTTGATAAGTTACTCAAGTGCCTAATGTGTTGGCATTTTCTTATATTTAGTAAAGTTTTTACAACTACATCAGCTGTTGAAGTAAATAGATTTAGACTCCTACACTGAGAGGTGAACACAGTTTATTTCTAATATCCAGTGTTTAATGTATACTGCAGAATGCAGTATAGGATATGTTCCATTTTATGAGAGGTTATCTGAAATGCGTGATTCCAGCATAGGCAAAAGTGCATCTTATTTATTTAGAAATGGCAGCACCGTTGGGTGGGTCTCCTAAAGTTCTTGTGGGTTTGACTTCACATTTTCCTTTGTATCCAGCCCCTGAGCTTCTGCCAAGCCTACCATGCTTCATTTCAGGCTCTCTCTTTGTACCTACTAATTAAGGACTTTCAATGTGTGTATGTATTATACAATCAAATATGATCTCACAGGCAGCTTTAAAGAAGTAAATGGCTGCAAATAGTAGCTGAAAAACATTTTTTTCCTCCTGTGACATACAGACTGTCATATATGAAAAGTAAAATATTTCTGCAATAATATTGGTATCGGAACATGAGAAAAATGTGGTTGTCTCAACAGATATCCTACTTCATTCCTCACTGCTGGTATCTGCGAGTATTTTGTTCTTCCTAAGTAGCCTCTAGCTGCACCCTTGACTCCTCTGCTCCCACTTTGAATTAGATAACTCTGCTGTCTATTTGCTCTTTAAAGAAAATATAAAAGCAGAATTAGGGAACATGAAAGTAGGTACACTGTAAATCATTAATGCTAGTGCAGATATTCTACAGCATCTTGAAACTGTGCAATGTAATTTGAGAAATTATTAGCATCCGTAACTAACAGATACAGAATCAGGCCAAAATGCTCCTGTTAACTGAGTCTAACACATTCTAGGAAAATAGGTGCTCTGTCAGGTGAAGGTGATGACAGTGTATTAAGTTACTATTAGCAGTTTTCTTTTATCCAGTAATTCTCACAAGCATTGTGCTTTGCAACATTTGACAGATAGACAAACTAATTTTCCAGAGGAGGAAAATGAGAGGAAGAGATTTCAATGGTTTCAATCTTTTCCCATTGAGATCACCTTAAGGTTCAACCAAGTGTCAGTAAGGAGCTGAAAATTACATTTCTGACTGTAATTAGGGATTAAATTTCAAGGGGCTTTTGTTGCAAAAGTACAGCTATTAAAAACACACAGCTGAGTTAATATGAAAAATATTTTTCTTACCTGTACTATTACCTGAGATTTCTTAAAATGTTGAAACTGAACAAAGTCAGCATGATTAAATTCAGCTATCATAACCCATTTGGAATTTTGTTGTTGTTCTGTGGTCTTGGACAATATTAAAATAGTCAATTTCATCTTGTTTTAAATTAAGTTTGTAGTTCATGTAACTTTTGTTCTGAAATACAGTTCAATATTTGCCTTTCTACAGAGAAATAGTAATTAATGTAAGAAAACTACTAGTGGGGTTCTTGTAAGTGGTTGAGTTTAGGGTTGGTTTTGGAAGCCTTCCAGTTCAAATTTATGAAAACTGACTGTTACAAAGTTGGTCTTTTATGTTACGTTTCGGTTTTATTCTTTTATTTTAGTAATTTAAGGGAATCCTGGTTTTAGTGATTATGTCTCTTCTAACAACATTCATTGCAGTAGAGGCGATACTTGTCTTTGATTTGTGTCTGACAACTCCTGCACAAGTTTATTCTTTTCTCTTAGGCGTTTGCAGTGTTTACTTTAGTGGCGATTTCTCTTCTGTTTATAAATTATGTCAACATATATGTAATATTTTTTCTGGTCAATCCATTTATTTTTATGTGGATAAAATTGTGCCTAGGTAAATGACCCATTCACCAATTAACTAAAGGATTTGCACAGTCGAAATTTTCATTTATGGAGTGCAGTATGACCTGTCTAGACCAATGTTCAGTACCACAACAAACATGCTCATAATCTCAAGAAACTGTTCATTTTACCCCCTTCCTACCCTGTCAATAAAAAAGAAACTCCAGAGTCAGAGAAATTAAATTGTGCCAACATTATAGTTAGTTCATTGAGTCTGAATATTCTTGTTTTCCCTTGAGGCTTTTAACTTTCCCAACAACTGTGTTTTGCAGTTCATCATTGCAGGGGCACCATGAGCAACCTTGGATTATGTCTTTCCCTTTTTTGAATTGCAGTCTAATGAAGTTAGCCTTATGTAATACATATGCTTTTCACAAAGAATTTAGCTGAGAATTGGAGAAATCTTTGTTGTATATTGATTTGGGGTTTATTTTCATATTTTTAAGTATTTATTCTTTTTTGATTCATTACTCCCAAGCTCTGTTACATCTACTTCTTTTCCATTCTGAACAGATGGCTATGGTTATCTTGAGGATTCCTGGTAAAGACGTAATGAATTGTGCTTACATGCAAGCATTTCTAATACCTTACCACACAATTGTCTTTAATTTCATTTGGAAGTGCCCACAGTTCCCTTTTTTGTGTTTGATAGTAAGTGGAAATACATAATAGCATGAACAGGTTGACAGTCTTGGTAAGACTCACAATTCACGCTAGCTGCCATCCTGAAATTTTACACATAACCCTCACTTGAATGAGAATCTTTCTTGAGCCAAGGGGACTTTTTGCTCCTATCGATTTCAATGGAAAAGTTGGCAATTCTTGTCCAGTAGAGCCACTTAGCAGGAATGCAAAGACAAAGTCTTCTACTGTGAAAATGTAGTTTCTGCAAAACAGATATGTGGGCAGATGCGTGGACAGATGCCTTTTTCATCAGAAGACATGATATGAATAGCTATTCCCAGGAGTTCAGTTTTAACAGTCTTAATGTTATTCCCTCAGACCAGCTCAACTTGGAACCTTAATTCTTGTCCTGGAGAGTTGTTTCCAATTCTTTTTGCTGGTTAAACTGGAAGCCTCAAGCATGAGGGCTGCTGGGAACACCCCTAGAGCTCTTATACCAGGACCAAAATCTAGTTAGAAGGTGGGGTTGTGAGGAGACACTGTGATTCTGCTTTCTGATGCAGAAGATATCCATTTCATGCTATTATTTGACAGATTTTTCCGGACTTAACTGAAGAGCCATGTAAATGTTTTCTGTGGGCTTCACACATTAAACTTAATGTGTCTTCTCCCTCTGAGCAGTAAATCCCTTTTCAGCTAACAAACTGAAAAAATGGCAGTTCTATTTCCAGATTCAGCACACTTGAAATCTTTATGAAAAAAAAACCACTAAAATAAAGTCCTTAAAATTTGCCCCATATTTATAAACTGGGATCACTGAAGCAAGCTACAATAGGACTTGTGGGTGTTGGATACATGTGAAAGTCAGCACGGTCATTTAAATATGTACAAGCATGTTTGATCACTTGTGGTAACAAAATAAGGTCTACGTTTGTACACTTGTATGCTCTTACCTAGTCAGATACAGTCCTTGAGTAATCCCAGTGGATACTATTTGACTTTAAAATAGCATTCTGCACTATAATTTCTCTGGCAGTTGAACATCCAGTGCCACAGTATACCCTGCATGTTCCTTAACTTATTTTCCTAAATAAAGTTTGTGAGGCACTAAACAGTTGTTGTTTATTATGGCTGTATGCATTTATATCTGTAGCAGCATAGAATAAATGATCTCTAAATTAGTTAGTGATAGAATAGGGTGCATAGTATCTGCCAAGGGCTTTGCTGATATACAGGCTTCTACGTGCTGCAGGCATACAACTGAGTCTTGAAAACACTTTAATCTTTTCACATCACCTCAAAAAGTAATCAGCCGCATCCATAAGTCTTATTACATTTTTGCTCAGTCTATTTGGAATTGTTACTGATTTCAAGAGTTTAGCCCATTATCAATGCTACAGCAAGCTTTCTGTCTCTCGGTTGTTTCAGATCTTGTTGCTCTAGCTCAAAGCTTGTGAGCTGTCATTCTTTTTCTGCTTTCTGACTTACCCAAGTTCATTGGGAGAGCTGTAATTTGCACGTTTCATAAAAGGAGCCTATTGAAATGAAATTCTTTGCTTGATATAAAAATTGGTGTATTGCACTGGATAGGAGCACAGACTGAAATCAAGCCTTCAGTGAGAACATTCTTAAACAATCAAATTCAGGATGTGCATCAAACCTTAGTTGTCCCAGAATTTCACTCTTTGAATTTGCTGTAAATAACAATGGATTTGCTATAAATTTCACATTGTGAGTTAGGCATATTTGGGAGTGGTTTAATATTAAAAGCAATTCAGACTTACAGGAAAGGTCTAATTCAAGTTAAGTTGATACAAAATTTATCACTTTTTAACACAGCCCTGTCCACTGGGATTTCATGAATGTGATTGCAAGACTTTATGCTTTTTCCGATGATGTGAATTATTTTTATAGTAATGTTTATTCCAGTTTACATTGTAATGACTTGGTGACATGTGTTTCCTGGTTCTCATCCTGTAGGATATGATGATTCTTCCTTAGATAAGAATTTTCAAATAGTTTTTTGGTAACGCTGCCACAGTGTTAAAGGAGAGGAGAGATTGTTTGATCTGTAAGGGTAAAAGAAGTTATTTTCTACAAGTCTAGCAGTTTTAGCTTAACTGTTCAACTGCCTTGCCAAAAAATGTGTTGCCATCAATCATTTCTTCTCCCAGTTCTGCTTTTATTCGTGTCTTATATGTATTCCTATACGTACAATTTTCAATTTACAGCTAGAGGAAAAAGGATATTCAATAGCACCTTGTTTTAAAAGAACATAGCTTCTTTGTTTGAATTAGGTCAAGTTCAGAAAAAAATAATCCAAGTAATTAAAGTAAAATTAATTCAAAAAAAATAATAAAAAAAATTGGCCAAATTTAGAGTAGCAGCATGCCCATCGTGTAAGTACACCTTTGCACTCGGAGGCCATTTGAAAGAAGGTAAAGCTACTTTATGAAATTATAGATTATTTAAGGAAATGTGAGCAGTAGGATTGAAGATACATCAACCATGGAGAAGGAATAATCTTCATTACTGAGTAGAATGAAGACACAGTCCCTCCCTTAAGCTTGCAGTGTTTGTTGCAGTCTTTTATTAGTATTAACATTACTGTATTCCCTTATTATCATCCTAAATGTCTCTGTCATTACCCACAGGCTGCAATGTTATTTGTAGCTATTTTATGCTCATATTATGATGTGGTACAATCTTAGTGGTCCTTTTTAAGCTCCTCTCCTTAGATACAATTTTCAGAATGTTATTGTTTACTACTTCATATAATTCTGTATTTTCTTAAAATGGCCTCTATAAACCAAAAAAGTTTCCCCTTCCTAAGACTTCTGGGGATCTGTTTTTGTGTGCTTTGTTTGGCTGTACAAATCTGCTGCTTCCTAATGTAGTGCTGGAAAACGATTATCAGATTACCTTTAATTTTGTTGATGCAATTCTGTCAGGCAGAAGCAATAATCGCTATAATAGTCTTGCTTGCCAAACTTCTACTGTTTTTACCTCTTCTCGCAAAGGCAGCACATTGCCAGAAGGGTTAAATAGTTTACATTGCAGAGTTAGGTATGAGTAAGGACGTTTCATTGTTTATTTTAGGTTCAGACATGTCTTTCATCCAGGCTGTCTGCACTTAATGCAAACTTTTTCTGAAACAAAAGCGATTCTAGAGGGTCAATTCAGGCTGCATATTAAAATCAGCGCTAGTGAAGGAATGAATGTGCTATAAAACTCTGCAAAGCTGCCTGTTTTTCTTCAAGGCAAGCACAAAACATGAACATTATATTCTCAGGTCATCATCACAGAAAAATATTTTTTCCTAAATCCTTTTGCTCCTTTGGATCAACAGCAATGGAGACTGCACTATATCTTTCTTTGATTTTCTTATTCAAAAAGGGTGGAGCATTTCTGCATGCTTTGCCATTCAAACATTCCTGGTGGTTCTATTTTCAACTTAAAATTTTTAAATCAGTAACAGATGTGCTGATTCTTTTGACTGAAACAGAGGGCAAATGTTTCTACTATCTTTTGAATAAAGTTTTTTAATCTTTTACTGATTATTGATCCCTGAGTGCTAATTATTCTTACCAACCTTCACTGTAAACAGTATCATGCAACACAGAAGTCTTACTGAGTAAGATTTCTGGGGAGTACTGATATTTTAAGTATGATGAGGGTCGGCAGAACATATTTGAAGTAACTATAAAATACAGCTTATGGAGCTAGACCCCAGTAAAGTGTAGTGTCCCAGTATTGCATACTCCAACCTGTTTAGGTGTGTTTTGTTAATGTGTCATCCTCACTTGTGCCAAAATTGCAAAGCAGATAGTTTGGAAAATAGTTGACATACAGGCATGCATTTGTTATTAACAACACTAGTCCATTGGCACAAAACACATAGAAAGCTCTTGCGCAACAGAACTCACAGGAAACTTTACAGGTCTTGGGCACAAAGGATTTGGTGGTCTCAATAGCTCTGAAACAGGAAGGAAGGACAGAAGACAGGCTCTAGAGGAGAAAAAAGCCCTAAGGATTATCAAATTCCAATTTAAGGAATATAATTTCAAGGTTTGCCTTCAAACCATGAGGTTGAATAAGAAATGGAGCTATTTTTCATTTTTTCACAGTTTCAGGGTGAAATTCCCTGTCCTTTCTGCTCCTGATCTTCATTACTGTAGGTTATTTAGCGTGCAAGTCTCATCCTTTTCTCCTTGCATATTTATTGACATACATGTACTCATGATAACACAGATGCTGGTGTAATCTTTCATTCTCCTTAAGTGTTTGAAATTTCTGTTAGTGATAATACAGGTGCATGATTTTTTACTTGGATCTGTAGGTCATCTAGCACTGAGAACTGATAAGTAATGCAGACTGTAATACCTTTCTGTAGTGATTTTTTTAACAGATTTGAAGGCCAAATAGGCTTGACCTTTTGGCACACAAAAGGAAACAAGCATCATGTTGAAAATGTAAAAGGCAGGAACCAAACTTTTTTGTAGGTTTAATACCTGCTTTATTTAAAAGGGGATAAACAACGTTCACTGAGAGGGAACTACATATGTAACTAAAAGAAGCTTGAACTTTTTTCTTCCAAGAATACTGATAATGTTCAAGGTATGTTTAGGGGCTAATATGAAAAAGGAATGAAAGAAATACAGAAGCAAATTACAGTTTGCTCCTGTGAAAATACCTCTGGCTCACACAAGACTTTTTCACATATTTAAAATCCTTGAAGTTTTTGCTTATGAACATTTTACATTGTTTAGAAAAATTATACACCCCAAACATTCAGACTTAGAAAACTAAAGTGAAACAAAATTGATTTGTCAACTCGGTGGTGCGGTTGACACACTGGAGGGAAGGGATGCCATCCAGAGGGACCTGGACAGGCTTGAGAGGTGGGCTAATGCAAATGGCATGAAGTTCA
>VXBW01002575.1:611418-634227 GCA_013400375.1 Thinocorus orbignyianus
ATGGGGCTTTGAGCAACCTGCTCTAGGGAGAGGTGTCCCTGCCCATGGCAGAGGGGTTGGAACTTGATGATCTTTAAGGTCCCTTCCAACTCTAACCATTCTATGATTCTATGATTCTATAAGATAAAATTTTTCTCAAAAATGCTTTCCCGTTGGTGGAACACTGATCTTGATCTTCTGGATACTTTAAGACGGCTGGGCTGACTTGCTGTATTTGTCTAAGTAGGAGTTAAATAAATGCAAAATGTCTGTCTTTAAATTACTCTAAAGTTGTTCCCTTTTTTTTTTTTTTCTCTTTTTTTTTTTTCTTTTCTTGGGGCAGGAGGAAAGATGTCACTTGGATGTCAGGAAGCGTTTGAAATTTTCAAGCAGGAGCATGCTGACAGTACAACTATTGAGGACAACAAACAGCTGCTGAAACAAAGGTGAGTGTCACAGCAATATCAGTTGCAGGCAGACATCTAGGGATTCCTTATGGCTCTGGGTAGGAATGCATAATTTTACACCAGGCATCTCAGGCTTCTATTCAGATCTTGGTAAAGAAACTTTGCCATTTCTTTTGTATTCAGAAGGCACTGAGTGGGTGACAGAATAAGAATCTGCATAAATACAAAAGTAGCATGAGTAATCTTAGTGCATCTTTCCTCCAGTTTTATTCATCTTCTATTCGTAGCCATGCCGAAGCAATGTGGTAGATGGCATTCATGATCATGAATTATCTGGAGGAAGTAGGATCCATGTGACTGAATCGGTTACTGCAATTTCCATTGTCAAAAATACTTTACTGGCTTCAGCACTGAGTTGGACAGTAAGCTGGGAGATGTTTAACATATGCTTTTGTCTGTTGTTCCTAACTTGTTTGCCAAGTGATTTTAGCTTCTTTCTGCCAGATTTGCCCTCAAAGCCAGAAATAATACTTTCCTCCTCCACATTTATTGTTAATGCTGGCAAAACACTTCAAAATCTTCCAGTGAAGATGGTGAGAGTGGCAAAACATTGAAAACATGAATTTTCATAAGCTGGATTTTAAAAATATGAGAAATTAAACCATCAGCACTTGTCCATGTTGATTGAATAATAACGATGTCTTGGTGTCAGTTTTTCAAGTGTTAACCCTCCTTTGTACTGCAAGAGAAATACAAGGTTTTGAGATTGGAAATGCCAAGAGCAGATCTCTCAATCTACCCTTGTAACTAACATTTACCATAACAGATTGTTTGGATTTTTTTTCTTTTTCTTTTTCTTTTTTTTGTCCTGGGGTCTTCTCCTTTTCCAGGTTTCTCGTGCTTTTTTCTTCTTTCTTACTAACACAATTTTTCCACTTAATATGCACAAAAGACATTGTTTTCCAGGTGACTCAATCTTGTACTTGTTTACTTCAGTGAAATTGAAGCAAAAAATGATCTCCACATCTCTGTGACTTATCCAAGATCTTGCTATTTATCACTTTTCTGAACTGGTTAACTTTCTAACTGGATCTGTAACGTAGCCACAGGGACACAAATTGCCAAGGTATTAGATGTATGTAAGAATCCATCCCTGTAAAATTGATGTTTAATAATGCCTTTCTTTTGTTCAATATATCAAATCATGATACATCACTGCATAAATCATTAAACTACAATCACTTCTGGCATTGTCTATTGAGCAGAACACTTTGTGGTTACAGCATGATAATGGGAGCAATACAATTCTGAACCATGACCTGAATTTCCTTTAGTTCATCACAATTCTTCCACATTTTTTCTGTTTGTTATTACTGTGAAGCAAACCAGTGTTTCCTTCTGGTTTCAGAACATGTAATAGAGTTGGGCAGAACCCACAAAGCTTGACACCAGATTTGCTTTCCCTAAAGAACAAAGAGATTCGGACTAGTGCCTTGGGTAACCCCTCTCTAACATGCATCAGCTGATTGCTGAAGTCAGTGCTAATGTGAATGTTGATATTCTGGTGCAAAATGTTTTTCCCCTGCCATCTGCAGTCATTTTTAGCAAAGTTGTCCATAGCTTCAAGTTTACCAAGTTCATTAAAATGGATTTATATCAAGTCTAGTCTGTAATTTGGAACGCAGCCTCTGAACTACCAGTTACAAAAAAGCTCTGTTACTCAGCCAGTGTTCAAATTGCACAGGAAGATGTGTGTGGACACCACATGTTTAAAGGTTACCATAACTTCCCTTTATATGTAGGCCTCTCATGTTAATAATTTTGTTTATAGTTGCATAACCACTTCTGTCGTACCACAAACAGTATTTGGTTCACAAATTACTTATTTTTAGCTGTCTTATTTTTTATTTTGGGTATTTTTAATTGAATGGTGAATTATTAGTGAGCCTAGTTGGAAGTTTGACTGTGAAGGTTGCAGCTGTTGCTTGGGCTGTGAACTTAATCGTATAGACGTGAATATACGTAGTCATACATATACAATATACTTTTTTTCCCCTCTAACTGTCTGTGTATGCATAATCAAAAGTGATCAGTTGATTAATACAAAAACTGAAAAAACATTTGTCTTGTTTAAATGTATATATGTGTAATTGCATACTGCAATAATACAAAATTTTACTGTAACTCAGTACCCTCTCTGGATTTAAAAGGTGGGGAAACATAATTAAGGATAATTTCTCTCTTAATCTAGTTTACTGGCTTACTGTTCAAGTGAAAGACAATAGATTCAAGCTATCATATAAGGATAGCTGCCTATGGGAAATGACTTTTTAAGATAGAAAAGCTGATTTTCTGCAGCTTAGTTTGCAGTTAATACAAAGCAATTCTTTTTATTTTTCTTCTGTACAGTAGTAGCTGCTTCCCTCCTTAGAAGAGATATCTGTGTTTATGCCCAGACAGAATCAGATTTCTGCAATTTGGACTTCCTGTATTTGACTTCCAGAGAACTTAATAATATCCTGTTTCTCAATGCAACCATGTTCTCGTAGCATTGTTTCTCTGAGAAGGAGAAAAATGCTTCTCATTTCCTGGTGAAATGTACTACCAAGAAATCTTCCCAGCCACTCCAATGTAATATTGCATACTGCACAAAGATTTTAAATCCCATACTAGTCAGTATTTCCAATAGTAAAATTCTACTGAGCTTAGAAATGTGATGTAGGACTAGTTTCCATTGTGTTGCTCTCCATTATTTCTTTCCGTTTTGTTGTTCTCCACAATTTTTTCCACTTTCTTCTTTTCTTGCTTTCTGTGTTTCAGCTGTGCAGCAGCTAATTTGTTTTTTCAGTACCTATGGATGAAGTTCATGGAAAGGATGCATTTCACTTAGGTCACTTGTGACTTCTAATAATTAAAAACGATTGAACGTTCGTATAATTCACTAAATGTCTCTGTTCTTTCATAAGACAGCCTTCGAGTTTGCCTTTGTTTACATTATAAGTTAGAGATTTGTTTTTCAAAATTCTTATTTTTTAACTACTGGCATTTGCCTTCAAAGACTGAAAAACACTTGATCCACTAAAATCAGTGGATAAATTTGGAGTGTCATCATGGAATATTTATCTTGTGGATAATAGAAGCCCTGATTTGGCATGTTGAGCCTTCCTATGGAGCATTGTCCGTGTAAGATAAACATGAATTCTTTTCAGCTCACATTGCAATTTTTCATTCATCACTATTTGTAGTGCTATGAGCTATACACTAGATAATACCACCTTTTTATTAGAGGACCGCCAGAAATACCCTTTCGCCTTTCAATATTAGAGTCAAATCTTATGTCTTTATCTGCTTTATTTTGTTTGACTATGATTCATAGTCACAGATGGAATTTGTTGGACTGTCATAAACTAATGCCAAATTTCAGTTTATGTTATTGTGCCAATGTATAAACTGTGGTGTTGGAGAAACAGATGCATGGCCCGTACAACTGTTGGCAGTAAACTATGAATAAGGCCTGGATAGATAGCTGGTTTCAGCCTGTCCAGCTAAATCTGTCTGTGAACATGAATCTATCAATAGTCATCTGGAGACTTGCCTCAGGAATTACTAAGTAATTGATGAACTTAGTACTTGGCTCATGGGAGATGAGGAAAATAAAGAGAGAGGTACTTTGGGGTGTTTCCCTTTGATCTTTACATAATCTTCAGGGCCTGGTTGGGTGCTCTAAGTCAACACCAGTGGAAAAATCTTATATAAACATGTCACGAATGCTTCAAAGGCTTCTGCCTTCTTTATGTAAGAAACAGTAAGTGCGGAGAAATCTTCCAACTTCAGCCATTTAGCCATGTTGATTTCAGCCTTGAAAGTAAACGTGGGCATCTGAAGTTCTAACATAATTACTGCCGTAAAAATCAGAAAGCTGTCAGAAAAAAGCACAGAAGGAGAAGGCATCAAGTTCTAGCAGACTAGAGGGAATGTAGAGAATATACATGAATTTGTAAGGCTCTGTAGGCAGCTGGTTTTTAAGGACACACTTAGATATGGCACATTTCCTAAGGAGCAAGACATACAGTTAACAGGGTGTTTAATAGCACTGAAGTGAGCATCACTGCACCACCATGTTGCAAGCTAAAAAGGAAACTTCTGATCATTACAATACTTTGCATACCATGTGAAGATTTGATTATTTGAATATAATGAGGAAGTGGACAGTGATTTAATTTATAAACATACATGGTGGGAATTTCACATTAAAAAAAAGCCAAAACACCTCATTTCCATTTTTGATATGAGGCCAAGCTATTTGCATACTACAAAAGAGGAGTATCCAAACCCTGATTCATTGATTTGTTTCCATCCTTCTGAGCTCGTTTCTTGCTTGTTATTTGCATATATCTTCATGTGGCTAGCTTTGGCTTGTATCACTATTTGAGCAGTAGCTGAATATCATCTGAAAGTCTTCATTCACATAAGGACTATCTGCAGAAGAACAGAATAATTCAATTTTGTCACCCTTTTTTTTTATTTCTCTTTGAGAGGTTTCTTAGTACATTTTCATTTGGCATGAACAAAGATAGTCAGCAATATGCAAATTACAGGCTGAAATTTGAAAATTCCTAGTAAGAAGAATTTCTAAGGCTATCAACCATTTTGTTTTGACTTTGCTTGGATTTTTTTTTTCTTTTACTTCTTTATAACTGTATGTTAAGACATTGCATATTAAAATTAATATTGTAGTGTCATATGAGTATTTAAGAGAATCCAATTGTTAGAATTGAAATAAGATAATTTTTTTAAATTAGTCAAATGAATTTATTTTGTATGTCTAGTAAACCTATTTCTTGCATGGGTTTCTTTCCAAAATGGTTTCTTTTAGACCAGACAATCCTTTCTGATGGAAAATTGTTTGCATCCAGTTCTACTTAGAAATCAAAAAGTAGTAGTGGTTCCATATTTTATTGTGAACAACTAGTTAAACTAGTCAAAATAACTGTGTGTCATTATGCTTGCATTGACAGGTTTGCTGAAGCTAAGTGCCTTGGAGAAAAGCTAAATGAAGTGAGAAATAAAATAAGTGAGTACATTTTAGCTTAATTTTACCTTTTAACTGATGAAATCACATCATTCATAGGATATGGGAAGATGTTCCAGTTTCTAAAAGGAAAGAATCAATGCATTACTAAGATTTCCAATAAGGTAAATTGTTAGCTAATGACAACAGTAATAATTTTATGTTCCAGTTTGATTATTTCAGGCACCATGATGTGAAAAACAACTCCCATCTTTACTTGACAGGATGTCCGAAATTTATCAAAAGGAGAAGTTAAGCTATTAACATTGGGTTTTCTGGTTTTTATTTTGGGACAAAAGGATCCAAATCCATACTTTCAAATTGTGTTACCTATGGTTTAAGGATCATATTTATCTATAAATTTATATAGCTTCTGATAATAGAAGTTTTCAATGTTTCAGATCAAAAACCAAAAATCACCTATATATACATTCAATCCCAAGCTAGGTCTTACCCGATCCTCCTAGCAGCCCTTGTATTCTGAGTTCGGTTGATTCCAAGCCTGTAACGTCGTTCTTAAAAAGTGGCTATCTGGGCTCTCTGTCAGATGAGAAACACAGTTTTGTCATCTATCCCTGAAGTCCTTGCAGATCAGGTTCACGTCCTCCTATATGCACATATGCAGGTGAACCAAGTCACTTCCATCTTCCAGATAGAGGCTGTGAGGGACTAAATTTAAAGGTAATGTGGCATCTAGATGCAATTTCTGTCTCCTTCCTCTTTGGGTGGCACCAGCAGAGACATGGATTGTGAAGTCACTATTGCCACTTCTTGTCTTGTAACATCAGTTGACTTCTGGGAAAGGACAAAAATCTCGTGGCAGTACTGACAAGTGCTCTGTACTTTCACCATAGCCATGATTATATTCTCTGTGGTCATGAAGGGAAGCTACTGCCAAATTCTCCTCCCAGTCACCTCTGGGTACACCGCAAGTCCCTCAGAGATATTATGCAGTATATTTAAAGTTATGTCAGCTATGAGGAAAGCCTCAGCCATCTTGGTTGGCACTGTGTTTTCAAACCACAGCATGAAGGATATTTGGAAGATACCCAGAACCAGAGACATCAAGTGCTGAGCCCTACTGCAGCAGTTATAACTGTTATAACAGTCACTTATTTCTAGAAGACATGATACTTGAATCAACCTGCCTTCTCTCAGTAGGCTCATTTGTCTCCTTCAGACTGGCCAGAACATAAAAGTCAGTACAGAGCTTGTGCATGGCCCATGCAAGTAGAATTTCAATATCTACCTTGCAAACATGAGTCTCTCCAGTGTCCATACAAGCTCACATAAATCCTGCCAAGTTGGCTTTTTCCCCTGGTAAACTTGGAAAAGCAGGTTGAATGTACTGTGGAGGACAATTCATGTTATTCTCCAGTAACAGGAGGCATCTCTGAGGTTAACAATGCCTGCAGTTTTTGGGCAATGGTGTGCTTAAGTGTGAACATGAGCTACCACATCAGGATACAGCCTCTTTTTCTCTGCTGCCATCTTGAAGCCCATATTGTCCTGATTTACCTCTGTCTCCCAGATTTACTCTGTAAATCACAGATTTGCTGTGAAAAGCCCAAGAGATTTCTTGCCTTAAAAGAGGTAGAGCCCAAGTCAGCGTTGAGTCTCAAACTTCTTTTTCTTGCTGAAATTGAGATCCATTTTGGAGCAGGCATAGTGAACACCAGCAACAAGCAGCCATGGATAAGCACATCTTTCTCAGTGCCCGGAGCTGCAAGTGCTCCTTGAAGACAGAAGCCTGGCAGCCACCTTACATACACCTAATATATATGTTCCAAACGTCTGAGGGGGAGAACAGCGGTTTGGAGGGTGTGGGAGACAGTACAAGAAACGGTGGAACACTTTCCAGCCCTGAAGGTACCACTTGTAGTGTCATATTGGGACAAGACTTGTGTGGTCTGTAATTTCTTTGAGACTTGCAGGAGTTCGCTGTGGCAGCTCTCAGAAATAATGTAACAAAACAATGTAGATGGAGCCTCTCAAGACTGTTTCCATGGATTCCAGCAAAATCTAAAAGAAATCCTTGGTTTGGACTGAGTTGCTGCAGGTTTTTCACCAGTAAGTTAGGCAAAACTTCTGATAGCTATAATGCGGTAGAGTATGGATTTTGCTGCAATTAAAAGCATCTGTTTTAAAATTTGTTTTTCATTAAGTTCTTCAGTATTAGAAGTGAAACAGTGAAGTCTATTTGGGGAATATGAATGATATAAAAATCTGAGTGCGTATTCATAATTAGATGTAACCTAAAAAAACAAACTGTTTCCTTGAACAAAACAAGAAGCTGTATAACAAGTCAGTAGGATTGTGCTGAACTTGACAATGCTGATGTGCTTCTTTTAGGAAACTGCAATAACTTGCCATCCACGTGAATATTGAAAAGCTCCTTTAAGTATCAGGCTAAAAATGTCTCCATAATTCGAAGAAAAAATGCACGGAAGCACACATTTTGTTTTTGTTTTGGTATATATAATGTGCAGTTACAAGTAAAGTGTTTTGAAATTGAAAATTAGTTTTGTTGCTCTCCGTTTTTTTTATTGTGGTAGTAAAATGAAAAAACAATGTTTTAATTTAGTTCATACTGTAATCCTACTGTACAAGCAAGAGATTCCGTCCATGTTCTATCCTTTTATAGGTTTCCATATGCTGATCTATGCAGATTATGCAGATGTACACTACTTTGTGGATGGTTTTAAAACACTGATGTCTGAGGCTTGAGAGAGATCGTATTTTATAGTCCTTCCGTTAATTCATACTGTGTGACTTCATGCAGCACGTGAAAATTAGCACTCTGATTAATATAAATACTATGTTATATTCATTTGCTCTTTTCTCCTATCCAGCCTTCTTTTGATCATAGTTGTTAATAAATCTACCTATTACCACCTCTCCAACAATTATTAACTGTTTGCATCCATTATGACACTTTCTAGCTTATCCAGCTTTGCCAATGCAATTAGGCTAGTTTATATAGTTTAGCAGCCTGAAACAATTTTTCAGTTAAGTCTGTCTTGTCATAGCAAACATGCTCAGAAGACCATTAAAGATGCTAAGCAAAGTTACTAACCTGCCAAATTTTTACTGAAAATGTGGTAGGAGAAATAAGAGTCATCTGCGGCCTGCAACTAGATCTTTAATTTACTTTTATTGTTGTTTCGGTTTCCCTAAGCATTCCTGGCTGCCTTGTGCACAATCAAGAACAGATCCCATCAATATCAGTTTCTGTTGTTTCTAAGCTACATTTAATAGTACAAAACTATGCACCACGGAGGCTGTAGAGCCTATTTCATGCAGTCTGGTTATATTTTGAGACAGTGACAGCAGTTGGCTGTAACTTTTATGTCACAAATACTCTTTCATTCTGAACTTGGAAATGTTAGTGTTTTGCAGTAAAAAGTACACAAAATACTCCAAGCACTTCTCAATTACACTAGCATTTCAAAAACATCAGGAAGTTAGAACTGGAAAAAGAAATTTGCAGTAGGATTTTTTTGGTAGGCTTTTGCTGGTGTTAGCGCTTGCATAAAAAAATTAAGGAAAACAATGTCTAGATATCAGAAATGTGGCATTGTGGTTAGCATGCGTCTCTGCTGCTATATCACATATTCCTGGATTCTGTCTCCTTTTATGTTTAATAGCACTGCAGAGAATGACAAGATTTTTGTATTTATTTTTATGGAAAATAATAAGTATGTCTTGGATTTTTCATAATGCTTACTTTTCACAATGACCTCCTAGAAATAAGAAGGTGGCTTTTATTGTGGGGTGAAAATTGCTTTCTCCTGGTACTTAAAAACAAAAAGAAGAGGAGGGAAATGTTTCTAAGTCAGGTCATTTTGGTGATCTTGTTTACTGCATTATCACACAAACTTGTTTAGGCACAAATACAGGAGCAGAGGGTTTTGGTGCAAGCGTTGAGGGGCGCTTCTTTTTGAAAGTCAATATACTGCATAAATACACCACCAAACGGGAGAGAAACAAAGTATGGATTTTGAACATACAGATGTGTCTAGATTGGTTTGAGTGAACTATTCAGAATTGTTTACATATGACTGGAGAATATACCCAAGGACTGTACTTTGAAAAACAAATACAGAAAACCAATGTGAGTAAAACTGGAAAAAAATAACTAAAAGGTCAGGGAACTAATAAGAACTTGTAACCAGTGTAGGAGAAGTTGAAAGTGGGCCAGTACTGGCATACAAGTAAATTTTTGCCTTTCTAGTTCAACATCAAGAGCTTTAAAAATGTGTATTTCACTGGCAAAAAAAAAAAAAGTTTATTTTCTTGTGGAAAAAACATGCTGTCCTGCTGCAAGTGTCTTTGCATTGCATCATTTCCAAAGATTAAGGTCTCTAACAAGAACTATGGATCCTTTTGGCATTACTGAAAAAGTCTTGGTGAAGAAAAATTGAATCTGAAGCCAAGCCCTTCATTTCAGAATTGTAAAAGTATAGAATTTCTTCATGCAAGAAATTGAGTGCTTGTGATAAAACTTCTGAACTCAAAACTTCTCTTCTTATTATAAGGGTTAGTGGAAGTTTTACTTCTAGGATGCTGTTATCAACAAGGTGGTTTTACACCGTTATCAAGAACATTCTGTTGAAAGGATTCTGGTAGTAAGAAGTCTGCATCTGAACAAACTGCAAAGTTTTAGATAACAACAAAAACGCCCAGCTGCTACTGCATTGATCACACAGCAAATTAAGAGCTGGGGGGATTAAAAATGCTGTTTTCAGTGCAAATTAAACAAATATTTTTATTCAGAATTTAGTGACTAAAAAAGATGCTTATATACAAGAATGTGCTGTGTGTTAGATGCCTTTAAGATTAGTAAAGAGTTCCAGTTCATCAATGTAAATGTCTGTCTATTTTGTGGCATTTATACTACTATTAGATTTTGGTTTCTCCTAAAGGAAAGAAAGAATACTAAATGGTATTTAATGCCCAGAGGGGAGCAGCTGTTGTTTTTAGTCTGTCCAGAAATCAGCTAACATTATGATTGAAGCTAGGAGAGGAAGGGCAAACTCATGTGGGAGTAATAACTGTGTGAGGAAACAGGCACTCTCGGAATGAAGAAGGGTAGGTGGGTGGATTATGTGCACATGATGTTGATGATGCAGCTATACCCACAGGAATGCTGAGATGTTGCACGTCTCTGTCTCGTTTCAAGCTTTGATTTTAGTGCAGAAGATCACAGGATACCAAAGCCAATTAATAATCTTTAGTAAGACCATGTCCTACAATTGCAAAGTAATATTGAAGAGTCTTCATTTCATTTGCTTGTAAATTATTCAAATAATTAACCTTATGTATCACAGTTAATGGTCACTGAAATGGTGAGGACTGGAGGAGAGTGAGGACAAGACAGCAGTGCTCAAGGATAATACTGATTCTGCCTCACTGCCTTGTACCTCATGCTGTTATTTCTGTGAATTCAAGGTGAGATGTAAACGCTAATCAGAACCTAAATAATGTAACACCCGAATCTATAATCCCCTTTTTCTCTATGTACAAGAATCTATGTACACATACATAAAAAATTCTTTTGTTATGAAGATAAGCCAGGTAGATCTCATTTTAATTCCCAAAGTAAGAATATTTTGTACAAGTTTTTTCTTATACCTACATAACTTTATAAAGGGAACTGATAGCAACCATTTTGAGTAGGAAAGAAATCAAATATGATGAAGTGATGTTTTTCAGACAGAGGTAATTTGAGAGCACTCTGTTGGCTATCTTGTGTATCTACATTGTTTTAGCTTCACATGCAGGTAATAAATTGTAGAAGGAAGATCAGTTAGTTAAGAACTAGAATCCCATGGCTGATATTAGGAATGTTATAAATATTTTAGGTCATGATTATATGGACTGAAAGAATCGAGGGAAGTCATGGATGAACAAAAAGCATTTTATAAACTTTTGCTGAAGTAGTATATGTACTCAAAAAGGACCGAATTTTTCTTCAACAGAAAAATGTTGAAGAAAAATTCCATGCTCATGTGGTGCCTAAATGAAATGAAAATGCTGTGATACTTTGCACTATGAAAAGAAAATTCGTCAAAATCAACATTTTGCTTTCTTATAGCTCAATACTATTGATAGAATTATCTGTTTATTTTATATTAGTACAAAGGTTCTGAGTCAGAGATATTAGCTTACTGGACATTGTTTCAGCCATGAATGAAGTGAGGCTCTAATAAGGGAGAAGTTACTGTGCTTTGAAATACATTCCATTCTGCAGTGTAATATTCTTGTTCTTTTATGGAAATAAACATTGAGACTTCATAGCTGCTGATTAGTATAATTCACTGGTTTAGTTTAATTCCAGAAAATATCAAGTACTTACGCAGACTTGCATCTGATATATGTGCTCAGTGAATTTTCCTGGAAATGACTGGTCCAGAAGGAAAATGGCAAGATAGCACTGGAAAAGGAATTGAGAAACTCCAAGAAGAAAGGTTACATTCCACAGGAATATCTGATTCAAATGAGATGCAAACAACTCACAAATAAATGAGTTCAATATGCAGACTTAGTGGACAGGTAACTCAATAAAATCTTTCCACAGCTTTTCATTCTTCAGGTAGCTTAGTATAAGTTGCTGTTCTCAGTAGAGACCTTTGGAAATCCTCACTCAAGAAAAACTGTAGCTGAGGTCAGTTTGAATTCTACTTGTGTAAGAATTGAAAAGAAAATTCTGAAAAGATTTCCAAATTTGTCTTTATTGTTTTAGTTGCTCAAGGGCAGCAGGCATTAGATATAGTAGTAATTGTTTTCAACAGACAAATTGTATCACTTACACTGTGAAATATATGCAACATAGCCTATCAATCTCGAAAGCTGCCTCCTTGAGCTGCATTCACAATTTCATCACTTTATACCACTGAGACTCCTCAAACTTCTGATATTGAGAGCAATGCATCGTTGTGCGCTCAGCCAGTCACTTTAGTACAGTCATCTATTTAAAAACTGGTTACTTTCAAATGCTTTCTCATTCCTAGCCTTCAGGAATGATACAACAGATATGATGTGGTCTGTCAAGTGCTTTTTCTTATTTTACAGGCAAGCGTTTCACTATGGAAGTGTTGTATACTGCCCTTAGAAACATCACACTGAGTTCTGTCTCACAAGAGACATAACTTGCAAGAACACCAAGATAATTTTCTATTTGCTGTTTATCTTGTTCTTTGATCAGAGTCCACTCTTGACATGGAAATCTCCCTGAGAACCAAGCCTTAACATCTCCATCAATGCTTGACATTAAAAAAACAAGGGTCCCAGATTTCCTTCGCGGACAGAAACCTGAGCACTGTGGTCAATCAAATGTGCTCAGGATATGCTGAGTATGTGCAACTGGGCACTCACACAGCACGTGTTGTGCAACCCATCCAGCACACTCTGTAGGTGTCAGATGTACTGTGTGTGCCCAAGATGACTCCTACAAAGCCTGCTTAGTGTCACTCTGCATACATTCTGCATGTTCAGTGATTTATGTGTCCAGGATTTCTGGCTGCCTGGCAACTGCTACCCCATCTGGACTGCTCAGTACCTGAAAAATTCCAGATGAATAGCCAAATTAGTGATCTAGAACATGCTGAAACGGTAGTTCACCATGAAAACTAGGATATTTGGCAAGTACGCTTCAGTGTAGACTGGAAGCTCTCTGAAAAAAAACCAAAAAGGTTGTTTGCCTAATGTTTCACCACTGCTGTTCTAGCACTAGGCTATATATAAAAATAAAGCCTCCAATACACTTAGTCTCCACCAATTTCTTCTCTTCTGGGAAGTTGCCTGCATGTTGCAGATGCCCTCTGCCACTTAACAGAGTCAATCTTGGTTGTGGAAGGAAAAGGAACACAAGTAGTATTTCTACCATATTTAATCTCGGGGGTGTAACTATGCTGTTTACTCCTGAGGGATGTCACTTATGACTAACGTAACAAAGTACATTAGCTCTGCAAAACCTGCAGCCATCTGTGAGAAAAAGAGAAGAGAAAATAGACCATGGGGACAAACAGTCCCCCAGCTGTAATTTCCCAGCTGGGACGTTATTCAATGTGGCCCAGTGCCTAGAAGCCCCGGTCTGTTTCTGATCTCCAGGTCAATTTCAAAGCAGTTTTGTAATAAATGAGGCATGTTTATGTGTCCACCAAAAATAGCAGTAGCTGTTAAAGCTGAGGCCTTTCAGCATGGCTGATGCAGTCTTCAGATTCTTTCTCCTTAATTTTTTGGCCCAATTATTTTGCAACCTAATGCTGAAAAAACATAGTTGCTATGTGTGTTTGTTTTGGATAAATATCTAATCATCGTGCCATTATGACTGCAGTTTTGGAATCTATTTTTTAAATGTTACATTTTGATTTTTGGAAGCATGGAACTGAAAACACAGGAAAAACAGCTGAGTTTCTGCAGATTTTATTTTCTTAACCACCTTGTCACCATCTGTAGTTTGTTCTTTGTTAGAAAAGTGATTTACTTTGCTTTGCGGGATACTCCATCTTATTTTTCTCTTTGGCCAAGCTCCTTCCATTTTAACTTATTTCCTTCTTTCTGTGATGAAATATAACTTTCTTTCACCCTGATTCAGTTAAGGTTCTTTTTCTACTGATGCCCAGTTCACTTCAGGTGTGATTTCATGGCTCAGTTTAGCCATAGTGCCTATAGAGTACAATATAAAAATGTTTTCATAAGATCTCTCTCAGGGTGCTGTAATGCAGAACAGATATCATGCATTTCACACAGAGGGATGACTACAGAATGGTAACTGGTTGCTACCATCTTGGGCAGACCCGGTTCTTTGACGAAAATTTTCACAACCTATTTTCTTGTTCTAGGAGCAGCCAATTGGCTAGTAATATAAAGCAGAGAGTGACAGGAATATATTTTTCTTTCTTGCTAGCAGTGAAAGGTTCATGTTAATGATATGGTTTTTTTTCTTCACGGTGTTTATAGTGAGTCAGAGTAATCAATTAACTGCCTTGTTTGTACTCAACAAATCATATTTTTGGTTTGCATGAGGATCTTTGCTTAGAATCTCAGAAGTCACTGCAATGTGAGCAAGGCTCACGTTTTGTTGTGGTAGTGCTTAGTGTAGTTCTTGACACCTGTGATTAAGCAATGAAAAATAAATTAATATTTTTAGCTGAATGAGAGTCCCCAGAAAACTGATAGTAGCATGTGCAAGCAAGAAGAAAAAGCAGACAAGAACATGAATGCTATTATAAGAGCCTGCAAAGTATTACTATGCCTTTCTGAAATCAGAAGAGACAACCCATCTTTACTGTACTTGATGTAAGCAATGTAAATTTTATAGGTCAAATTCTTGTCTCACTTCAGAGGTGCTCCTAGATTGATGGCAGCTGTAACAAAGCTGTGTGTTCTGCTGCTGCTCCAGTGCGTGGTCATGCTTGGGCAATTGTCAGTAAAGACTTAAGGAAAGATGTCGTTGCTGCGTCTCTGTCAGTCCATAGGATTTTTCTTCCCTTCTCTGTTAGAGCTGAGACTGTCAAGAGAACCAGGGAGCCCTAACAGCTTTCTAGCAGTCTTTCTCCCTTTTTTGCTCCTCCCTATAAGAAGAGGATACCATCTTTGGTAATATAAGACCATCTTTCAGCAGTGCTAAGGAAACTTATTTTGGAAGGCACAAGTCTTTTGGCTTCATGGGGAAATACATATGTTTATGCCAATGCTAAATTTTGTCCATTGTTTTGGAGTAGCTTACATATGTTTGGTTTTACTTTCAAACAATAGGCAATGTCCCTGGGTGACCGTACATAGGCTGAATGGGTCCTTAGAATGAGAAAACATGATTTGTCACATTACATATTCATAAAATACCAAACTGAATTAATTCATTTGAACAGCTCTATTATGCTCCCCTGATGTGCTGTTCTTTACACGGAGGAACCTTATTAGTGTAGCAGTCACTTCAGGCCTAAGATGTTAATGTTTTCTTTGGATCCAAGTTGCAATCTACATATGCAGGCAACGTTTTCGTTTTCTAATTATTACAAATGATGTTCTGTTCTTTAGAAACAGAAGTATTTTCAGGGGAAAAAGTTCTGCTCAAGAAGAAACCAAGTAAACACATTTTACTTAAGGTCTTCACTAGAATAATGAAAAGCAAATGGACCGAGCTCATTGGACTTAATCACGCTATGAAGTGCCATGACTGTAAACTTGGAACAGGACCTCTCAGTAACAGATTTCCTGATTTTAGGCTGTCTATAGGCTGAAAACAGGTAATTGTTGCTGGATTGCAACACTGTATTTTGCCGTTTTATTAGGCTAGTCAGTTCTTAAGTCATTTTGTTAAACTGTTCTTCTAAAGAGAAGAGGCTAGATGATAGTTAATGCTATATTATAGGGTGGGGGGTTTTAAACCATACAGTCTTTTATACAAAAAGCTTTCCTTAATCATGTCTGTCTAGTACTGAGTGGCCCGAGATTTTATGAATGAAGAGTCAAACCTGCAAACTCTAGAGAAGTAGACATTAGCTTATTCAAAGTAGTAGTGGCAGAGAATGATACCCCTTCCTGAGCAGAGAAATAGAATATTGTTTTTCCTATGATCTTGTGGCTCGTTTACACATCTGGACAGTCTTCATGCAGACTTGCAATATAGGCACACATACTTACATGTACTAAAATACAACAGCTTTTTCTAAACAAATCTATTTTCTAAATTGTGTAGCCCTGGTGATGTTGCCACAGCTGAATGTGAATGTTGCAGGAGTGTAATCAACGGAGAATAACTATTAAGAAGATGTTCTCATGCACTTTAGTTAAGGCTGAGGGAGGATGTCTCTTCAGAGATGATCTTGTCATTATGCCAGTTACATTGAATCAGGCTGCATTTTAAATTGCTGAGTCATTCAAGAAGTAGACTTAGGCTTATCCACAACAGTAAATATAGACCTTATTTTTAGAGGAAGCTATTTTGCATTTTACTGGGATGCTAACATGTGTCTAGCACGCAAAAAGCCATTTCTCAAAATATACATATTACAGGTAAATGAGCATTAAAAAAAGTCATACAGCCATTCACACTCTTACCTTGTTTCCATCACCCTGAAACCTTGACAAGTCCTTATCTAAGCAGCTTCAGTACCATAATTTTTATCATTTATGATTTTTAATTTTGTATCCTATCTGTCAGATTTGTAACATCAGTCTGAGTATGTCTCATCTGATGAGAAGCCACATGGCAATATGAGCTCAATTTCAGGTCAGATTCTTGGATAAGATAGCAAAATTTTTAACAGTTGTGGAATTGAAGTGTATAGTGAGAGCTGGAACTGTATACTTACGTTTTCTGTTGGGCAGCCCTGACCAGAAAAAAACATCACAAAATGAAACTAGACATCAAATTGTTGCATATAAATTACAAAGCCATAAAGGAAGTATTATAACAGAAAATAACTATGTCCATCTTATACTTGGATATGTTTGGTCGCTGTTCAAAATATTAAACCTAGACCTATAAACCTAGACTAATACATTATTACCAGAAAACTTGAGGGCTAAAATTCTTTGACTTTGCCTATTTGTGCTTTAAAGCCGTTTATTTTTAAAGCTTCTTAAATTTGGACTTAAAAAAAAAAAAAAAAAAAAAAAAAAAGAGGGGAAGGAGAGGGANGAGAGAGAGAGAGAGAGAGAGAGGAGCTATATACACAGCTATTTTTCTGACTTTATTTTCCTTATTTTTTCTCGTCACATTAATTTCTCAGACATATTCAAGAGATAAACTGCATTTAGTCATGTGAGCATCCAGATTATGGATTCACATGACTAAATGCACAGATTATGATTCCTTATCCATATGGCATTGCTTTTTACCCAGGCTTTTTGGGCCTGCTTAATATTTAATTCATGAAAAAATAGATGTGGTAAACAAAAGATTAACAGTTTCCAGATGTGCATCATTTCTGTCTCTTTTCTGGTATATAAAAAGACAATAGATACACAGAATATTTGTTAACTTTGGACAACACCTAAAATAACACTCTGGCATCTAAGGCATAGCTTAAATGGAACTTAGACACCTCAATAAGGAGAGCTGTCTAGCGAAACTCTATTCACTTTAATTCTGAGACACAACAAACTGCCTTTGCTAGTGCATATAGAAGCACCGCTTTATTGACTCAGCTGCCTATCTCCTACCCATTGAGAATCCAGAAACGATGTGTCCTTCTGCTGAAGACTCTTGGACTGTGCTTGCTGCTAAGCATCCATGTTTAGCTAAAACTACCTAGGCGCACTGAGTTCCACTTAAAAAATACCCAGCTGGGTAGTGACAGGCTATCTTGGGTCAGCAATAGAGTCCTGAGCATTTGTTTCTGAAGTCAGAAGGCAATCCTGGTTCTGAGTTCCTGTTTCAAGGAGATGTTGAACTGCAGTCCAGAGCATTTAGTGCTATCTGTTGGTTACTCTAGATGTTCCAATATTGTGTATGTGGACTATTAGGAATTTATATGCACTAACCACTTCCCATACTCTGCTTTCTATGGAAAGGAGTCCTGTACCGTTGGGTGAACAGGAGGTGTGGTGCATGCTAGCATTTCCCTCGTTTAGATGAAGGGGGCCTTAGGGAACACCTCAGCAATTATGGCTAAACAGCCAATGACAGTTTATACTTGGAGGAAGAGAAAGGTCCAGAATGCTGTCATCAGAAAAATACAGTTTCTGTACCATTTTGCTGTATATCCCTATCAATATCCCTATCAAAGCTTTTTTTTTTTTCTTTTTTTTTTCTCTACCAGCCATAAAGTATCAAAGGCTATTACAAAACAAAACAAAAAAAACCGACATGGAATAAAGGGTGCTGTGGAAATGCAGGGAAAACAATGAACAGTTACAGGAATGTCCATCAATCAGAAAGTGTAAGTGATCATCTTGTGAGAAAAAAAAGTGTGATATAATTTGGCCAGAACCAGTGAGAACATGCAGGAAATAGTGAGGATACTTATTAAGGAGGTTAGAAATACATGCATAGAAATGGTGACAGAGTTTTGAAGACTATATATTCAGTAGTTTAAGGAATAATCAGTGAAGTCAAACACAGTGACTATAGTGACAGAGAGTACTGTCTCATAAGCTGCCTGTAAATGTGTCGATAAAAAATGTGGTTGTCTCAGCTGAGTATGGTAAAGAAGGGAACACGCCCCAGTCAGCTATTTTGAACAGTAATCTCAACATGTGCAATAACCTACATCATAGTAAAATGTATGCATTTGAATCTGCGATATTCAAACCTCAAACACTGACAGTATGTTGGAAAAATTGTGTATTTCCAAGTGTGTTTTTTCATGTGCTGAGTTTAGGCTGTGGTTTGCGGCTATGGATTTGATGTGGAAGTCAGGATTGTGCTTCCAATTCTGAATTTGTCTTTCCTGGGGTCTCTGATGAGTTCTACGATGTGCTATCAGTAACCTTGCTCCCAAAGGTCTGACGCATCTCTTTGCCAACTCTTTGCTGGTAGTTACTGTCTCTAACTCTTTCTTCCCAGCACAGACGGCAAAAAGTGTTTAGTGGTATTTCAGACATTCCAATTGACTAGATTGTAGTGTCATAGCTTAAATTGCTGATAAGTTTGCCTGAGATGCCAAACTGCTGGAGGAGCCAAAACACAGGTTGACTTTTTCTTCTATCTACTCTGCTATGGGGCCACTAACCTTTGACAGCAAACCTTGGGAAGGAGGGAAAGGAAAAGGAAAAGAGAAGCAAGAACCAGTAAAATTTTAAACTGCTGCATGTTTCTTGTGTGAACAAAAGGCAGAAATCTTCTGCAGTAGGTTATACTTTGCAGTATTTTACCTTGAGTATTTTCATTAATACATATTTAATGCTGATGAGGGCTGTGTTTCATACCTTGAAAATATGTATCGTATAGTCAGGAGGCTCTGGATGCTGCAATAGTGTTTTTTTCTTTCCTGATGCCTTTGAGGGCTTTCTGAAAGGTAGGACTTACATGCAGATTTGACCAACCATTTATCCCAAAATAGAACATTTGCATCAGAAATAGCATTGAGCCAAGTTACCAGTGAAGACTACTTTCCTCCTGCACATTGCCCTAATCACACAGCTAATTGACCTGTTTTTGCTATCAGATGAGTACAAAGGCTGCAAAGAAGAGTCAGTAATTTGGGAAGACAAATACCATCACTCTGACCATTCCTCTTTCCTCCTTCTTCCCCCCAGCTTTTTTTTGCTAAGCATGATGTTATATGGTATGGAATATCCCTTTGGTCAGTTTGGGTCAGCTGTCCCTGCTGTCTTTCCTCCCAGCTTCTTGTGCACCCCCAGCCTGAACACTGGTGAGGTGGTGTGAGAAACAAACAAAAAACAAACAAACAAAAAAAAACCCACAGATCTAGCACTTAAACCATATGGCATTATTAGGGACCCAAAATGCCCTGGAGGGTGAGTTGCAGGAATTGAAGGTTCCTTAGAAGCATAAGAGGATGTTCTGCTAGATATTTTATGTAACACCAAAAATTATTTAAAGATGGAGAAAGAGATACAGCATCCTAGTTGAAGCATGAAGGTTTCACAATCTCCTGGATGAAACGACTTCTTAAGCTAAACCCAGGCTTGGAAAATGTAAAATAATAGCAAAGTATTAAAAATAACAAGATGAGAGGTTATTGACAATTGACAATTATCAATGGCCTATCAATTATGTCAGAAGAGACCCTCCATCAAGTTAAAGGTCTAATTCACATCAGTAACAACAAATATTCTTAAAGGGTGGGAGTTAAGGTTGTATGTGTACTCATAGCTTTTATAGTATTTTTATCCTTCAAGTCAGCAGTCTGAAACCTTACAATAGTATTCTATGGAGGTATTCTATGATAAAAGGCAAGAGAAGCCTTAAAACCTGTAATGTGGACTTAGACAAAACCAAACCACTTTTTTAAAACAGTATTTCTTTAATAGTAACATACTCATTTTTGTATTGCCCTGAAGCATATGCAGTAGTGTCAAAGCATTCATTGTCTGTAATAAATTGGAAAATAATTTCAGCTCCTTGAAACAGTCTGGAAAAATGCAAAGACAAGACTTTAGAGGACAGCTGTACTATTGAAGTTATGGATTCTGTTATATTTAGTCAGCATGTAGGTTACTTTCCCCTGCTTTACATCAGTCTTAACTGGACTTCTGTATCCCATTTTGTCATCTCCATTTCCCTCCTTGCTTTTGTCTCCTGTCACAGAGCTTAAGTTCTGTGTTACCAGTTCATCTCTTTTCCATACCTCAGGATGGTACATGTGTCCAGAAACACAGGCCAAAACCAACAGATTTATCACAGCCTTAATGACAGCTGGCTGCATGCTGAGTGAATTCCTAAATTCCCCAAAACTACTTCGTTTGCCAAAACATGTGGAGTTGCAGCATTCAACATTTTATTGGGACTGTTATCTCCAAATGAAGAATGACTCCACTGGAAAAAAAAAGTATTTTGTATCAACTGCAGACCTATTTTTAGCTTCTTGTTTGGTGAAACTTCAGAAAACTTAATTAGCCATATGTTGAGAGATGTTTGCCAAGTCTTAAATTCAATTTTTGCAAACCACATTTAAGCACTACCTTGTCTACAACCTTACACTGCTGGAATCAGAAGACATGGGGATTTTTTATGGCAATGTGATTCTTCATATTTCTTTGAGTAAATATTTGTGTTTATGAAGATTGTGGAACTGGCAGTACTAAAGACTGAAATCTTCCATTTGTTTGTATGGGAAGGTCTGTGCAGGCAACAGTACTGCAATCATCCCCTACTTCTGTCCCCTATGAACTTCAAGCCTTGCACTGAAGTAATGGTGCTCTCGGAGGCAGAAAAGTAGAGCAGGTCAGAAACATTCATTCTCCCCCACAAGTATTTCTAGTGAAAACAGAACAAGATTAGTTTAATCAAAAACATGTACAGAAAATGTTAAGGTTTTGTCAAAATTAGAAGTTTCTACATCAAAACCAGGGTTTTTTTCCAAAGGAAATCTAAATAAACTGTCAAATTTCAAATTGGATTAAAACAAATTGGAGGATTAAATCATATCTGCCTAAGTCTTGGTATGGAATTATAGTCAGGTGCCTCATGGTGCCATCACATCCTCTGAACCAGAATTCCTGTTTGGGCTACTTTTCCCATAATACAATTACAATTTTGCCTCAGGAAGTTTTCTGTGAAATGAAGTCCATTTTTTGTTGCCCTGAAATCATAGTTTGGACTATATGAATAGGGTAAATGCCATCTTTCTATTTCTATGCATAGAAGAAAATGAAGTCTTTTGCTATAAGAATAGGTTATTTTATTTTTCTAGCAGAAGGAGTTTTCTTTGGTTCCCCTCTGATTACAGGTGGTCTGGTCCCAACTTTTAATTCTTTCATTAATCTGCCAAACAGAAATAGGGTGAGATTTCTTACACCATCATGGTCTGTGTCATGGATGGAGCAGAAATGGACGAAGACTAGGATGAAAGGAGGGAGGAGTATTTGGGACAGTTCCACACTGCTTGCTGGCCTAACAAAGCTTGCAGTAAAATAAGGGCTTCTGCAGCCTCCATGCGCTCTGTCCCAGCAGTACTGAGAGTAAGTTCTAGATAATTGGAAGTCAAGCCTCTTGGCTACAATCAAGTTCCCATATTCTTCTGTTTCCACATATTTGTATTGACCACAAGCTGTTATATATCTGTTCAATCTTATTTTCATTTACTTGTTTGGCGTGCTCTTTTTCTGTTGACTTCACTGCCACTTGATAGAATTTTATGCAAAATACTTTGATTGTTGCTGATCTGTTTCTACCGAGGTTAAAGAAAGAGAAATAATCCTGTGGGGGGGGTTTATCCTGGCTGGACATCAGGTGCCCACCAAAGCCACTCTATCATTCCCTCCTCAGCTGGACAGCAAAAAGAAAATACAACAAAAGGCTTGTGGGTCAAGATAAGGACAGGGAGATCACTCAGCAATTACTGTCATGGGCAAAACAGACTTGACTCAGGGAAATTAATTTAATTGCCAATTAGAGTTCAGAATAGGGTAATGAGAAATAAAGCCCAAATATTAAATACCTTCCCTCCTCTCCCTTCTTCCCAGACTCAACTTCACTCCCAAGTTCAAGAAGGACAGGGAACTGCTGGAGAGGGTACAGCAGAGGACCGCCAAGATGGTTAGGGGCCTGGAGCATCCCTCTTACAAGGAAAGGCTGAGGGACTTGGGTCTTTTTAGTCAGGAGAAGAGAAGACTGAGGGGGATCTGATCAACACCTATAAACACTTAGGGGATGGGTGTCAAGAGAAAGGGGCCAGTCTTTTTTCAGNGAAGTGAGAGGACAAGAGGAAGTGG
>VXBW01002576.1:0-105635 GCA_013400375.1 Thinocorus orbignyianus
AATATTTTTCAGAAACCATACATTTTGCTATATTCATCTGACTTTCTGAAACAAAAACTACATTTATCAACTTCCTCTTCACATATACAATGTAAAAAAGCGCATCAATTAAGTGGATCTGATTTCTTGTAATCTAGCTAGGTTTTCTATTTAGGTTTTCCCTTACATCACTAATCCAATAATCTACTCTGGCACACTTTAACTATCTATAATTTTTTCAGTCCTCACTGCGAGGCCTAAAAGGCCCTTATTATGAAGAAAGCAGAGTCCAGAACAAACAAATGGTGACACAGGTCACAGTTCTACTAATTTTCTTTACATGTCTGTAAATGTTTTATTAAAAAGTCAGTTAAAGGCATTAAAGGTCATAACATGAAACCCTCATTCAGATTTCACTTGAGGAAAATTCCATCTTCTATAGACTTCAAGGAGAGCTTGGCTAACTATACAGTGGGTTTTATGATTTGTCCTGAAGTAAAGAATAGTCACTTACTGGTAGTAAGGACATAGACAATAAATGGATACATTACATAAATATTAAAACCAGAAAAAAAAGATTTTCACAAAGCAAGTTTTATGGTTTATGTGGTTTCGGAATTCTTTGCTGGATCCTGGAATTGTTTCACTTGGACTAGGTGTTAGATTTCTCTCTACAGCTGTGTGAATCCTGCAGGGTTCAGTTCACAAAATGAACCCCTGCAGTTTGATTCAGAAGGTTTGGAAAGGAACCAATATTTCTTTGTTCACTTACAGATTCAAGCATTTGGTCATCTCTTGAATTCTTAGCACCTTTACATTAAACGATTAATCCCCATAATCACTAACGAAAGAATGCCAGGCAGCCCCAGGACTCTGTGCGTATGTGTACAAGGATGTAATTCACAGAGCTCCACAGTCTTTGAGTCCCTTGAAGATGTGACTGTAAGCAGGAGGAATAGCAGACTTTTCCTGCTCTTACTTTACTCCAGGGAAGTCAAAAAACCCAAGGAGTTTCTGGATCTGGAAAGTAAGGTGGCAAATGCTAAACAGACCCTGTATCAAACCATTCCAAAAGGCTAGTACAGGAGAGATCACCACCTGGTAACTTGGATAACTTCACTGGAGGAGCGTGATGCTGAATTATGTTCTGAAGAGGCTGGAAATTTACAAATAAACTGTAGTCCTGTAGACTCACACAGTTACTCTTTAAAAGAATAATAAAATCATTAAAATACTTCAGGATTGAGTCCAAATGGTTGGCTATAAAAAAGAGGTTGCAGGATAGTCACAGTGCAAATGGTCAACCTTCATAAGCACAGATTAAGATTCTTTAAAGCATCAGGTGTGAATAAAACTACAATTAAGCTATTTGATACAAATAATTCGTGTATGTCTTCCAAGCTTCCCACTTCACTTTCTTGCTCTAGCGTGCATCCTGATTTTTCTTTTTTTTTTTTTTTTGGTGGTAAAAATCCTGCAAAATGTATCCAGTCCATAATGTTATTATTTCTTTTTAGTCAGTTTTGTCTACAAGTGCAGCCATCTGTGGCTATCAAACACTGCATAAACCAACAGAAATTTACATCTTGTATTTGCACCTCCTTTCAGCCTCTAGCCTCTCACAGCATCAAATTAGACTGGAGGTATTGGGTTACACTACCAAATCATTTGTTCACCAACTCTACAGCTAAGCTATCATTTATACTAGCAGAGCTCTATATTATATTACTCACATGCTGTGCTGGCTTCTAGCATTTCTACAAAAATGGCTGAGAAATTCAAGTAAGTGATTGAAACTCATCACCTTACATTGAAAGGGCTGGTGTTAGTCCAAGGGTGAATCATCTTATGTCCTCTCCCTGGTGTGACTGAAATGCCTATACCTTTGTTGATGGTATTGCAGAAGAAGGGTGAGTGTGAAGATTTCTGAGACAATGTGTGTGAATCTTGATGAGGCTGGCGAAAAAAATTGTGAATAGCAATGAACAGGAAAGTTGAAGCAGGACGTAGCTATTAAAAAACCAAAATCTCTGTGGAAACATCCTCCACCCCCTTCTTCACTACAGAAGAATAAATAAGGTGTTCCCAAATTGAAGAGTTTCTAACTTTACACAAGGTTTTAATTCAATGGATGGCACTCATTTTAAATTTTTAAAACTGATATTCTTTTCTGTAGAGAAAGCTTTCTACTTCAGTAGCTCATTCAAACAGTTAATCTTTAGATCAAATTATTATAATGTGAAGCAAGGGACCCTGCTTTTGAGAACTACATGCACACTGGATGTTTTGTAAAACATGGTAATAAAAACAAATCAAGACCTTTGCCTGTGAAATGAATGTTTCCTAGTAATTGTTAGGAGTCAGGGGAGAGCATGGTCTAGGTTCTGCAGCCTTATAATGTTGGAGATTGGCTTCCCTGACAAGGAAAGGGTAAAGAGGGGGGATGGACATCTTCAAATGGAAAGCGGATGAGGAGCAAAACTTTATTGCTAAAGGTCCAGAAGCCTAGGATTACCCCTGAAAAAAATCACCGTCTGCAGTGTCAAAGTAAACTTCTTTGAATTAATCCTTAGTTATTTGTCTTAGTTATTTCACACTTTAATGTGTTAGAACCGTGACAGCTTTTGTGTACTCTCTCTGTACACAGTACTCATCATCACATGTCCTCTATGTCTATGTGCTTGAATGATATTTACTGTGGTTAATTTATATCAAGGCAGCTCAAAGCCTTTGAGGCTCTGAGAAAGAACAGTGATAACAGTACAAACTAAGTGTTAATTTACGACCTGTTCTCTCTGCTTAATATAAAAGGGAAGAATGTTTTTAAATCAGTGTTCTACAAGCTGAAAATTAATCTCCTTGTATGAGATGTCTGAATGAGGTAACCTACAGCCAAGAAAAGCCACATCTAAAAGTAGAATCAGTAGTTTGAATGTTTGATAAAAATCTTTAAGATGATAATTCATTGGAAGTAGTTTACCTAATCAGAAAGGAATGCTGCATTAAATCCTCATATTTTGACACAGTTTCTGGAAGCATATGTGTTGCAGATCCTCTGCTAATTTGGAAGGCAGCAAGCCTCTATTGATAGGAAAGCACACAAAGCACCTCTGGGAAGGCAGAAGAAGTCTCGTCCATGCTTCCATGAAGCATGAATGCTGGCATGAAGCCAGAATTAGGACGGAGTTTAGGTGCTAGATCTAAAAATGATTCAGCACATATGGCCACTACAACCAGTATTCTTTAAAAAATAATTTACAATTTATCAATTACATATACTCATGCTGCAGATCTACAAATCTGGCCAGAATTCTGCTTCTGCTGCCTCCTGAGCATGGGAGATGAGCACAAAAATCATGCAGAGTTGCTGCTTTCTGCTCTCATATGATAGCAGGAAAAGAAATAAAGGTGGTGATAAAAAAAAAGAGGATATGCCTCTTAAAAGCAATTTTATATGTGAAATGCAGCTACGATTCTGCAGTAACGGCATGCGGATGGTTGTATTATCACATCACCAGAAAAAGGAGCATTGTTTGGGCCCCCTAACTGAGCTTTCCATGTCATAAACTATTTGGATTTCCTTCCAATTTAAGTATCATTTGAATTTCTTGAGTTTCAATGTGCATTTTAAGGAATGACTGAAAAAACTTCAAACCACCAACACACTCTGTTCTTTAAATTCAGTTATACGCAATCTTAGTCTGGAACTGCACACACTAGAATAAAAGCAGTAAACTTGCTGAGGGTTAGTGCATGAAATCAGGCTGAGGACAGCATCTGTCACTTCTCCTTCCTATTTGCATAAACTGACCACGTTGTGGGCTAATTTGGGTTGTTAAACCATACCATCATAAGAATGGCTGTACTGAGTCAGATCAAAGCTCCATCTAGCCCAGTACCCAATGGCAGATGTTTGAGAGGTTTAAGAACAGAATAAGCAGAGCAGCAGTCATACCCTTCCCCCTGCAATTGACATCAGTAATTTACAGCTGAGGGATTCCCCACACCAGAGGTAGTTCCTCCTGTATTTCATATTCCTCAGGATTCCTTTACAAACCTGAAGAGTCCTGACTTGTTTAAACGTTCCCTGTATGAATAATGCTTCATGGTGAGCCTTGCCACCATTACCAGAATCTGGCCAAGCTCTAACGTATCTTTATAGAGACAGAGGGAGACTGTAACTGCATATGGTCTTCAGAATATGGTAACACAACAGCTGTACAAAGAAACACAAATTTTGTTCTTTGTTTTGTTCTCTGTTCCCTTCCAAATAATTACTAACATTGGATTTGTTTTCTTTTGATTGATACTAAGCTAATCTTTTTGCAGGACTATTATTTTTATTTGTCTCTTTTGTTAAAATAATATAATACAATTTTTTCTACTTCTGTTTAGAAATTATAAGCCCAAAACGTAACTACTGAGTGTTAACAGATGTCTCAAGGTCTGTCTTTTCATATGCAAAGCTAGGATTCTCCCCCACCCCATCCCACCCCGCCTATGAATTTACACTAACATACACTGATTTTATCTGACATTCTATCACAAAGCCATTCATACAACTTTGTAAACTCCAGTTACAGTTCTCTATAGTTGTCCCTTGTTTTGATTTCCTTCTGTAACAGTATCATTCACGGACTGTCATCTCCCTATTCCTCCCTTTTTTTTTTGAGAAGACTCAGTGGTGATCTCCATTTGCTGTGCAAATTGGCTGTTTACTCTTAACTTCTATTTCCTTTTATTCAGTTGTTTACCTAATGCCTTTTCCTTACTCTCTGGCAGTTTCTTAAACAAACTCTAGAGAGTCTCTTGACAATCCAATGAGAATACTTTTTTTGTACCCATTTCTTTTGACTCTCTCTCAACTCTCACAATTTGACTTCCCTTTGCTATGGTCATTTTGACTGTCCATACGCGTACTAATTCTAGACTTGATTCTAGTTCCAGCTTATCTGCAGAGCAGAGATGCCAAATTCCTTCCTCTGTAGTTCCCTGGATATTTCCTGAAATAATTTTTAGGAAGTGTCAGGAAAAATTCATCTTACAATCCAACAGGATAGTGTTGTTCTGATTTTCCTCCATGAACTGGCTGACCATGGAGCCCTGTGGGTCCTGTCACCATCAGTCAGGTAAGCTCCACAGCTAAAGAACAAATACTATATCTAAGGAAGGAAAAAGATCAAGACCGTCCTTTCCCACGATAGCTAGCTGTTGGCCAGCTGAGGTCCAGTACTCTACAAATTGTTTCAGTAACTTGGCTGATTTTCAGCACCGGAGAATGTACAGGTGAGCTGCCACGTAGCAAGTATGTGCAATGGAGAACCTCAAGCAAACAGCAAAAATATCTCAAAGTGGCATAACTGAACACAGTACCTGGTTTAGTCTAAACCTCAGTTCTCCTTGCAAACCTACTTTTATGGGTTGGAATAAATGCTACTGAGGTGAACTTTTTTCTGACGGTCACTGTTTATTCACCATAAATGTAAAGGGAGTGATTAAGTTCTTTTAAGTAACTAGACGGGTGAAATGAAAGCTCAGATACAGGCACATACAACCAACCACGGGTCGAGATGCTTGGTTGGGTGTGATTGCCCACCAATAAAAGAAACTGTGACACACACACACACACACACACACACTCCTGACCCCAAAAATCTCACGAAGAAAGCAACAAAGTAGTGCTGTCCACAAATGAGTGTTTTGTGATCCTGGGGTTTCAGGTTTAGCAGTTTCTGCTCTCACTGGTACAGCTGTACAAAGAACTGTATGAACACAAGTGAGGAGGAAAGCGGGACACAAAAGACAATTTTTCTTCCTGCCAATAGTATATTGAGAAAATGCATGGAAAAGGAGAAGCAAAAAACAAGATACAACATGTGGACTGCAGGGAGGATACGCAGAACTGGGAAAACCTCAGAATGTCTAACTTCTGCACCAGGCACAACCCTAGAAATGAACAGTAGGGGCTATCATGTCTGTCTACATGCTACTAATTCTACAAAAGGAGAAGTCAGCGTGGCTTTCATAGAGGGCAGTTATATCTCACAAGGCTACCTTAAATAATGCCTGTTGTCTGAGATGAAACTGATTTATAGACATGGGGTGCATGAAGACCATGCCATGATAGACAGAAGCTAGGAAAATATTCTGGAAGAAGTACTGCTCTTCACTTGCTCTGCTCTAGCATGATTTTTCTATTCATTCTACTTTTGGCCATTGTCAGGGGGAGCTCACTGGACATTTGCTCTGAGCCAGTGCATGCATTCCTGTCTCATCCTGTTCTCAGAGAATTCATTGAAGCTGAACAGCTCTGAGGCTTCCACTCCCCTGCTAGATCTGGTTAAGATTGGCAAGAGAGTGAAAAAGTTATAAAGGAGAGGGAGCAAAAGGCAGTGAGAGAGATGTACACAGCAGGACTACATGACCCTCCTTTCTTCAAATTCCTAACCCATTCCAGCAAAAGCTTCTGCTGAAGACTTGGCCACAGTTTTTATCTTGAAACATTTAGAATTTAAAAGGGCATTTTTCATTGTCTTCAAACATATTTGGATTAAATGATAAAAATCACATGGAGAGCATTTTTCTCTTTCAGCAATATGTTCTGTTTCCTGTGATATACACAAAATTAAAGACCCCAAACCCACACGATTACAATGTCTTCACTGATACATCAATATTTACATTTCCCTATTTTAAGTATGGAAGAGGAGATAAGTATCTTAATTAGGGTCATCAAGTAGTTTGGCTCATAAAATGTGTTATCTTAGCTGATCTTATGTAGATTTTTGCTAGTTTCACATATTTTCAAAAAGCATTTATCTTGTTAAAGAACATTGCTGTTAAAAAGCAAAGAATTTACCCTACCCTAAACTAAGTATACTCTGATTTAATAGGTTAAAATTAGACATTATGACATACGCAAGCAGAATTTACATATTAATACTATGAAAATCAAAACTGTTTTAAACTCTGCTGTGGAGTCATATTATAGTAAGAAGTTAAGTTTCAAAATCTAAGCACAACAAAACTTTGGAAAAAAGAATCTCCAATTCTGAGCTCTGCAGCTTGAATCTATTCTAGTAAGAATTTATTGCTGTTTTGAATTGTAAATGGAGGTTTAGAATATAAATAGTACCATCTGCAAATAATGGCATTCAGACACCTATCACAGATGAAAACAAATTCCTTTAAGCATCATGTGTGGAAAATACTTTATTTAGAGATATCCATAAGAGTATTTATATAGAAGTGCAATCAGTGTGATGAAAGCAACTGGGTCTGGGTAAGAAGTCACAGGGAAAACCTCTGTGGCACAGGAAGTCCTTTCACTTTTCAGAACGTCATCCATCATGCTGGGGAAACAGCAGGAAAGTAACCTACTACTTCTTAATAGGCTTCTGCATAGCGAGCTGCTTTGAAGCAGCAGCTGCCCACAGTAAATTTCGCTGACCCTTAGAGCCTTTCTCCAAGTTTTCCAACTGTTTTGTCTCCTGAGTTACAACTCGGTGTTAGGTCCAAGTCACCAGCACCTGACAAAACTTAGAAGCTCCAACAATGTGAGAATGTAAAGCTTTCAGGGATGTTGTCTTTTCCATACAGCACCAGCAGAGAGACCTGATGCCATTACATTTATTGATAGAGAAACTTTTCTCCCTCTGAGATAGGGACAGTTTTAGAGGATGGCATTATCCTACGCGTAAGTGCACTATTACAGAATGTAAGATAAACAAAACGTTAGATTCCTGGCACAGGAATTAGCACTCTGTTGTGATACCAAGTGCTATATCTTATTCATCAAATCTTAACTATGTAATAGTTAAATCTGCTGTTTGCACCAAAGTGGTGAAATTAAATATTAGCAAGGAGTTATGGAGAATGGCAGAGTACAACATCCTAACAGTGTCCTATAGATATCAATTAATTAAGCTTTACAACACTTACTTATGCAAGCCCGGCTAATCAAATGCACTGCTGAATTTTTTGTTCCACCATCTGTGGGCTCAGTGACAGCAAATTACTTGTTCTGCTTAACTTCCTTCTTAAATCGTTCCTTCTCACCAGAGTTTGTGAAACAGAAGACGTTATACCAGTCTCCTTCAAACAAATCCTATCATCATCTCCTCCTGTCCTTGCTGACACCAGGTGTCACCTTTCTTCTTTCTGCTTCTTAGCTGTTTCCTTTGGATTGCCCTCTTCTTACTTTTCCCAGTGCTGCTTGTATGTTCCCATCCTCTTTTGTTTTCCACTCCCAACAGCATTCTGCTACGGGTTCTGTGCATGCCTTACTACTGCTATAGAAGCATATACCTTTCACAGCACCACAGCCCTTCATTCTAGAATGAATAAATCACAACAAAATGAAAAGACTGATGATTTTTAAGAAGGTCTACTTATTTTCTGCAAATCATGAAAACCAGAATATTAGTCACTTTTCCCATTTTCCCGTACCTCTGATTTCTTATTCATTTTTCAAAGGGACTATCTAGAGAATAAAAATTGCATTTAGCTTCAATAGTGGCGAGTAATCTAGCCTGATATAAACGCCTGGCATGCTTATGTTAGTGTTGGAACTCTAGCTACTCTGTTAACGTTCAAGGTTAGGTCTTCTGTACTGAACACTGCTGGATTTGTATTCAACACCAAAAATAGAACATTATAGAACCAAAATACTATGGCACGATCACCACTTGTCCTTTACACTTCCACATAATAAATGGATTGTGAATGTCCTTTTCATTCCGTATATGAATAAAACATGGCAGTGGATCACATAATGGCAGAAAGAATACTCATTCCAAGATCATCTGTCCCCAAACAACATGCGGGTGAGATAGCAGAAGAATATTTGCCTTTGGTGGAAATTTGCCTGGGTGGTTAGAAAACTAATACAAAATGAGATTAAATTGCAACCAAAACAGAGTAGAAGAAAAACTGACAGAAAAAAAAATAATAAAAAATTGTGAAGTGGAATCAAAATTCACTACTTCACCTGTTTGTGAGACCATGCAAGTCAATGTTGTCCCTTACGCACTACTCCATGCAATGATTCCTGAACAAACAAATAAAGAATTGCTTCACGAAAAAACATCATCATCTGTTTTCTCTTTTAGAAGAATTGTGAATGAGTAGGAGAGAATGATTAAACAAGAAGAAACAAGGTAGAATGATTTTGAAGGATAGACTTATGTTCCACAAAATTCCAGCAATTGAATACTGCATGTGTTTAGAAATCAATTTTGAAATCATATTCAAGGGGTGAAGTGCTATTGAGTAGCTCATGCAATGCTCAGCAAGTGTGGTTTGAGTATGAAAACAAGCAAAGTTTTGAATGACAATACTAAGATTGAATACTACTCAAGCAAATCTTTGGTTCCTTCAGTTGAGACATAGTTCATAGAAATCATAGCCAGAAACATAGGCAAGTAAAATCTCGTTTTATATTATTCTCTATTTTGGAACTTTGATTTCAGTTTTAAAATTGAAAATATAATCCCTCCTTTTGTTGAAGTCTTCTCTATTATGTTTTTTCTTTACGTTTTAAAACATGTTTTGTATCCAGAGTGAAATGAGGTGAATCTGACATACGGAGATTCTATGGAGAAAAAAAATACAAAACTCCCAGTATTTCTGAAATTTAGTGCAATACAGGAATGTCAGGAATTATAATTTTCTTCTTATCAAGCTCCAAAGAACATTTTGAAGACTGGTACAAGAATCAGATCTTGCTTGTAGCTGGCAGATATAAGCAAATCCCTTTTGATGAGAGTCAAAGAATAATGTAAGAGTCTATAATTTTTGTAGATGCTTCATTTTGCCACAGCAGCTCTGAAAATTACCATAATATGAATAATAAACTATATTATTATAAATCTTCCAGCCAGTGTGACATCCTTAGTTCCATGTGCTACTTCAGGCTGCCTGTTTTTTCAGCCAGGGTAGTTTTAACCTGGTTGCATCCTCTAATGCAAACCTAAACTGAATCCACAAATCCTCCTTGTTCCAGGAATGGAGGTGGCAACAAGACAGGAATGTACAGCTGTGAGCAAGACCACTTCTTTTGCAGCAAATACTAGATCATTGTTTAAACACAAACAAAGGAAAAACCAACAGAAGCACACTGACAATTCCGCCTTCTGCATTGGTCTTTAGCAGACACCCTTCAGCAGACACAGTCACCAAACCTTTCCTCCTATGGTACCAGTAGGAAAAAGGCATATAACAGCTCTTTACAAAGACCATTTCACTACTGCCAGAGAGTAGCTAAATATGCCAGAACAGGTTGCAAGACCTCTTTGGCCATCAAAAACGAAACGTCCTGGGATATAAAAATTACATAGTGAAGATTGCAAATGGATTTGAAATTAGATATTTTTTTTTTATCCCCACTTTTATTATTTGTGTTTTCAATTCAATTAAACGAGGTACAAATGAACTGTATCTATTTCATGTCCATCTGTAAATTTTTCTCAATATAGAAATCAAACTATTTTAAGAAAATTAAGTTGCCAGTTTCTGAGAATAGAGAGATACCAAAGCCATTTGCAACTGTGTATAGAAAATGTGTTTTCTTTTTCTTATTTCTTGGTTTCAATTATAATGTCAAGTTATATGAGATGTTTAACATCAAATGTCAAGTTCAAGTAAAAAGCACAGAACATTCAAGGCCAATATTTTGTGCATTTTATCACTTACATAAATAGATTGTTTCTTTTAGAGAAGATTTAAAATTAATTTAAAAAAAAAAAAACCAAAACACTCCACCGATACATTAATCTTGAAATACACAGCAATCATCAACCAACTGAACATTTAGAAGAGAAATCAAAATTACTGAAATTTGATATTATATCAAACGAAATATTAAAGAAGAAAAAAAATGGAGACAAAGTCTTTATAAGAAAATTATTTGTATGCACTGATTAGGAAAATTCAGGTATAAACAAAAAAAATAATAAAAATGATGGCAGTATAGCATAAATAAGCAGAGGCTGAAGGATGAGGTACAATTAAATTTAGTGAATTTAGGAGACCTGAAAACAGGATCCTGCGCAAATGTACTAGAGTTTTCAATATAGGAGTCCTGCTGTTGTCTACCTATAATGACCTAATACTAGTATGATTTAGAAACAAGATAAAATCACCAATACTCTCCATTAACAGCCTTCCAGCTCGGAAGGGACTGAGTGCTCAAAGGCTCCACCTTAAGCTTCCAGGGTGGTTAAGAGGAATGACATTCTTAACTCTGACAATAAACACGACTGAATTGCCCCCAGAGACCGCTCCTATTTCTGTGCTCCTACTGCTATTACTGTCTTACCCGTATCACACACATTTTACTGCAGCCTCCCTTCTCTACAAACTGAGGTTATTTTTATGTCATATTTTCACCTTCCAAATGCAAATTTGATTTCTTGCACTGTACCCATTAACAAGAGCAACCTGGTCGTTCTGTACAGTAAGATTTCATCAGAATACCTATGAAGTCATACAAACTTATCAGGATGATAACACATGATTATGTACGCTGCAAAGGGGGTTCACTTAAAAACTCAACGCTAAATAAAATGACAAAAATAAAGAGGCTACAAATTTACTTAAACATTTCAAATTTCTCACATAGTGAAGTGCTTGAATTGTCTGAATGTAAAATTTTAAGTAAAAAGGAAGAATCCTAATTAGAAACCAAGAAATTGTCTTAAGAAATTAAGCTTTCTTCAAGAGGAAAAAAAAAAAAAAAAAAGCAAAGGACATGTATATAAAGTTCCATACTCACAGGCTCATTACACACAGAGGTTGTCCTACAGAGAAAGAGAATGGCAATGATGATATGGCACTATTTATGAAGTACCATAAAGAGGGCAGAGAAAAAACCCAAAGATCGTGACACCTAGTAGGAGTTAAGGTCACAAAAGAAAAAAAGCAAAAATAGAAAGTTGCAGAGAAAACATCTGCAAGTAGTGCTACTGTTGAGAGAAAAGGGAGAAGCAAATGCTCATGTACACCATTACCAAGCAGCCTGAAACTTAAACCAACACCATTGGTATGGGATTTTTCTTCCAAGATCAAAAGGAAGCAGCAATGCCATCTGCTGTTTGCTTTGAAAAATTGTTCGAGCAGATGTTCCCATGTGTGGACCCTCCATTCCTTCTACTGAGAAACCACTTGAAAAATAACCATGAAATAACATGGGGAAAACATCTGCATGGTATCCAGCAGACCACCAGTAGTGAAGCACAGGAAAGCCAAGAGAGGAGGAGAGAAAAGGCTGGAGCAATTCAAGCACGTCTAAGACTAGGTCAGAGACAGGCACCCCATTGCGTGGCATAACCTCCATATGTATACATATGTATAACCACTCACTGGTTGTCTTTCCTTTCGTTACTCAGCAGGAGGAAGCCAGATTTCTCACCCATCGGACCTATGTCAGGCAAGACACTCTGTGTGTGTAGTTAAGCCAAACACCACAAAGAATGCGCTAAAGAACCTGTATGTCAAGGCACAAAAATGACTTACTCCTTCCTCTCCCTTTCTATAGGCTTATATCCCACCCAGCACAATAACACCATGCTAGTGTATTTACCGTTATTAATATAGAAATTGTCTGCTTTCCACATTTCTAAAATGGCTTTTATTTCAAAACTGTGAAATCTTCAACAATTTATATGAAACTGTATATGTATTCTGGTAAACCTGTCAATGATACACGTACAGTGCAACCACAGGCATCAATATCTTATGGAATCCTCTAAATACTATAGGAGACAGACAGAAGATACAAGAAATACTGACCGTCTCATGTATATTCTCGGAGTCTTAAATGGAGCACATTTACCAGTCCTATAGCACTTTTAGAGATGATTACAAAATACATCACCAACATGGACTAATTTAAATATATATATAATAACAAAATACATTCTAGACACTTGTGAGGTTAGAGAATTAGTTTGTCTAAATTTAAAAAAAAAAAAGTTAGAGGCAGAACACTTTAAAAAGATGGATGGATTTGCACAGCAGGTGATTTAAGTGAAGAAATTATGCACTCTGACAACGCAACCTGGCCTGTACCGGGAATAGAGGGGTGAGCAGGACTAGGGAAGTGATCGTCCCCCTGTACTTGGCACTGGTGAAGCCCCACCTCAAGTGCTGTGTTCAGTTTTGGGCCCCTGCCTACAAGACAGACATTGAGGTCTTGGAGTGTGTTCAGAGAGGGGCAACAAAGCTGATTAAGACTCTGGAGAACAAGTCTTCTGAGCTGAGGGAACTGGGTTTGTTCAGCCTGGAGAAAAGGAGGCTGAGGGCAGACATTATCGTTCTCTACAACTACCTGAAAGTAAGTTGTAAAAGGTGAGAGTCAGTCTCTTCTCCCAAGTAACAAGTGATAGAACAAGAGAAAATAGCCCAGGTGAGGTTTAGATTGGATGTTAGGAAAAATTTCTTCATTGGAACAGGCTGCCCAGGGAAGTGGTTGAGTCACCATCGCTGCAAGTATTTAAAAGACGGATAGACCTGGTGCTGAAGATATGGTTTAGGCAGTGTTAGGTTAATAGTTGGACTCAATGGTCTTAAAAGTCCTTTCCAACCTAGATGGTTCTATGATTCCATGAAAATTCTGAAATAATATAATATCATAATTGCAAAAATTCTGAAGAAATACCAGAAAAAATAGTGGAATTTTTATTTCAGCTGAGACACCGCAGTGAACTGGTCATTTCTCTTGACTTCATGATTTCACATTTTAGAAATTTATTAAAGATGTTAACCCAAATAGCACTACACTACATAGATATTCTATATACAGGTACACAGCTTGACATTTCAAGTTGCCCTTGAAATTGTGCTGTCTAATTGCTTTGCAGACAGCAGCCTGGGAATGGAAGCAGGTTGCCATGTTCTTTAAACTGCCTTGGTCCCATCTTATAATGTACTTGCCAATGTATACCTGAATAGACTTATTTCTTTCTTGCAACTGTGGAGGACCAGGCTGGACATTAACATTTTTTGACCTACCATGTATTTGCTGTCAATTTAAGGAAGCAATAACAACTTGCTAATCTTTGTTCTTAGATTGCTGAGTCATGATCCATACACTATAATAATTTGTTCCTGACTAATCTAGAATGATTGAAGAACACATTCAATCTTTCTAAGACTGACCGCTGAACTGCTAGATTTCAGATTTTGGAGTAATTAAATGGAAATTTGAAATGAAATTTGGGTGGAAATGCAGATATCACAGAGATATTTCTAGAAGGGTTCAACAGAAGTGTACTGAAGTTTTCCAAAGACTACAACTCTCTGCTGGTCTACTTGTTCATGTGTACTCCTGATGGATCCCTTCAGTTATTACAATGACTTTGTGGATATATACTCAGTAAAAACAAAGACTTCCTCCATTTTTTAATTTGAAATGGTAGCCACAAGGATTGCTTGCTTTCACTATCAAGATAGTCAGCCATTTAGCAGCTTGAACAGGATTGGGCAGCTCTGATCATCTCAGACGGGAGACCTACCAGCCCCAGTTCCATGGTGTGGCCTTTTAAGATTCTGAGAACACTCTATTGCATGGATATGAGGAAATGCCACAAGAATTTCCAGATTGAACTTCTCCTTCTATCATGGCCTGGGAGCCTTCTAGTGCAATTTAGGCAAAACTCCTCCCTTTCCCTACAACACTGGAGAAAATACCAAGTATGTATGATAACACACATTATTGCAAAAAAGAGAAAAATCCTAAGACTGAAGGATTTGCATGATGAATGCTCCCCTTCCAAACAGTAGACTAAAAAACCAAAAATCCATGTGGGAGAGATGCTGGTACTTTAACTACAGCTGGTCTAAATTAAACTACCTGCAAATGAAGAGCACAAAACTACAGAATTTTAGGAAGAATAAGCCTGACTGAGCTAGATTAGACAAACGGAAGGAGGAATGTAGTGGGTTGGAACTTACGAAACGAAGCCTGGGTGAACTGGCACCAAGAACTGGATTTGGGAAACTAAATTTTTTTCAACACTCCATAGGACAGTCAATATAGTCAATATAGTCTTTTTCAGGGTGATCTTCAAACTACTCCATTATACAAGACTTCAGTAGGAAAACATGTCAGGCCTTATACAACAAGAAAGTATAGAAGGAATGGAATGCTGTTACGTAATCTTTCAAGACTTTATGATGATAGAATTACAGAATGGTTGAAGTTGCAACAGAACTGGGAAGATCATCTGGCTCAGGTAGGGCCACCTAATGCTGATTATCCTCGATCACACCCAGACAACTTTTAAATATTGCCAAGGAGGGAGACTTCACAACCTCACAGGGCACCCTGTGCCAGTACTTGATCACCCTCACAGTGAAAAAGTGTTTCCTGATGTTCAGAGGGTACCTTGTGTGTTTCAGTTTCTTGCCATTGCCTCTGGTCCTGCCACTGGGTACCACTGAAAAAAGTCTGTCACTGTCCTCTTTGCACCCTCCTTACCTTCAGATATTTGTACACCTTGATAAGAACCTCTCGAGCCTTCTCTTCTCCAGGCAGAACAGTCCCAGCTCTTTCAGTTTTTCCTCACGTGAAAGATGCTCCAAGTCCCTTCATCATCTTGGTGGCCATTTGCTGGACTCTCTGCATTATGTCCACATTTCTCACACTGAGGAGCCCACTGGACTCAGCTGGACCCAGCACTCCTGATGTGAGTGTACTCACCAGTGCCGAGTACAGGGCAAAATCACCTCCTTGACCTGCTGGCAATGCTCCTTCTGATGCAGCCCAGAATACCATTAGCCTTCTGATGCAAATGGTCTGATTAGAAAATGATTTTTTCTGAATGTGTTCTTCCTTCAGCCTAAATTAACCATTCTCTGAAGGATCTAAAACACTACATCTTGTACGGGTATTCCTAACTTCTCAGGTGCTTTAACCCACTTATTCAGAGTTTTTATAGGGTCATTCAGGAGGACTACAGTCCTTGCACACACTGTTCTTCTTTTTTTAATCTCTTGAAGTGATTAATGACTGACCTGAAGTAAGACTGAATAACAGATGTGAATGTCAAGATTACCTCTTCCTTGGCCACATTTCTTTAATGAAAAAAAAAATAGTGTTGGCAAGACTTATTATCTGAGACTTCTCCCCTTAACGATGTCCCACAAAATATCTGTGGGGTGAACTATCTTTAGAACCTCACAATCCCTTTGAGTTGTTGAGAAAAACATACACTTTTTGCAGTTTTAAAAATATATTTGTCTGATAAACAACTGAGAAGTGGTACTACAACTACATTAGCATTGTCAGCTAAGTAGTTCAGTATGAAAACATCACATGTACTTCAGATCTTAGAGACACTTGAGTCTGGATTTGAACTTTGCAGGAAAAAAAATTACTCATTTTAAGGTACAGATAAGAAAAAAGTGACTTTGAGAAGTCTGGAAATTAATTTGGTGCAGCTATATTTCAGATGGCTACCATCTGCAAATTTTTCAAAGACCAGACACAGACACGTGAGCCAGTCCTTCAAATTACAATAGAAGGCAGTGCAGTATGTGTACGCATGTATCTAGCCAACACAATAAATAAAAAAAATAATGCATGCTGATTTATCACACAAACATTTATTTTTTCTGCCAAAGCAGATTGTTCTTTCCTTTTCCTGATTGTTCTTTCTTTTCTTCCTATTCTCTATTCCTCTCTCCTTCTAGTGATAAAAATTAAAATAAATCAGAATTACAGTAGGCCATGATAAACATCTGTGAGAAAGTGAGAATTTCTTATTTATATATATCCAGAGCTTAATCCTCTGACAGCTCAAAATACAGGCTCCTTCTTAGTTGAAGGTTGAATCATCACCCATAAACCAGGAACAAATGGATTGATTAGGGGCAAGAGGAAACAACCATTTGCTTAAAAATATTTTAGGGCCAATTGTTCAAATTCCACAACAACTTCAGTGTCCAAGACCAGGTAAAAAAACCTCAACAACAACTTCGAGCAATATTCTCTGAGAATCCAACACACTAAAATATACTATATCTGCCATCTAAATGAATGCTTTTCAGTGACTAAAAACTATTCTGTCCAATTTTGCCCATCTGTTTTTTCTGAAATTAGAAGACATTCATGGGCAAACACAGATCTTCAAATTCACCAGAAGTACAATGCTTAAATACAGTATCTTATTAGGAAATTATGAGTAAGACAGAACTTAAAAAATGCACACAATATTTTTTGTTTTCTGTAATTTTTTCTAGATTTTCAGACAATAAAAAAAAATACAGCATGATTTCTGTGAATCACCACAGCTGAAAAGTATTTTACTTTGTATTACCAACTGCTTACATATAGATATGCCTTATATGACATATTAACCAAACTATATTGATACTACAATGACAGTTTTTTTCTGGCACATTCATATAACTGTATGTTTAACTGTAATTAAAAATACCAAGTATCCAGTTCTTGGAGAAGTAAGGACAGGGGTAAGTAGAACTGCCACCTTGGACTTCCAGAGGGCAAACTTTGGCCTGTTTAGGAGCCTGGTTGGGAGCCCCTGGGAGGCAATCCTGAAGGGCAAAAGAGTCCAGGAAGGCAGGACATCCTTCAAGAAAGCATCTTTATGGTGCGGGAGCAGGCTGCCCCATCTGCTGCAGGACAATCTGGCAGGGAAGAAGATCAACCTGGCTAAACGGAGAGATCTGGCTGGAACTCAGCAAGAAAAGGAAAGTTTACAGCCTGTGGAAGAAGGGGCAAGCCCCTCAAGGAAGACTACAAGGATTTTGTGAGGCTATGCAGGGAAAAAATTATAAAAGCCAAAGCCCAGCTAGAATCTGGCTACTACCATCAAAGACAATTAAAAATGTGTATATAAAGACATTAACAACAAAAGGAAGACTAAGAAGAATCTCCACCCTTTATTGGATCCAGGGGAAACACAGTGACAAAGGATAAGGAAAAGGCTTAATACCTTCTTTGCCCCAGTCTTTAATAGTAAGATCAGTTGTTCTTTGTGTACCCAGCCCCCTGGAAGATAGGGATGGGGAGCAGAATGAACCCCTCATAATCCAAGAGGAAATAGTTAGTGACCTGCTATACCACTTAGATGCACACAAATCTATAGGGCCAGGCAGGATCCACCCACGGGTACTGAGGGAGCTGGTGGAAGTGCTCACCGTGCCACTTTCCATCATTTATCATCAGCAGTCCTGGTTAACCAGGGAGGTCCCAATTGACTGCAGGTTGGAAAATGTTACATCCACCTACATCAAAGGCTGCACAGCGGATCTGGGGAACTAAAGACCTGTCAGTCTGACCTTGGTGCTGGGGAAGGTTATGGAGATCATCTAGAGTGCCATCATGTGGCACATACAGGATAACCAGATGATCAGGCCCAGTTAACATGATTTTATGAAAGGCGAGTCCTGCTTGACCAACCTGATCTCCTTCTGTGACAAGGTGACCTGCTTAGTGGATAACGGAAAGGCTGTGGACATTGCATATCTAGACTTTAGTAAAGCTTTTAATACGTTTCCCACAGCATTCTCCTGGAAAAAACGGCTGCTCACAGCTTAGATGGGCATACACTTCGCTGAGTAAAAAACTGGCTAGGTGGCTGGGTCCAAAGAGTTGTAGTGAATGGAGTTGAATCCAGTTGGTGGCTGGTCACAAGTGGTGCTCCTCAGGGCTCAGTACTGGGCCAATTCTCTTTAATAACTTTATCAATGATCTGGGTGATGGGATCAAGTGAACTCTTCGAAAGTCTGCAGATGACACCAAGTTGGGCAGGTGTGTTGATCTGCTTGAGGGTAGAAAGGCTCTTCAGAGGAATCTGGACAGGCTGGGTTGATGGGCTGAGGCCAGATGTCTAAGGTCCAACAGGGCAAAGTGATGGGTGTTGCACTTGGATTGCAGCAACCCCATGCAACATTAGAGGCTTGGGGTAGCTGGAAAGCTGCCTGGTGGAAAAGGACACAGAGGTGTTGGTCAACAGCTGAATGAATATGAGCCATCAATGTGCCCAAGTGGTCAAGAAGGCCAACAGCAACCTGGCTTGTGTCAGAAACAGTGTGGCCAGCAGGACTAGTCAGCATGAGTGAGGCCACACAACTACTGTGTTGAGTTTTGGACCCCTCAGTACAAGAAAGACATTGAGGTATTAGAGCATGTCCAGAGAAGGGCAATGAAGCTGATGAAGGTTCAGAGAACAGGTCTTACGAGAAACAGCTGAAGGAATTAGGGTTGTTTAGCCCAGAGAAAAGGAGGTTGAGGGGAGACCTTATTGCTCTCTACAACTACCTGAGAGGAGGTAGTAGAGAGCTGGGGTTGGCCTCTTCTGCCAAGTAACAAGTGACAGGACAAGAGGCAACAGCCTCCAGTTGCACCAGGGGAGGTTTAGATTGGATATTAGGAAAAATTTCTTCACTTAAAGGGTTATCAAGCGTTGGAACAGGCTGCCCAGGGAAGTGGCTGATTCATTTTCTCTGGAGGTACTTAAAAGACAAGTAGACATGGTGCTTAGGGACATGGTTAAGTGGTGGTTCTGGCAGTGTTAGGTTAATAATTGGACTTAATCTTAAAGTTCTCTTCCAACCAGAATGATTCCTTGATTCTATATAATGACTCTTCTAGATTTATATACTACTTCCAGTTGCAAGCTTGAAGTTGTCCCTGTAGTATGTATTAGGTTTACTTCAGGTAGGTATAAGAGACAAAAAATTGATGCATTGTTCCGTAAAATAATCCTATTGACAGAATATGTCAAAAGGACAAAACTTTGTTCCAAGGGATTACAGCTGCAAACAATCATTGCCATTATCCTATCAGTGACTGCCTGTATCCTGTAGGGATGAAAAACATCTTTATAAGGCACTCTAGGAGTAGACATGTATATGTCATCAAGAGGAGTGGAATAAGTAATTTCCAAAATTTTTTTTCTCTATGTTACAGTCTCTAAGTACAAGCAAAAATATTGCTGCCCCAATATGCAGAGAAAGAAGAGCAAATTTCAATATTACTGATTTTTACATGAGACATTCATATTATAAAACATCACTTGGCATACATATAATGTTGTGTCACTTCAACTTCATACTCTCCACTTCTGATTCAAAACTTCAAGTAGGTCAAGAAATGACCATATTATCTTCCTGTGGCTTCTAAAGTAGCTATTTCTGTTCATGTCATGAATGAAGCATTTTTTGTTCATAATGGAACATGTCCAAAAGGGATAGAAAAACATCTACTAAGATATTACTGCTGATGAAGATTTCTTTAAAATTTATTGTTGCCGGCTTCACTTTCAAAGCATATTCTGTCCCCCCATCCAATAGTTATCCAATTTAATATCAGTCTAAATATGCAATTTCTAATCAGTTTACAAGTATACATTTCAGAATGCTCTTTCTGTAAGTCTTGCTATACACATACTAGCAGACCATCTTCCTCCTTCCAGTCACTTGGACATCTACTGAGGTATAACGTTAATGTATGTGTTTTAGATACTTGAAACAGAACACAAGTTGTTTCAGATTCAGACAAATATTGCTGATATGGGCAGTATTTGTAAAATATTCTGTCTGCTCATCCCTTTTGTCTATAAGAAACACTTATATAGCCTCAGTTCTTCCCTGGAGTCGTTAATCTTAGAGGCCTCGGCTGGGAATCTCAAACTGTGAAGCAGCTGTCAATGCTTCAGAAGGAAACACAAGCAGCCAGAATGAACTCTAGTGCCATTGCTTGCTTGTTCCTGTCATTGAGCAAAAACACTCGCCAGCTCTATAACAATATTACAAATGCACAGTTAGAACCCCCCAAAATTATTCAAATAGCAGTTAGATTTAGCCACAACTTTTCTATTTGCAAGTTTAAAGACTTTTTCAAATTAAGGTTTCCCAAACTGTAGACATAAACAAATATCATAGCTTGTTTTTTTCTTTCTAGAAATATTTCACTATCTTAAACAGAAAACTGATTTTTAACCTTCTTTGAAAATACAAGGGAAAAAAATCAATTATTAATTCAAAGAAAAAAAAAAAAACAAGTGGTTTTAAAGCACTAGTTTATATCTTTATACTAGCCCAACTTGTATGTACAAAAAGAAGATATGCAAGGTCATTGACTGTTCTTATGATCTCAGATCCAAGTTGCATGTTTCTATGCAATATTTTACCATGCAATTCAGCATACATTGGCCACTGAAATGCAATATCATAAATTCAGTTCAAATTAAATTGGCCACATATTGTATATTTTGTTCCTTATCCTTGGAGGCTGCCAAAGGAGGTAGAGAATACTGGACCATACCCAGAACCTTAAATTCAAGAGGATTTATGTTTGTGAAACAGCATGCTCCTCAGGCCTATGAGCAAGCAAGAGACAACGAAGCAGAGTAAGAAGCCAATGCACTGTGAGCAGATGATGAATGTGTCTAGCTTTGTGAAGAGTGACATCTGGTATTATAACTCCATGCCTCTCCAGGTTTCGTAACTGAATAGCATATATTCCTCTTAAGAATTTTGATTGCAAAAAAAATAATGGTTTGATGTACAAACCTTAGGAAAATATGCTTCATACAAAAGTTGCTGGCTTAGGAGCTGAGTCAGAGATTTAATGATAAGATAAACACGGTGAAGTTCAATAAGTAAGATACTCTTTTTTCTTGACCTTTTTCCAAAACAAAGACTGTCCTGGAAATAACTAAAGTGGTTACTACCCTTCCATTTTTCCCTCTTGCTATCCTGTTTCTGACGATGTTTTACAGTTGCTGCTAGTACTAATAAGAAGCTTAGAAAAAAAGGATAGAAGAGAAGATTTGAACCAAGGAATCAGATGCCACTGGGAATATTGATATAGAAGTTCATAATCCAAAAAGTTTGTAAATAAATGTTGATGTAGTAAAGCAAATTATCTTCAAATGATTGTCTTCAAGTCTATCATCTACAAATTCACAGAGGCATTATTTCCTAATTTTACAAGGAAATTATGTAAAGATTCAGTTTGAGAATTAAGATGTAAGAGGGACTGCACTGTTTGTTTCCACAAAGAAGCTTTCGCTTTTTCTAAAAAAATGGACTCACCTATAGATATACTTTTACTATACCATAATATATAGAGTAGCAACAGAAGACCCCGAAGGTCTTCTTGTTTGTAGAAGACAGGAAAACATAATATTTTAATAACCTTATAAAAGGAAAGGTAATCTTGCCCTGGAACAATGGCTGAATTCTCTTCTGTATTTTTCCCTTTATTCTCTCCATAACTCTTTTATGACGTAGTGCAGTCTCAGGTTTGATCTTACCTTGAATTGTCAGTGTCCTGGTTTCAGCCAGGAAATCATTAATTTTCACTTTAGGAATTTCAATAATGCATAATGGTTTAGTCACTGCTAGGTGATGTTTATACTTTTCCAGGACTCTTTTCAGCTGAGAAGAAGCATAAACAGAACAGCCAATAGAACATTTTCTACAATAGATGTCATGCTTATTATATAAATAGGGATTGGCCAGGGGCAGTGGAAACCATGATCACTGCTTGGTAAGGTACCAATTAATTGGGTGGCGAGAGTGACTTGTATTATTATTGTTATTATTTGCCTTTTCTGTTATTGTTCTAATAAACTCTCTTTATCTCAACCCATGAGTTGGGGTTTTTTTCTTTCCTATTCCCTCCTTTTCTCCCTGCCTTTCTGGGGAAAAGGGAGGGAACTGTGCAAGTGGCTGCTTGGTCCTATCTATTGGTTGGAGTTAAACCATGACAGTCAGTCAAAGTCAAAGAAGAAGGACAAAAAAAGATTTTGAAATGGAATGCATTTTCATAAAATATAGTGTTTCCTTTCCAGGTCTCAGGAAAGGTGACAATAACTTCCATCTAATGTGAAATTTACATTCCAAAGTTTGGAGTAATAACATCTGCAAAGAAAATTCCTGCTGAAACAAAGTAATTAATAATTTTCTCAGAGCAGAAAAAATTTATTCACTTGTCCGAAAAATCTCAGTGTTAGCTTTATTTCTATGCACCCAAAAATGCTATCACCAAAATATTTGGAATGCTGTCAGTTTAGCTTTCAATTCTAGTTTTTTCTAATAGTCATAACTGTTACTGGGGATGATCTTCCCTACATCCACAATGCTGAAAAGTTTCACTTTGAAAAAACTGTTACAGAAGTATACTCTTAAAGTTGATTTTATGTAGGGATTTTGTTTGGAGAGTCTTTCCACATTAACAATAGTGTGCCTGTTGAACACATTCAGAGTAAGAGTCTGCAGCCAGAACCATCAAACTCAAGATTGCTGTGAACAAGTCTAGTCTGCATAATGATTTTGTCTTCCTTTCTGAGTGTTTGCAGAGATTTTCTTCGCTGGCATTGCACAGTTCTGCAGCAGTGCTTAAACGCCAGTGCTGAGGAAGGAATCTGAAACAAGGTTCACAAACTATGATGAATCTTTGATAATTAGAGCAGTTAAATTAGCAAATAAATAATGAAGCAGTTGGTGAGGAAGAAAACTCGATGTATGCCTACGCTAGACTTCTAGGTAATTTTTGAGATATATATAAATTAAGTATTCTAAAACATTGATCCTTAACCCAACACTTGTGCACAAATCATTCTGTTTATCTACTACTACATAAAACCATGAGAGTGGGGAAGAAAAAGTAGCTTAGATTCTACAGGGTACTGAAATCTACCCAACCTTTCCGGTTTCCTGTACTTTACAAGAAAATTTTATGTTGCCCTGGGCAGAGGCAAGGAAACAGAATTCAAGAAATGATGCCATGTGTAGCCTTAGGCAAGTATTTGACTCACAAGAATGATAGCCAAAGACATAAAGAAAGTTTCAGGTAGCACTACCAGGCATACTATAACCTGCCAGTCCCAGCTTCCTCACACAGGCATGATCAGAACCAGACAAAAATGTTGGAGGTAAAGATGAGACAGGGAAAGATAGAAATTCCCAGGACTGATGTGATGCAGTGCACACTATCAGGATACATAAGAACAGACAGATGAAGGTCAACTGCCTACTTGCTTAATAAATTCTACTAAGGTAAAGATTAAAAATAACAGGCTCTGTCAATGATGCTTACTGGGTTTTGTATAATTGTTTAAATTACAACTAATATGACCATAATTTTCATTATTTGCATTTTTGTCTTAGAGTAACTTGCTTAAGGTATAAGATCCTCTCAGTTTTTAGGTCAGCCTGCATTTTATTAAAAAAAAAACCTGAAATTTTATTGCTTTCCTAGTCTTAAAAAAGAAAGATTGTGAGCATTAATCTTTTTGAAGAAGCCATTTATCCAGCAAAGAAAAGGATATATCCTCACATACTTAGAGTTTTTCAACAAGTGGGATAGCTTCATAAGAATGCCTCATAAACAATAAATGAGTGGATTATTAGAAAAGATCTTGAGGTAATGAAAAGTTGCCTATGAAAAATGGAGTTTTGCCCAAGGTTAAACAGGAGGGCTTTGAAAGCACTAGGAACTTAGGACAGATTTCCTGTATCCTTGTCTTCAGGTTTTAACCATAAATCTTACTGCATATATAATGACTGCGATGTGTCAGCATGACTGACTATAAGCTTCTGTACTTGCTGATGCATCTAATTATTTTTTTTCAAGTAAATAATACCTATCTGTATGACGATATCATGCAAACTGGCAATTTTTACATGCTAACATTAAGTTGCAAACACGTAGACTGCTTTTCCCCCCTCTCAGATTATAGATTTTCTTAAATAAATGTGCTAACAGCAGCTACTTCTAGCCAAAATACATAAAGAATTCCAACACATTTTCTTTTCTCACAGACTTACTAACACAAATGTAAGCATCTAAGCTCTCCTACCTCAACTCTAGTAGCAATACAGGAGCATTAGTCTAATTACAGACCCACTTGTCCAGCAACAGGCTGGACTACAGTTCAATTTGTGTAGCTGTGTATTTCACGAGGGAAACTAACTAGCTTTCAGTGGACTTTTAATAAAATTCAGATTATTCAAAGCTGGTTTTCTACTAGGGGGAATTATGTAGCATGTTCTCCTATATTTTATCTCATTAGTTACATGCTGTCCTTTCTTTAAGCCCTGGTTACTACACCATTTGTCAAGTACACGCATCTCAGATAAAACAATTCCTTTCTACATCTTCTGTGGTTGCCCTCAGTCGTATCTTGGTTTCTAAATGCTCAGCAGTTATGCTAAGCCAAATCAATCCAAATCAAAGCCCAAAATGATTTAATGATTCAACAGGAAGGAGTGCTGGATGACTGATAAATTCTTTTACACTTCATTTTCTTTTTGGGTAGTATGCATTAAGACTAATATTTTAATAATGTGAACTATTCTCTTGCACTGTATGAGTCCAATCTACAGCATCTAGTTTGAAAAGAAAGAAATTGAAATCCTATAGTTCAGTAACAAATACACCAAAGCAGAGATTGCCAGCTGCTTTCTTCTTTGACCAAATGAACTCCCACAAAAGGGAAGAATGGGAATGGAAAAGAAAAGTCTTGTTTTTAGAAGACATCTGGGGTTTAGAACTCTGTTTTTCATGGAGGCACATGAAAATGGATCATTAAGCACTTATGGTGGAACACAGTATTGAGCTAATAGAGAGAAAATAATTTCATAACCAGAGTCCTCATTTTTATGTAAGGAACTTTTCCCATACTCTTCTAATATATTTCAGTTTCTGTGAGAAAATGCCATTGAAAAATACTTTACTAGGCTTGAGGTGTGATCTCTGTATTTCAGAGAGCTTCTCTGGTTAACAGTGGTGATCAGGAGGCAATTCTTCAGCACAGATCCTGAATTCCTTGTGCTCTGCCTTCTGTTCCTCCATGTTTGGCATGTGCATGCACCTCACTAATAAGAGGATCTCAGGTCACACTGAAGGACAGTTTCCATTATGTAGCTCATGACCTTTGCTCTTCCAGTTCATGTCACCTTGGTCACCGTTTTGCCCTCTTTTCCTTAGGGTGACATAGTGGCACAAAAGAATCTATCCCTTGCACTCAAAACATCCTCCTGACCACATATGTTAAGCAACTGTGAAACTCCTCTTTTAAGCATCAAATGAGAAAAGAATATTTTCAAATACCATATCTGCACACAGTGCACATTCTAAAACCTTTTACAACTTTCCTTAATAAGATAAATATACCGTTATGTATTTGTCTCATGATTGAAGTCTTCTAACAATCTATGCCTTCTTATGCATCCCTAATTGCCTGTCAGCCTTGTGGGGATGCCTCTAATTTAGAGGAAAAGCAACAGTAAACAAAAAGCACTTTTCTACCACTTGTGTGAGAAGTGCCGGGTAGCCCAACATGCATTAATTTTTAATTTTTTTTCTTCTGTGGGCTCAGATAGAAGCATCATGAAGAGAAGAAGGAACAGAGAGAACAGCAAAGGAATACAAAGAAATACCATTATCTGAGAACATCTGCTAGCCTCGGGTGATAAATCCGCAACTGCCAAACATCCAAATTGGACAAATCTGGAAGTAAATCATACAGGTGTGCTCCCCAAAAGAACTGGTCTAACACACCTTATGACAAATGGAAAACGAGTCAGAGCCACAGATTCTAATGGAAATAGTCAGCATCACCAGGTACTGATAGCAAGTTTTAAGACTGGCCAAATTTCCTGCAGTGTTTGACAGCAGAAATAGTCTAACTAGAATTTTCATTGTGTTGCAAGCTTGATGCTTCTAAGAGAGGAAATGTCAAACTAAGAAGAGGAACATTTTAACAATTTCCACAGGAAAAAAAAAAATAATCAAGAGAAAATGTATTAGGGCTACTAAACTATTAATTTTGCTTTCTATAATGTAAAATTTTCTTCCTGGCAGAATTGAGATATTCAGTTTTCCTAGTAGGGTAGTTTTATTATTTTTAAAAAATTAAAATATATTATGATATCAAATATAGTCTTACAAACTGAAACAAATATGTAAATGTTATCTATAAATATTGGACACACACATTGTAATAAACAAATCCAAACAAAATCATCAAAATAAAATATTTTATAATATCAGAACCATACATTTCTGAATTAATTCAGAAAATTGTTGGACTCTCATTTCTATTCTTATTACCTAGAAGTTATCAAAATAAGCTGCTCCCACAACATTTTTTTTATTGCAGTAAAACTGCATTTTTATCTTTTAGAGAGAAATCTGTTTCATTAAATATATTTTAACCAGTTTTAGTCAGTTTGGAAACAGATGTGTTCATGTAATCTGCTGGAATGCGTTACAGAGCCTTAAGAGGGTTTGAAAGATCAGTTTCTGTGCTTGGGGAGCCCTGACTCTTCATTTCATGATTAGAGTTTTGGAGCTTTGGTTCTACACCTTAAATACCAATAGATCGATCAGGGTGTTGGTCCATCATGTGCATCTAGAATCTCAGGGGCTAAAAATGATCATGAGTCAAATAGTTAAAGCACACAGAAGACAAACCACAGAAAGGAAGTGCATGCAAGGGCTGAGACAAAAGGTCTCCTGAATAAAGATTAAGGTGGAACAGGGCTATTTCAAGCCCATGTTGTTGGTTTGTCTGCCTAAATCTAATCAATATGCAGCATAAGTAGTAACGTTAGCAGCCACATATTCCCTTCTTCATTCTGTAAATACTGAGATACAGAAGAGAGGCCAACTTAATTAAATGCTTCCATCAAAAAAGAGTAACATTTACCTCTCCTTCTGCAGCCCATCTGTGGAATAAATTATGTATCTTCAAGTCTAAACCTTGCCTGGTCTTTAAAGACGGTTGCCCAAAGATACTGCTAAATACTAACATTGGCCTTGGTCTCAATGCTGTTATACCTGTGGAGCAGCCAAAGCTCCCACGTCAATCTGGCAGAGCTCTGATATTCAATACACCGGTGCTTACCTTCGTTGATCTGGGAGAAATTTACTTCAGCAGAGGTGAATTCCACTAATGCAAGATGGTCCTAAGACACAGCGTGTGTGTGGATGTGAGGACTGACATCAGCAAAACAAACCACGTGCGTATTTTTTTTCCTACGCATGTTTATTATTATGCATACATGTTTGGGATTTTATTTAGTTCTATAGTTTAATGTTTACTTGACCCTAAAAGAGCCAGTTGCAAAATATATGGCTATATGTGAACATTTGGCAAGGCATATTTTTCTAAATAAGACATTGTTCTAGTCTCACAATTCACATAAAAGATCTCATACTATTGTGGACATTTAAAGAGTTATCCAGGAAAATACCTAACTACACAAAAATGTCTGCTTTAATTTATTGATTCATTTTGGACCATCATGGGAAACTTAAGGCCTAAAAATATCTTACCCATAGGCTTTATGTTCACATTTCATATGTACTGAGAATGACTGACTGTACTAGAGGCCCTTGGTACCTGTTGCTGAAGTTTCTGTACTCAGTATTTTTCTTGGATTGGACTTGCAGCCAACTGGTTGTAATTGACTCTCTACTGGGACAAGTTAGGATAAGAACATATGCCTTTCTCTAAAAAAGAGAGAGAGAAAAAGAGAAGGAGAAAGGGAGAGAGAAAAAGAAATATCAGCAGTATTTATTTTAAGTTGCCTTCATTTCCAACTTTTCTGGCAAAATGTCAAGCTTCTGTCGTAATGCAGAACTCCATTTAAAAGCAGCTCCTGGAAAAAAAGACTACATGAGGAACTGTACCTAACTAAAATATAAAATTTAAGAATGAGTAGCAGTTATTTCTGCCCTGTAGGGTAGACAGTCCACCTCATATTGCCGTAAGATTTCTGCATATGAAATGCCAGGCTGGCATTTCTCTTTAGGGCAGTCATTAGTCAATTTGTCATACATCATGCAAACATAAATTACTAAATTATTACTGCAAATGTGAAAACCTCCAATGGTTCTTTACCTCAGGCCAACTATTTCTAGGCTAAACAAACTTGACACCAGGCTTCAGCAGCAATTGTAACAATTCCATGAGGCTCTCAAGGGAATTATTGGCTGTACCATGTGAAAATATGTAAATGCTATCTAATTTTTAGTGTATGAAAAAGGAATTTTATTTTTTACTAAGCTTTTGCATGCAGAAAAGTATATTAAAGAACAAAGCTTGTGTTGGTTTACATGAATCTTTCTGCAACATGCTGTATGTTAAACTTCGGTGCACAAATAGAAACTATCACCACCTTATCTTCAGTGCCGAGCTCACACGCACACTAGTTTCATTCTCATTTTTGGCAGATAAGGTAAACCTCCCTCTGAAATCAGCTGTCCATTCTCAATGGAACTCAGCATCTCTTTGTTCCTGTCCTAGTGTCCAAATACAAGATTGCAGGTGTAAACTTACTAGAAATTACCCTTTTCTCTTTAGATGCAAAGTTTGCCATTTTGAAAACTGCCATATATACATCTCTTCCTACTAAAGGAGGAATTTACTAGTAGTGTATGTAGACACTTCAGATTTTCAGATTCAAAGTTAAATACTAAGTTGCAAAACACTGATGAAGTCTAGTCCCCAAACAGGTGAAAATCCTTCATTTGTCATTGAAATACTCCAAACTCTATCAAAATACCACAATGAGGAACAGCCTGCACAGCTATAGACTCCTGTCGTATCTTTAATAAATACAATTATTTGGAGTCACTAGTAGGCATTGCTTCCAAAAGACAAATCAAGTAGCTCAGTGTCTCCTGATGCAACATTGGGATGCCGATGCAATATTCACCAGATAATTTAACCTCTCCCAGTGGTGTCTACAACTCCCACATCAAAAGCCACACATTTTCTGACTGACTGTTCATCCGCAAGACCAGTTTTGTTCCAACATAACTGTGTCCTTCTCAAAGTCACTGACCAGAACGTTAAAACCAGCACAGTCTGCCTTAGCCTAGAAAACTTCCATTACAGTTGACTATAAGCTACTGAAGCTAATGGTAATGTCATATAGGGACTCAGTGGCTTACAATGGATCTCTAGTAAAGAGCAGACATTTGTAGTCTCATCACTTCTAGCTGGATGAAAATAGTTGTACTTTCTTAGGTAGCAAATAGCCATTGAGCAGCCGCTTGTCAAGACAGGCAAAACAAGGAAAACCCTTTTCCACAAGAGAAAAGCAGTGCTCGTGTGCCATAAACACGCTTCTCACCCTCCTGCGTACTGCTGGATTCATGCATCTCAGTCCTCCTGCTCCTCCCTGTCCCCAGCTGCATTTCTGGGCCCATAGGAGCTGTAATGGCCTTACAAGCTATGTAATTGCTGCTTGGGACTTCAGCAGCAGCCACACAGCCTTGGGGGGGCGGGTAATATTAGACAACAACAGGGGATCTGTTCAGTTTTATTTTAACATAGCAGCCAGTCATGGAGGAACCATCTTTATTAATTGTTGGTATGAATGCAAGGGTACTATTAACAAGGACAAAATGCCCATGAGCTACACTGCCACAGGCGGCAGCGGGGATGGCTGGAGTCTGTGGAAGTACCCACAAGAAAATCAGCCCCAGCTGTCCCGCAGTACTAGTTTAGGTATTACACTGAGAAGGAATCAGCTCCTGACACAGAGGTTGTCCTGCAGAAAAATTGCAGCATTCTGGATAGTGCACTTTCCACAAGGGAAAAAATATTCACCCCACACTTCACCTTTTACACTGTTGGCAGGTGAGGATAATCTGAAAAAAACCATTAAATTATGCAGAAGGAGAAAATTTTTCTCCCTCTTTATTTAAAAAAAAAACAAACAGGAACTTAACCTCTTCCATGGATTTAATGTCACAATTTGTTGCAGCCAAGAGGTTTAAGAGCCATGTTATCAAACCTGGAATCATCAAGAAATTGTATCAGAAGACACTGGCTAAGTACAAGTCTAATTATTGCAATCTTTTTCCCCCCTTTTTCTTTCCTTCTTTTCGTTTCCTCTGCATAGATTCACTTAATCCCATCTCTTACTGTGGGCAAAAGCTGACAGTTGCATGACAAGGAATGTTTCCCTTTGTAAAAGCCTACTTCCTCTCTGTGTAGTTTTAGCCTAATTGAAATGTTTCCTATTAAGCTCAATCAAGGCAGCAATTATCTAATTACTCACTTATGCTTTTCCAGTCAAAAATTGTACAACCAAGCATATTAGAGGGCTGCATACATATTTATTATTGTTTTTATATGTCCTTGTTTAGGTTTAAGCAGCAATCAAACATTTTTACAGTACTTTTCTACTGCCCCTAAGTCAGCTTGCTATTTTCTACTACAACTAATCAGGCAGATCACAAACCCGTTTCTATGCCTCCTACCAGTTCTGCAGTAGGTAGATGGTAATTTCAGAATCAAGTTACTCCTACATAATACAGCAAAGAGAAAAGAAGGTTATGAACAAATCCATTTTCATATGAACAGGTCTCACATGAATAAGCTTGCAAGATCTTTTAAATGCACCACGTTTATGATAAAACTTTTTTTTAAGAAAAAGAACTCAAGTGAGGAGGGATTTTACAAGACCTCCATAAAAACACACCTTCTGTATGTCTAGACGTATTCTTTAGAAATCAAAAGTATCAACACTGCAGGTAATCTGCATTCTTCATGGCAGTAAATTAATTGCCTGTCTCATTTAAAGAGCCATGATGTCATCAATGATTAATTTTTTTCTTGAAGTACAACAAAAAGTACACTACATATATGCCCACCATGCCAGTGTTGGTTGGCTATCTTGTTCTTGCTCTCTATGTAGACAGCTATTATTTTGTTATTTTTCTAGGAAAAAAATCTGTTATTGATAAATTATATATATTTTTTTAAACTAAGAAACTTTTTAATGCATGATATCTTGTTTCCGAATGCTCCATTACTTTTAAAGGGAAAACCAGAATTGTATTACCATTTCTTTACACTAAGTATACCATGGAATATTTTCTGGTTAAAATTAATTTTACTGATGCAAATTGTCATTTCAAAACGGACTTGTGGCTTTGGACAGTAGTTCCTATGTGTTCCTCATAACCTAATACACCACATGGTAACAGCTAAATCTTCCGAATGGTTCTGAGCAACCATCCATAGGAACTTAGACATCTTTCCCTGTGCGGGTTTAAGAACTTGAAATATAAAAAGATCTGCAACAATGAGTCTAAGTTGCTTTTTTTAGGGGCACTTGAATCACATAGTTTGGATCATGAAGGTTTAAAGCTCTGTTTGAAGCCTAGAAAGTTCTTCCTAGGTCCAAATTAACCTTGTTTTCTAATGGCCTTCTTAGACTGGTCCTTCCAACATGTATATGGCTATAAAACCCACAGTTACTCCCTCTGTAGCCTCACGCTGGCTGGTTTTCATACAGTAGCCTCTTTTCTGTGGGACAGATTACAGAAAAAGGATTCTCTGATTATAGCAGAAACACAGCCACAGAAAACTTCACCAAAGGCCTCCTGCCATGCCTGACAAAGAGAACTGAAACATTTACTTCATGTGGTTCATAAACAGAAGGCGAAGTCCTCCTCCTCCTCCTACCCAGACCACATCCAGATTGTGCCCATCAAAGACAAGAACTCAGTACTTCTTTCAAGTTACTTTTATCAGTCAAGACTGCTTAAAAGATATGGGAGCATCCAAACATTTTAAAAAGGAGGAAGCAAAAAGCACCCAAAATTAACATTTAATGGAAACAAAAGTAGACAAAATCCCCTTTTTAAAACTTATCAGTCAGGCTGTAAGAATTAATGTTACAGAGTATTATGCTAGAATTACAAATATATTATTCCCCATGCATAAGACACACTACATGTACATGGGTTTAAAGCACACACACGCAGCAAGTCTGGAAACACTTAACAGTGACAGCCTGCACTAGTGTGTAGGAAACGTATCTTTAATTTCTAGACCCAGGACATCTGGGACAAAAGTAGAATTAAATAACGTTCATCACATGGCTGCCCTTTATTAACTTAGAGACTATATTACTTTTTTGTCATAGCGTTATAAGCGTATTCTGTTGTCTGTTTTTTAAGGTGAAAGTGTTCATTCTTAGTAGAAAGGATAATTTTACAGGAAAAAAAGAAGTAATTTCAGACATGTTGTCATAGTTAGAATGTAAATGGATACTTATACAGTATTTCATAAATTCACAAAATGCACTATTTTCTCCACCACCTGACTGTGATGTTGTTTCATATACATTATCAACCAAAATACAGCTGCATGGTGTTTCTAGAAGATATATGTATAAAGCACACTCTCACACTCCATATACATGGAGGTAATATCCATGTGAAAAATTGGAGAGGTATGTGATACCCATGACTGCATCACCTGCCCCACTAATCCATCTCCCTGGGAGTTACTCTAACATTCCAAGCTCCTGAGCAGCTTCAAACAGCTGCCACAAGAAAAAAAAACCCCACCAGCCTCAAAGCTCCGAATATGAGAATATGATAGCAAAAATCTTTTCTTCTTCTCTCACCTCTCCATAAAATATTCCCCTAAAATAGACAGTGAACCACCCCCATCTCAACTACAAGATAAACAAAGCTAATTTTGAACTTCATTTTCAACTTTTATCTTTAGAAATGGTACAATTCCAAAATCCAGTCCTTTCCCTGATGAAGTTTAACATCAGGAAATTGACTAAAGAGATTTATTCCAATAACTGCAACTATGATGAGCTGTTCCAATTTTTAAAAGCACTGAAAGATTCAGAATTCCCAATATCCCAATGCAACGATTACTACATCCTTAAGAATGAGTACAGAGTAATAGTCTAGCTGCACAGAGTAGATTTTAATTCAAACTAAGAAAAAAAAACAACTGACTGAGATTATGCTATAACAACATTCAAGGGAAAACTGCTGCAAATTATAACAAACATACAATCTGTATAGTCCTTTATATTACAAGAGAAAGACATTCCTAATATCTAGCTTTAATAGCATTTGTCAACAATAGCAAACTCCTCACTGCCACCAACAATAAACTGGATAAACAGGATCAGATCCATTCTTTCTGAGATGACAGAAGATTTCCTAGAGAATATGAGAAATGACACATATAAATACTTTTACTCATAAAATGCTCTTTAGCATCATTGTAGTCCCCTGTAGAAATAAGTCTGCTTGTGGAGCGGGTGCATCTCAGCTTTAATCAGCTCTGGTCCATACAATATGTTATCGATAAGAAAACTTTTACAGAGATGTTTACAATCTCACATCTCCTTAGTTGCTCATTCTTCTGTCAATAAGCTACTTGGAAAACTTAAAACACGTTCTACATTTCTGAAATACAACACTAACCCCAAATGGTCTTGACTCCTGATTTGAGCCCAGTACGGCTGACACAATACTAAGAATAATTTTTTCACAGCTAGGGTTGTCACACACAGGAATAGGCTGCCCAGCTGGCCTGTGGAACCTCCATCCCCAGAGATGTGACAGCTTGACTGGACATGGCCTGAACAGTCTGATCTAACTTTGAGCTGTTTTAAACTGGGCCAGATGACCACCAAAGGTCCATTAGCATTTACATGGCTGTATTGTTCTAGTAATAATTGTAGTAGCAATAATATTAACAACAAACTGAGTCTACAAGACAAAAAGCTTGATATGAATATGTACACTAAGCAAGGTAAAGCATCTCAAAATTTCCTGGGAATATGTATGCTAAGTAAAACATCTCAAAATTTCATTTACTCCTCTGTTTAGATTTTCTTTGTGTTATGAAGAGGGATCTGCCATGACTATGAAACAAATACTATAATTGGAAATTCATTCCATCTCATTAAATGATGGTAAACTATTAATGAAATTTAAAACGTTGAATTCAAATGTAAAGATTACTTGGATATATGAAATAAATCTGACTCATTTTCTAATAATAGTGTTGAAAAATATAAAAGTTATGAAAATTGTACAAAGTAAGTTTTAAAAAAAGTTTTGATGGATACGATTAATAGAAAGCCAGAAAGAAAATGCAACCTAAAGCACATATATTCTGTTACGATTATGATAACGTCATTGTGAAGTAATTAGTAAAACAGTTGATTAAGAATTGTGTTTTCATGACACACATTCATACTTAAGAGAATTTTGACAGTTAATAGCAATACCTGTAGGAAAGTGAAGCATAAAATACTGAATTTATCCTAAAAAACTTCCTCATACTGCAGAGGATAGATGCAATTGGAAATAAAATAATGGCTTTATTAAAAATAGCTACTGCTTATTAATTTTTGCTGAGGCCAATAAAATCTAAAGGTAGAAATGTTAAGAGAGAAGAGGGAAAGGACTAGAAGAATTAAAATCCTTAAAAATCCTTAAATCATTGCAAAGTCAATAAGGCCAGTGGGGATTGAGAACATTACAAAAGTCCCAACAGTATACGTAAAATAAAAGAATGGATAAAACATATGTAAAACGTGAGCATTTTTATATTAAAAAGAACAGTGTTTCAACTATTATTGCTGTCTGATTAGCAAACTGCTTGCTCTAAGAATAGTGAGGGCTGGAAAGCATGATCTGTACAATTTACCTCACTGATTCTTAAGAAAAACATGATGTCAGGATCCTGATGGTAGGTGGTCTTTGAAGGCAGCATGTTGATTTTGCATAACACAGATTCAATTTAAAGTGTATGTGGAAATAGACAACACACATCCAAAGCACAAACCACGATATATTACCTTTGTACGCAGATATGTAACAGCACAAATTCCTCCAAATTAAAGGTTAAACTGCTCCCAGAGGAAGAGCAGTCTAGCCAGCCCCACAGCAATGTAATCACGTTACAGACCCCAGAGGAAGTTAGAAGCCATCAGGACAATCGCCTTTGGACTCTACCGTAGAGTTAGACACTGCTGCCAGTCGCCGATTTTCCACAAGCAAGAATCTGTTTTTAAAAACAGCTCTAATCCATTTTGCAGCGAGCACCACATGCTAACAGCAAGATGAAGCAGGAAATGGTCAAAGTCTCGCTGCCTTGTTCACAGGGAACTGTTTCCCGTGCTCTCAGTAATATTCACCCCATGTAATCTTCCTTCTGTCATTTCACACTAGCCTGTTATTGTATCACTTTTGAGACTGTAGGATAAGAAATTTTACTTTTTTTTTAAATTTTATTTGAATTTTGCATTAAACGATCATCAGATAAAGACAGCGGTGCCTTGGCTCGCCCTCTTCCATTAGTTTAACAACTCAGACTTGCTCATGTTTGCCTTCTTGCACTCCTGGCAACACAAGAGCCCACTCTGAGCAGGAAGGGTAAAGGAGGAGCTTCTACTGGTACAGTTATTCTCTGGGACACAGTAGGGGATGACTCTGGCGCTGAGAAGGCTGGGGAGGAACCTCTTCAAGCTGGAGAGAATTCAAACTGCATCTCCTACTTCTTGTGCTTGTCAATAGCAATTACACAACAAACAGCACAGCTGTACCCTGCTCTCAGGAGGGACATTCTTAGTTTGGATCCCAGCTGGCTGAAGTACTCACTGTGCAACTCAGTCACACATCTCAGCTGAAAAGAGGATCAAGAATCCTGAAAAAAGGATGCTGTTTTGTACTTACTCTCCCTTCCAAATACACCTCATTCTCTCCATTAATTGCCCCACTTGTCCAGCTCTCACAACCCTGTGCTTTTGTGACACTTGGACACCTAAATTTTTAAGTATTGTACTTCTTAAATTGAAGGCATTTGCTGTGTGTTCTGGACATCCTCCTGTTAGGCTGAGATGCTGTTTCTCTGCCACCCCCTAACTTGATGCAGTAGCCACACAGAGCTGCTGATGCCTGGTTCCAGCTATAGTGCATGAGAACCCTGTTGAGTCTAATGGCAGGATTTGCTAGAAGTTATGCCTCAGGAAGAGCGAGAGAAGCAGTATTTTGTGGTCAGTGCGCCATACAAAATAACTGTAAACAGCACACGGCTACTTTATTCTGAGCCTATTCCTGAATCTCCATCTGTTCCTGACATAAATGTGTGCCATAGTTCAACTTCTGGCAGTCAAATAATTAAAGAGAACTTTCAGTCTAGCCCTGATGAGCTCCTTCCAAAGATCTAGAAACTCGCTTCAAAAGAAACTGTCACAGAACGGTTTCTCTAGTGGCTTTTCATTCAGCTTGGCACAGCAGCCATCTTTTCTGTCCAATTGTTCCTCAGCTGAAAGCACATCCTCTCCTCAATTGCCAGCTTATTCACTTAGTTAAGACGCACAGCCAACATGTCACACTTTCCAGCTTGCTTACAGCTCAGTCTTACAACACCTTCTTTTTTCACATGGAGAATCATTACTGGGGCTCAGTATAAAGTCATATTTTCTTTAGATTTAGTCTCAGCATAAATATTTGTCTGCTAATGCACTAATTGCCAGGGCATATTAAAAAGAGATAAGCAAAAAAGTACACATACACATGACGTAACTGATGATGTAAAGCCTAATGATTAATTCCCTTTACAGGCACTATAGACAACATATCCTCAATGGTACACAATCTCAAATAACTTCATATCATCTACTAAAAAATGCTCTTTATAATGGCCTTTCACAAAGGTGCTAAGGATGGGCCCAGTGATGCCAGATGTTGAGAACACTCAATTCCAATTAATTTTAATGAGAGCTGAAGGTATTCTGAATGTCCACCCCAATCGCTAGTTAATAGTGACCTTGCAGTCACACTGGAATTTCGGAATTCTAGTAAAATTATGCAAAAAGACATACACAGCACCAAATTGAACTACGTAGGTTCACGCTACTTTCAATTCACTGTTAAAAATGCCCACTTTCCTTCTCTCTCAACAGTTTTGATCCTCTTCTGCCCATTTTGCCTCTGGCTTCTTCTGCTGCAGTGACCAAGGAAGAGAACAGCTGCCCAGCCCCCACATACGTGAAAAAAAATCAAGTATTTTCTTGTGCCATTCAAGCTCCACGTCATTTCAGATGCCCCACTCTCTCTGCATGATACTGCAGGCTGTGATCTAAATTTTGAGAATGTGCTGGTACCAAACATGTTCTGGAGGATAAGGGAGGAATATTTCTTACTAAGCCAATCTGAGATGAAATCAGTTTCCCACCCTCACAGCAGGATTGCAGAGACAGACATGTTTGGATTCAGAACAGTACAAATTAGAAATTTAGTATTAAAAGTAAAGTAATAGAATGTATAGATTCTCACAAGCTGCAGTTAATACAGAGGCTGAACAGACTGTTTCCCAGAGGTAGATGAGATTTTCACCTACATTTCTATGGAAAAGGGGAATACTGAAGCCTTCAGATTGTTTCTTGCCTGTTCTACAGCTGGAAATAGTGAGAGGAACTGTAAACTGAGTTTTAAAAGGGACAGACCAAGGGCATCTGCCTCAAATTATGCTGGGAGCAACTGTTACATAGTATGCTTGTACTTAAATAGATGAATTTCTGTGCACTGCCAAGATTATAATTTCTAGTCTGTCTCAGTCTCTACCTCTATTTCTTTTGGCTCTAAGCAAGGCAGAACTAGAGATGCTATATGACCTTCTTACAGAAATAAAAAAGGGCCCAGACATACAGTCCAGTTATCTCGATTCAACTAGTTAATATGCATCAGCTGGACCATGGTAACTGCCCTTGTACCCATCCTTACGTGTTTGCTTGATTTACAGGCCTATTGACAGAAAGCTAAACTGTAAAGCAGCAATAAAATGTTTAACGTTGAGTTTTCAGAGTCTGAGCTAGAATTAAAATGATCAGTAGCTCCTCAGTCTGCACATTGGTTTTAAGACACGCATGGAGCAATACTAAGGAATATACCACACTAGTATTTTCTTCTCCCAACACTCCAATATGATACTTCAAGAGCTGAATACAGTAAAGTGCTCCAGAATTACTCTATAGGAAACAAAGTCAACTGACTGTTTTAATTTACTGGTATGGGTTTATCTTGCATGGACTTACTCATGTGTCTATCTTTAAAAGCACAAGTAGGCCTACCAGGGCTAGTGGGACTACTTAAGACTCTCCAAAATCACTAGCCTATTGTCCTTGCACTGAGGAAGCCTTAAAACTATATTATTTATCACATGGAGTGGAATTTATCTCATCTACCACCTTAGGCAAAAAGTCAGGCATCTAATCTAAGGAAACAGTTTCCCACTCAACCGAGATAGATAAAAGCTCCATGGGAGAACATTTGTCCCCACTTTAGATACCAATCTTAGGACAGTTTTGGGACAAGATGCCTCTCACTGTGCACTTTATTAATACAGGAAGCTCAGATAACTAGCTTAGACTATACACTGAATTTATACATGGCTAAAATTAAGGAGACCTCCAGAAACTCAAACCATGTGTGAAAACTGAAAATGTGAAATTGGCCACCGAATGTAAGGTTATATTAATCTCATCAGGAGAGCCGGATAAAAAGTAGTGGAGGCTAAAGCAAACATAACTGCCAAGAACATGCATTTGTTGATGTTTTGGTTTTATTTTCTATTTTTCAAAACAGAGTGCATGTGAAGTCAGTATTCTGTTAACAAGAATCATGCATATATATATATATATATACACACACACAAGGGTATCATATGCATATTCTTTTTTTAATATCTATTTTTACTTCTTGTGACAACTAGAAATGAAGACAGGTCTGCTGCTCTAAGAACATTCATCCCTGAAGAAGTATGATTAAAGTAAAATCATTTTAGATATAGAATCTCTCAGGACTCTGCTCTCCCTGTAAGAAACCTGGAAGGCAAGGAGAAATGATGGCTGTTTTTCCACCTAATTTTTTTTCTTGTTCATGAAAACTGAGTTGTAACATCCTTAAAAATTAGAATCATACTGTCTGCAATCTAGTCAGTGTCTAAAAAATGGGTGTTAAAAAATAAATATTAATATATTACTCTTGAACAACCAAAGATACAATTAGCATGAAGTCAAACTACACGTTAAGAGATGTCACATTGTTTATAGTCCACAGTCATCACCAACACAAAGGATAGGTAGAGGGATATTGAAAAGGAAAAGCATTGATACTCCTGACAGGCAATTAAGGATCCACCTGAGGGACTTCAAAGTAACATGTTATTAGAAAATACGTGCTAAAATGAAGACAAATAAAAAAAGAAATTAATGTTTATCAAAAAATGGTTTGAAAAAGGAATATGACATCCACATTAGTGTCTCTAGATACAATAATACTTATGTGGAATAACGCTTGTTGATGTAGGCACGCACATACACACTTGCGATAATTTCAGTGCCATTATCTGACACAATACTAAGGATTACTTACAAATGTGATCTCCAAAATAAAACTGTAGAAAATGTGAGAACTCCATTGTAATCAAAACAGGAACCAACACACAAAATATTACACTGCACCCAAAAAGGTGGTGGTGAGGGCAGCTTTCAAAAGATCTGTGTGTCCCCTGCTTCTCTCTTCTCAGCTCTGTTCAAAGATGGCCTAGCAAGTTCCAATGACAGCAAAGGAGATGGGACTTTGTCCAGCAGATGTGCATACCTCTCCATTTATTACTATTCTATAGCTATAGAAAAGCATGGAAGGAAATAAAATATTTGCTCAGGATGCTTTGAGAACATTTTGAAGATAAAATATACCAAAATACATAGCATATTAGCCATCTTTAAGTGTTTGTTTTAACCTACTAATTTACTGTTCACCATAGTAACTTACTGCATCAAGGTATAACAGAAATATCATTAAAGAGGTGTTACTAGGATTTTAATTGCTGGTTCTTCTAGAAAGAGGTAGACCAATAAAGTACATTGCAATGAAGATCATTTTTTAAGTCCTTTTGTCTTTCTGCATTTTTAAAAAAATGGAAAAAAATTAAAATACTGGGATTTGGAATAGTTAACATTAACTATCTTTTCAACTCAAAGTTAAAGTGAATTCTCAGAAAAACTATGGGAAAAAACCAAACCTATAATAGAGAAGCAAAAGCGATTCACTTACACTGATAAAGACTACTACTCAAGCCGCCAACCTTCCATTGCTTTCCAGTCCGGAGGACATCCAAGAAACGAGAATTGCAGGAGCTCAGTGCTTCCTTGCCTACACCCTTACCCAAGGGACCTCAGCACAGAACACTAAGTGAGCTGCCTTTTCTAAATAATTTTTGTAATTCATCTGTGTGTGAGGTTGAATATTTACTACAAACTAGGTATCTTCCAGCCTGCCTAGGGGACAGATGGATGTAGATTCACACCCTGCAGGGTGGGTCTGAATATGTCAAGCCTTCCCTTTGCTTGTTACTGTTTTACCTTTTTTTTATACTTTAGCCTTATTCCACTTCTCTAGATACCCTGATGCCACAATAATATCACCTGAAATTAAGAGGAAAACAACACCTCAAGTATTTTATTTCATTATGTCTAGAGTGAATTAATGTTACACAGTTAAAAATTAAAATCATACTGGGCATGAGGACTTCAGTGCCAGTCTTCAGCCTGCTGGATGTGATATATGAAGGAGCTGTAGATCTCTGCCTATCGTTAGCTGGTGTCCAACTGGAAACTGACCTCCCATCGTTTTACTTTAAAGCTTGGGTAAAACTTCAGAATCCTGGCCAACACTTCCTTTCTCAGTAAAACAGCATCCAAGTACATCTGAAGATGTGTGAAATCTACAACTGAACTTACAGCAGATGCCACATTTGCCCACTGCCTGCACCACCAGTAACCCAAAATGCTATTTTGTACAAGACCTTTGTATTCCTCGGCATGAAAAATAGTATATAAACCCATTTTTAATATGCATGTGCATATAAAATGGATTTTGAACCTATGCAGTTTTGTTTTGGTGAGTCCCTTAGCGTATAAGCAGTAAAAGTTATAGGAATATTTTATATTCCCAGTTCCTTGTAGAAATGGATTGGGAAAGCTGTTTCTAATACTTTGTCAGTGTACATTTTAATAGGGAAAAATAACTGCTGATTATTATGAAACAATGAGCCACATTTCAAGTAATCCAGCCAATCAGTAGAAAGGATTTGAGGCCTTCTGGTTCATATTTGCGTGCAAACAGCTGTATTTCATTTTTTAGCCTGTTTTCCAATGCTTTTTAACTTTTTTGTCAGATAAAATCCCTGTTGTCATGGTGGCCAACACACTAGCAAAATTAGAGTGGAGGAAGGGGAAGAGTTATAAGGCAATAGAAAGCCCCCAGTTGAAGTTTGGGAAAAAAACAACCAGCACCACCAAAAACCAAACAAACCCCACAACAAAAATAAAACAAGTATGTAGAATAAGAACAGTTCACCTGTAGGTAAAATATCGACTCAAGAATACATTACTTGTAATTTTAAATACTGGTTTTGTAGTGATTTCAAATCATAACATTAAAGAACTTCCTGCTAAAAGATAGTAAAAAACCGCCACCATCATTCAAACTTGACACCGTAGAATTCCTGACTTCCTAATTTTTAGTAATAATTCATAACTTCTTTAGGAAAATTTGGATTTATTTTAATAAAGCACTTGGGGAAGACTGAACACTGGAAGAAGTCCAGCTGCACTATGTGCTGTTCTTAAAAAATAAAAATAGTAATTTCATTACTTCAATGGTTGAGTGCCTTTTTTTTTTTTGAGATTTATTTTAAAAGTTATTAAGTTTGTAGCCCTATAAAAATCCGAGTAGAATTTCAGTAGGGTCAAAAAGTCTAAATCTAGCTGGCACTGCAAATTATAATGACCTTGGTGTTCTCAGTTCAGATGTCCTGGGACAGAAGTTAATGTCACAGAACTACTGCACTACTGCATACAGAGTGTAAGTGCTCCATATTCCATGTACTCCATGCATGTGGCTTGCATGCTGGCTTAATCAAGCTTATATTTTAGTATTATGGGAAGCTTTGATCAGGAAAGATCCAAGAAATAATTGTAAGACTCAGTTGACAGCCTAAAAGAAGAACACATCAGGTTAGGAAATGGCCAGAAGTCAAAGCAGAGAGGGGCTTCGTGGTACAGAAGTTTAGTGCATGAACCCATCTGTGCTTTTAATTTCTTTTCAAAAAGCAGCCACTTCTGAGAACATGGAGAACATCCAAAAGAAAACCCCAGCATTTAAACTCAGTGGGCCAAATTCAAGGCTTGCTCAGAACTCTGACTTCCAGACATAGCTTTCTCATGTCAAACACAAAACAGTTACAGTAACTCTTACAATCTTTTCTCTCCGGTATGGCCCAAGTTGACCCTCAAATTCCATGTGATAGTTTGCTACAAGCTAATCAGAAACGCAAAATGTACTTTTTCGAAATTGTTTATGTACTATGTAAAATAGATATTTTTTTTCTTTAATACTAAAATTTGGTCCATCTGTTGAGAAAACAAAATATTCTAAATATATACAAAGAGTAGAACTGCTTCATTCCACTCGCTGTATTCTGTGGTAGATGCATTTTCATCAGCATGTTTGTCTTGCAGACGAAATGAATATCAGATGGTGGTTTTGAAAAAGGGCAGACCTAACATGAGGTGATTAGTTTCAAAAACAGATTTTTATTCTTGATAAATTATTACCAAATACAATCATCTGTTGATTGAGGATATAAAACAGATTGGTCATAGCATAACCCACAGGTTAAATGAAAAACGGAAATAATAAGTTTATTTAACATAGTCTTGCATTAAGTTCCCAAGCAGTGCAAACCTAAGGCAAATAATTAGATTTCCAATCTAAAGATATACATTTGTTAAATCAGACATTTCTTGAGGTTGTCTATTTCTGTATTGACTATTCCACCTACATTGTGTACTACACATATACACAGACCTTTACACATGTATATAAATATATCATTTCAACTTGCAACCAATGATTAATGTACTTTGAACAAGACATCAACTGGAATTGCCATTGCCATTTATTCAATTAAAATCCATAATCTATTACATTTGCTGATTATTTGTGAAGAAATTTGAGAAAACTGCTGGCCCACAAAAAGAAATTCTATTTGAGTACTACAGAGAAAAAGTGATTCTTAAAAGTAGTAGGATTCCTATGAAGAAAATAGCTTTGACTTATTAAAAGCAACTCACAACAATACCTGCCTAGTGTATCTTATTGAAGCGGTGGCACATTGAATTATGTATGTTTCAGGAAGAAATCCTTTTCCTTGAAAATCACCTTTTATCTTAAAGATACTTATAGCCGTACTGTGTTTAACAGGAATTAAAAAGAACATGGAAGCGTGACTCCAAGTTCCCCCAACATTCACTCACATCTGAGTATAAATTATGATTTTATCATATTGTCACTATATTCTATGACATGTAGTCATCTAGGCAAAGTTTACTGCATAAAAGTTCACACTGATGATAAAGTTACAGCCATGCATATAAACATTCCAAGTTTAGTACTGACAAAAGCATACAAAATGAAATCACAGAAATTTCCCATTCTCGGAGACAGCTCTGTGACAAGGTTTTTAAATCAAAGCTAACTGATGACTAGAAGTCTTTACTTTCTTCATAGGGACCATGATCTATTAACTGGAAGTCTTCTATCAACCATAAAGCTTGTGCAGTTCTTCTCTTTAAGCATCTAAAAATAGTAGGCTAAATTTTTAAAAAGCTATTTTTTTGACTCTGTTTTGGTTTGTGTGCAAAATTTTCACATACTAGAAAAGCTTCACCCTCATCCATCCTCCAGCTGTCAGTAGCAGGTTTACTCTTCCAACATTCAACCTGAACACACTTTTACCATAATGAAGTGAATTTTGCATTCTTGAGAAAACAGAAATATTTAAAGTGGAAGAAACAAACACATCACTGATTTCACTTTAATTTCAGTCTCAAATTTTTAAAGCCTTTGTAAATAGTTAAGTGGATTGGACATCGTTGCTGAATAAGGGCTATTTCATTTTATATAACCTATAAAGTACTTGAACACACTTGAATATGTAAAGTTCCACTGACATAAAAATTACAAAGGATTGTGGGTTTGTTTGGTTCCCCACCCCTCTTCCCCCAGTGGCATGTAATTCTGCAGTAGGTATCAAGATTTTTCTGATACATATATGTATAGTTAATAAAACTCATTCACTGTTTAGACAAAAGTTTGGGGGTGTTTTGTTGTGGGTTATTTTTTTTTCTTCATTTTTGCTGTTCATGCTATCTATGATATTGTTAACTTGGCTCATTTTGTTCAACGAGTTTGTTTTTTTCATTGCAGACTTCTTCCAGATGGGAATTAATGGGGAACCCCAACAACTTTACCATGTTTTTTAGCCAGTGGAATCTTAGTTTTTCTCATACTGCCTTTTGAGTATCTTTCGTTCATTCCAAGTGCTATTACTTCGGATTTGATATAATTGACTCTTAAGCCCAAGACTTCTCTGAATACCATCATTTGCTTCATACGGCATGAGGCACTCTGAAGTACAGGGATCAGCAATCATCATTAGAACATAATTCATATGAAGTTTAATTCTTCTCCCTCCCTATCAGCCATCTGCGTTTACTCTCCTGTTGTGGCCTCCCCCTCGCCCTGATTTTTTGCATGCAAGAGGCTCCATGGCCATAAACTAGAGTGCGGCCATTCCTGTCAAATGGACCAGGGATATGTTGGTTCATACTCTCATTGGTGAAGTGTATTTTTATGTACTCATATCTAAGCAACATGCAGGAGAGTATCTAGCTGACTATTGTTGATTTTGCCAGCTTTACATCATGCAATGGTAACAGTAAAACTATACAATTAAATTAATGTCAGGCAAGAAAGGTGGAATGAACAGCATCAGTGGGAAAACTCTACAAAAGTAGGACTGATTGAACAGGAAAATTTAAAATAATGAAAGTGTATTTATATGTAGACATCAAACAACAGCAGCTACAAGATCCTAAATCAGACTTGTCCAATAGGCAACTGAATTGTACTAAGTACAAAAGCACAAAGAATGGGGGTTGACGGCCACACAGAAGAATCTTGTTCCTCAAAAGTGGCAAAACATGCACTATGAAACTTACTTAATTTTGCAGAATTCACAAACCAAATTGTGGTGTAGTTCATCACTTACCATCAAGTGTGTGACAAAAAGAAGTTTTCACCAGTTCCCTTATTCTTGCTTCAAATACTGCAGAGCAACATCAATTCTTTTCAAAATAATTTTGCAGGTTTTTTTCTTATCGTAGTGACAGAAGGGATTTTAAGAAAGTGCTCACCCTCTACCTGTCTACAACCTCACAAGAAACATGCGCATATTCATAAAAGCCAAAGAGATGAAGATCTGTAATGTTAATGACTGACATTTCATACCCGTCAAGCAGGAGTTCAGTGAGTATTTCTCAGCATGCACTGCTCAGAACAGTTTCTTCACTGTAACGGATCTGTTGTGAGTCATAGTTCAGTTCCTTTTCATGGAATCTGGAAAGTAGTTCATGGACTCAATTTGTACTTTTTCTGTATATTCACTGTTTAACAACGTCCCCAGGAATTTCCACCTTTACATAGGCATCATTCAGCAGTATAAATAAGGATACACTGGTGTTTTCTATTATTCTTCTCCACCTACCTTCAAATGCCTCCTCAGTTTAGAGTATGGCACTATCTTAGTCTGTAATTTTCACAAAATCTAAGTATCATTGCTTCAGAGATGAGCTTACCCATACTTAACTTAGCATTTTACATAACTCCTGAGGATCATAAAGTAGCTCAGGCATGGAGTTGTCACTAAGAAACAAAGACAAATTACACCTCCACTAACCAAACAACTTGTTATCAGTGGGCTCAGCTGTGACAACAGAGACGTTTGGCTTCTCCTTTTCTGCTCTAGGTCTGAGAAGCGAGTGAATGCTCAGTCACCACTGCAGATGCTCTCACTAAGAAGCTCACCAACTTTTCCACTTCAATTTTTCTTTTCTTTGTTTTTATGTTTTATGCTCCAGACAGCATTTGTTTGATACATCACCTTAAATAGGGTGAGAAACTGGTAAAGTCTGCACCTGTTCCACTGAAGTGAGGTTCTGCAGTGTGTTAACTAAAGGAATAGATTTTTCTGCCACAGATGAAAGTATGCTAGAATACAACTTCTCCAAAAGTGAAAAAGTACAGAAAAAATGTGCGTTTCTTACTATAGGTAATGTCAGTGAAACTTTGAACAATTCTTTATTTTCTTAGAGTGTTTCTGCATCTCCCTGAAAAGGCGATTTCTGTGGGTCTCCTAGTATCAGATAAATGTTTTATGACTTCTTTTTTCTCTTTTTTAGAAAAGAAACACCAAAAGCAAAGTCCATTTTATTGAAAATTTCAGAGCCCTCCTGGGTTCCAAACTGTACTGGCTGTCTTCCTTCTTGGCTCTAGGCAAAGATAGAAACTCTAAAACGCAGGTATCTTGGCTAAGTGAAAACAGGAAAAGATTTGTTTGTTTGTTTGTTTTGGGGGTTGTTTGCATTATGAAAGATCACATATGGGAAACTAAGAAAGCAAAGAAAGAACCCTCAGATCCTGGCTGAGGCAACTGCAGAGTGATGAACTGCAGGTGGAAAGAATGAAAAGGGATTTCACAGCAGAAGAGGAAAAAAAAAAAAGCATAGGCTTCCTCTTGGCATGTAAAAGTTAGCTGGGGCTAGGAATAGTCTCAGGCTTCACGGGAGCCAAAAAATAATCAGTAGGTGGGGATCATACTGTCTTTCCACCTAATGTACTTAAAAAGAGTTAAGGCATTAGAATTAGGGGCTTGGATGAAAACCATGGCTATTTTCTGCAGTTTATCATGTAACTGGAAAAAATAAAAGCACTGACAAAATCTCCCAACTTTGCCTGATACCAGACAATCACATAAAAGCAGCAGAAAGAAAGAAGAGTCACTATATCACATCATCCTGTCTGTATGTGAGCACAAAGTGTTCAAGAGAGTCAGAGGACAGCCGCTGTCTTCACTAACCAGCTCAAGGCTTTTCTTATTGAAAGCTGTTTTACACTCAGAGGGATGATGGGTTTTCAGAGATGGCGGATCAACAGCCCATTTCCTTTGATTCTAGTAAAAAGGTAGTTTTTATCTAGGTTCAGTGCATAAAGACCAGAGATACTAATTTTCAGTAGCTTATCTTTATCCCTCTTTTGCTTAAATATCAACATATAAAATTTGCTTGAGTGATGTTTGAAAGAACTGGTCTTAAACTAACAGGAAAACGTCTCTGACAGCATTGTCAGGATGTTCATAAATACGATGCACAACTTCAGCCTATATATGTTGTTTTCTGTCATTTGATATTGAACAGGGATTTATCAAAATGGTGATACTGGATGCCACAAATTTTTAACTACACAGTTAATTCTCTTTTGAGGATTCACGTCTAACCTATGAGTAATAGAATCAATAACACACAGAGCAGTATTAAATAGGATGAAGACCTTCCACAAAAGCATTACTAAAAGGATGAGCACGCTATAAAGATTCTTTCCTAGAAACTTAATCCTTCAGAAAAGAATTTAGTGGCTTTGGAGGACATTAACCTTCCTCAAAAGCAAAAGACATCTGCTGGCACATCTACTGATGATATTTTTAGAGCAAGCCTTTCAGCCTTTTATTAACTGCAGAGGACAAGCATGGCACAACATATGCAAGAGCTTTGAGAAAACAAAACAGAACTGCCCGGAGCCTGATAACCAGACGATGCCATGAAAATGAGCACCTCCTTGGTGAAACCCTGGTTCCAAGAAAGCTACATGTAATCTCTTCACTGGTATCAGATACCTGCCTTTCCCCATTCTGGACTTTTTAGTTTTGTTCCAAGCTGTTTCTCCTCTTGTTGGGACAACAGAGCGGTGCTTTACCTGTCAAGTTAAAACCCAGCTACACTCAGTGCCACTGGAGGTGGGGTGAACTGGTTGTTGTACAATCAGAACATGTTCATATTTCCTATACAACTAAACTCTAATTAAAGTTATGATGCAGATACCTTGACAACTTTGAGCTCCCAAACTAATTTTTGCATGTGATGTGTATGAGCTGAGACCAAAACTCTAGTTTCTAAGAGTAGGATAATATGTAATTAATTATTGCAAAGCATTCCGAAAGAAAAAAAAAAAAAAAAGCCACACAAAAAACCATAGTATTATTTTTCTGTGCCACACCTGCACAGATAAGCAGCAACCACTAAAAGTACCATATTTGTAGCCCCCCCATTTTTCATAGGTGTTGATTTTTCCAAAGCAGGACAAAGGGACAGAATATAGAACTGCTGAGTGTGCTCAAATGAGGAACATGAGTAATGAGGCATAGCATTATCTTTTCTAAATGGAAAAACATAACCAGAAAGGGCAGGAAATGCTATTACTGAAGCTGTAAAAAAATATCAACAAATTTATACAAAAGTGAGTTTTAAACTAGTTCCAAAGATGTGAGATACATTTAACAGTTTCCTTTTCCCCTGTCTGCTTTTTACACTACCATGAAGGAAAACAGACTGCAATAACAGAACTGATGCTGTAAATAAACTTATCAGAAACTTCTTGATTTTGCCAGCTGTTTCACTTTCAAGCACAAATTCAGTCATTTTTCCAAAATTTGCTAAAAATCTTTCATGAATAGTGGAACAGATAAAAAAAAAAAAAAAAAGCCACAGAATCAGTGATACTGGAATAAGAAAATTCGTGCAAAACAGGAAAAAATTCACAAATCTTATGTCCGGATACTTCCCTCAGTAACACATAACACCATAAAGCCAGTTTCTGACAATCCCCGTACTATTAATACATTGCATTGGCTTCGTGGCAGCCCCACAAAACAAGGACAGTAGTTGGATATAGACATGGTTAAATGAGTTAACTGCTAGATGGGGGCTAGCATTAAGTTTCAAACTTCCCAGCAACAAAACCTAGGAAGTATACGAAACTTCAGGGTGAGATAGCAGAGATGTGCTGACCTTGTAAAATATCAACAACAAAAAAAAAAGTGACAATTTGTGTGCTAATGTGCTCACAATGATGTGATCCACCACTTTAGCCAACAAACAACCAAAGTGCAAGACTGTGACCTTACACAAGGCCACACTTTTGCCACAACAGAGAAAGGTCATCTGGAAATGTGTCTAGGGCTGAATTCTACCTGCACCCTTTAATATTTGAAACCACTTGTCATGAAAACTGGGATCAATGTAAAACACAACAGTAGCTCCCCCACATGTTGAGTGGCTGTGACAGTTCAAGCATGCAATTTTAGAGCAGGCAGCAAACAAGATTGGGAATTCAGGGTTAAAATCTCCAGTGAAATTTTGTCTTATAAAGTAATGAAAGTTGACCAAGAGAGTAAATCAAATGGATCTCCTAACAAACTGAAAACAGCTGTTTGGCTGAGTTTGTCTCTGATTTAAGTTTGGTAATTATTGCCCTACTGTGGCTCAAGGTTATTCTGTATTAGTGAAATAGGATATCATATGAAAATCATCCAACTTCTTAATTTACTGTAGCATCAAAAATTCCACTGTATAAAAATAAGCCGGAAATGTAACCTTCTAAAAACTTACCTATAAACCTTGAAAATGCCCATTTATTTATTCTTCTGACATACAATTACACAAAATTTAGTTACAACAAACTAGAATACCTAACTCCAAACAAATGATATGTCACCTCTAGTCAGTCCAACTATGTTTTCAAATAAATACACTGAAAATTAACTTTATAAACTCTGAGTAAGTGATACAGCACCTTTGCTTAATAGACCACTCCCTGGTCTACTATGCTCTACATTATCATGCAGAAAAATTGCTCAGATTCTTACAGCAAACCATTCTTATACAGGAAACTTTCTTTTAAGATCTTTTCATACCAATAGCAGCATAAGATACAACACCACTAAATTTAATTTTTCAAAGTTGAAAAATATCCTAGAGAAAGCATGGTAGACATTTAATAATTTAAAAGGAAGTCGCTCAACTAATAATGATCCACCATTAATTCCAAAGTATATTGTGGGGTTATTAGTCACTTTTATTTTGGTTATTAGATGCCTTTACTACTGAGGAAATATGAATCAATAGTCCATGTTAATAACAATTACTACAGTATTATTGGTCTGTCTGTTGGACAAAGAACTTAAAGGTTCATGGAAGTGTTTAATTGGCTGGAGCATCATTTTTCATGTCAAAAACGTGAAGAAACACAATGTGTGTTCTTTGAGCAGTGTATTAGGATTTCTGTTCTGGAAATTCAACAAAAAATTGGCTCTCTCTCACACACAGGCTGCAATTTTTGAGTCAGTACCAATTACTGTCCATTACTAGACTGACTCTTTAATTCTAAACACAAGTGCAACACAAAAAAAAATTATTAAACAATAATACGATCCCAGTAAATTTTTACAAATTAAAGTGCTTATTCTTTCTGAATTTTTCTTTCAAGATCAACTGGAAGTCTCAAATTAAATTATTCAGGTGATTTAAGTTCAGTTTGAAGTAAACAGTGAATACAGCTCAGTACATTAGAGGAATAATTTCACTTGGAGAGTGAATTATCATAGATTAATTGCAAACAGGCATTTCAGAGTATCCGTACTTTTTACCCAGCACACCATCCTCTTTGTTTCCCATTGTCAGTTGAGATACATGCAAATTAAACATTTGCCAAAACAAAACGTGTGTATACACATTCTAAAAATGTGGTAATTATTGAGTATGTGCCACAGAAATAGCATTTTGAAAATATCTCAGTGCTAGTAAGTTTTTCGGTGTCAACAAAGATTCGTCGGACTCTAGCAAGTATAGTAGGATACTGTTTACTTTTCATAAAATCAAGTGGGCTCTACACAAATCTTTCAGAATATGTAACGAAACAGGCAGACATCAATCTGAAATCCCTTCTGTATAATCTCTGCCAAGGAGCAATTTCCATATTGACGTTGTTTAAACACTCAAACTATAGGAGCCAATAAAAGCACTTTGGCTTTAAAGACACACACCCAGCCAAAGACTCCCCAGCAGCATTGCGAAAGAGACAAAATGGAAGCAAGTGAAGTCCCCACTATTCTGAATGAAGGGCCCCATGAGAGAAGCAGTTAAATTGAAAGAGAAAGAAATAGAAGGTCACAATAATTCTAATTCCTCTGCTGATCTCAAGATGCTTTGTACTCAAGGCAGCATTGGAGGTAACTACCAACTGGAGTATGGTGAGCTCCAGCCTTGCCCCTCACAGAAAGATGGGAAACAGCTGACCTAAACCCAAGCTCTATGGGCTTAAGGAGCCTCAGAGATTTCCCTTGTACACTTTCAGACATCCCTTAGAAGCATTTTTCTAGCTGCTTTTTTCTCTGAACGCAGACCAAATCCACCCAACTTTAGCAGTTTGGCTCTACTAGAAAATACAAAGATTTCACTGGGCACCTACAAGTCATTCTTCATCTCCAGCATCTTATGTAAACTGTCACATTACCAACAGCTTAACATACCATCTTATGCACAAACACACCCAGGATCCATGAATGACACCAAGTGCTGTCATAGCTGAAAACAATTATCAACTACGTACTAATGGACTGTTTTCTTCCGTCACTTGTATTGATAAAAGCATGTAACAAATAATGCCTTTAAAGAAGAGGATACGCATGGAAAAGGGTAAAAATAGGGCTCTTTGTCAGTAAGCAGCCTGAATCAGGCTTAGTCTTGATAGAAGCAACAGAACTTTTTCATTGGCATTTAAATTCCATAAAACTGACTTAATTTAACATGTTGACTGTTGATTTCTGGGAAAAATATAAAAATAACTACCAGAAAACATAAGCTTGTCAAAAAAGACTTACGACAACTTTATGCACATGTTTCCAAATAGCTGTGTTCAGAAGCTGCCTAACCTTGAAGGCAACTCTAAGCTTAATATTCCATAAAGTTTCTAGTGATGCTTCTGTGCCCATCAAGATTTGCTTTTCACAGCTAAATTAAATCGTGCTTAAGCCTGTTTAGGTTTCAGAACTTAAGTAGAGCAACACACAAGTCACATGAGGGCCACAATCCAATATGCAAACCCACAACATACTTGACATGCACACACAGAGCAGGACCTTGTGAAAGCATGTCTGTGAGCTCTTCTGGAACACCACTAACAAAGGAAGCATTGGTAGTGCTCAGCTTCAGTCACTTTTTTAAATGTGAAACTTTAAAGATCCGGTTCAAATCTTTCTCAGTCTAGAAGTGGAACAACATCTACCAGAGAGAGGCAGGTACAGACTAGCTAGTCTGAATTTGCCTTTCAGCAGTAGCATTGGAGAGTATCATTGTGCACAAAGAGCAAAATGCTCTCAGAAACAGATTATAAAAGATAAAGTGTGCCTTTACTGCTTAACATTTCAGACTCATCTAAAAGTACAGTGCTTTGTTCTAGTATGAAGGGCATCAACGAAGGGTGTTTTACTTCCTGAGAAGTGATCTAGCCACCTTTGAATCTTGCCTCCACACAGGAACGTAGCAAAGGTCATGCTAAAACATGATCATTCTACATTATTTAACATGAAGTTCCACTGTGTAATTCTGTATCTTACAGAGGAATATATAGTCTTGAATATTCAAGACATTTCTACACAGCAACTATTAGCACTGCTGTAATATTAAAGTAACTATCTCTTCTGAAAAGTGGTAAAATTGACCATTTCTCAGCAATGGCTCTCCTAGGGCAGAGAATACAATGCAGAGTGTGCGTTTAAACACAACACCTAGATCTTTCCCCTTTTTAACTCTGGAAAACATGGTGCACGTAACAAGAATATCCTTTTTGCAACTGTACATACATCTCAATTCCATTTTTGTAAAAAGAGAGCAATGAAATAGACCATTAGTTCTTTAAAGCATGCATTACATATTTTTACTCAAGAAATCTATTTCCTGTTTCCATATTTCATGCAGGAGGAATCATTAATTAGTTCACTAGAATGTCTCTTCTCTCTTTACAATATTCAAACGCTGATTAGAAAAAATAATTAATAGAGATACAGGAACAGTTATTTTCATTCCTGACAACACTCAGGTGACTTTTTTTGTGTTGTTCTGTTTGTGTGGTGTTTTTCAAGATAAGTGGCATTATCCTCTTAAATTGTGCTTTCACATACTGACACAAACTTAAAGATACGCTCATTCATGACTGAAATGTCCCTGCAACCAGAATGCAGCAAGTATAAAAATAAGTACTTGGACATTTCAAATGACAAATTCTTAAACAGTGACTACAAGATCCAGAAACACATGTCCTCTATTGGTTAAAATTTTGTTTGCACTGCAATCCAACTTTTTTCTTGTACCTACACTAGAGACAGCTATAACAAAATCAGAGGACCACCTATTACAATGAACAGAAACAAATATTTGATTCCTCTGCCATTTTGTCATCCACTCTACAGAGTTCCTCCCCTTCATGACACATCTGGAACAGTGTCCAGCACTACAATGTTTCCAAAGCTCCATTATGTAATAGGATCCAGATTAGAGGTGAGTTCTTTAGAACTCTTCACCAGTCAGAAAGACCTGTTTTGAATTCCTCTTTGACATGTAGAGAAGACAATTCAAAAGAGGGCACAAATCTTAGGTTCACTAAAAACATTACACTGTTGTCAGTATCTCAGTATGAGGCTATTGGCAGTGGCAGTATGCAAGTGTCCTTATGTATACTACAAGTCATTGCCCAGCTGTAGCGCAGCTGGCTCCAGCTTAGCCCGGGAAATGTCGAGGGTGATATGCATCCTCAAAGTACTGCTGGCTTGTTGCGTTTACCCTTGATGACCGAAGAGTGCAAATGCTGAAAAAAGAAAACAAACACTTTCCTTCACCTCAGATTTCTTAAATGATTTAATGTCTTTGTCTTCTATGAGAAGTGGTTCAAAACATGACACTTGTATCTGCAGACTGGTCACTGGATGCTACTGTGCATCAAGCAGAGAGAGCAGATGCCACTAACTAAACAGATTTCAGTAGCCTACCTTGACAAGAACATGGAATTATCCACATGGAATTATCCACGTTTGCTGACCTAGCCGTTTCAATGGTTTCTCAACATTCTACTGATAGGTACATGACTTCTAATTTGCAAAGCCAAAGTGCTGGGATTTAGCCAATTTCAATCTTGCACATGCTAAAGGAACTGTTCTATTCTGAAGCTGTATAGTAACATGATGCTGGAGCAGAAGTGACCAAAGAAAGGAACTATCACATTGATTTAGCTGTGGAATGAGTTAGTCAAGTGGATTAGACTGCATCACAATTCAGTGTTACATAAAACTGAAGAATTTCTTTAAGAAAGTTTCTCTATTGATTACAATTTTGTACTTAGTAAGCTCCAAGCAGAGAAAGGTAAAAACCCTCTACAGAAGCACACTATATACTACACAAATCTAATTGTATAGACAAATAAGAGTCAGATATACTGAAAAATTAAAGCCAGACATGCCCATAAAACTTGTTACCATTACAAGATACTGTTAAGGTAGCCACTTCTCACTATACTTTGCTTTGACTCTCCACTAGGGATTCGCCACTAGTATAAGAGACTTCACAAACTTCTGATAGTTCTGCCATTTGAAATCTAACCCTCTTTTGATACGGTATTTGGAATATAATAATGATAAACGGGTACAGAAGTAAACAACTTGATGCATAACGAAAATATATAGAGCTCAGGTAGGAAATTAGGTGTACTGATTAGCTATAAAAGCAGGAACTCCAGCCTGTTCTGCTCAGAACTCAACACTCAGGTACTGCTCTTGATTACTCACACAGCTGTGTCACAAGATGAGGCTACTCTCATCTGCCTGGGCCTGTCACTTCATTGCCCTCTGTCTTCACACTCTTCTCCCCTCTGCCCGTGCTCCCCTTCCAGCCATCCACTTTCAGTTTCATTTTGTTTCTGAAGTGCTCCTTCAGGTATTTTCGTAAAGGTCCGCTAGCCAATTTTCTATTCTGAGAATCACTTTGGTAACAAGTAGAGGAAAAGAAAACAATAAAAACCACACCAAAAAAGTGGCTTTTCCCATTGCTTATGATGGACCTAACCACCCACTAGCAAGCACCTTCTGGCTGTGACCTCAGGAATTCTGCAGTCTTTACTCCACAGGAAGCCTCACCAGGGGACAGCAAGGTTCTCATCCTATCTAGCATGCAGCCTCACTAGCAGAAGACAGGCTGCGGTTAATTTGGGTCAGGACCCTCTCAAACCGGTCTTCCAGAAGAACACAGGTGGACAACTAGTCCTCATGACTTCCATTGAAATCAACAGGTTCTTAATGCCAAGTGAGCATAGTTAGTACAGATGACGTAAAGTACCTTAGAGTTCTACAGTGTTCTTGGATTCCAAAAGGGTAAACTCAGATCAATTTGTATTATACCGATAGGTTATTATATAAAATACATACACATATGAAAACAAGGATATGCATGTATACCGTTTCACAAACAGTTCAGGAATGGCCAGATTGCCTTGTTTTGGCCTCAGTTCTATTCAAACACACACGTATAATAAAAGATCTAAAAAACAAAAAACACAACAACAACAAAATCAAACAGAAAACCCACAAAACCCACCAACATTTTTCACAATACACTTTTTACATGGCCACTGAATTTCAAAAGAAACATTCACAACACTGTAGACTATAATGACAAGGAATAGTGCATATTCAAATATTCTCACTGAAATCAGGTAGGGCTAGAATGACAAACAATTACTTCTAGATGAAAGTTACTCATATAAATAGTCCCAAGAAACTCAGCTGGACTAAACAAGTCAATGATTTTGACAGTCTGAATCTGTATAAACAAGTACCAATACTGACCTTAACAGCAGCTCTGTTGCCATGCCTCTGCTTAATGTAGGCTTGACGTGGTAAGTGGTTTTTCTTAAATCAATATCACAAGACTATCAATAGCTAAAGACAACTGTGAATCCTGACTCATACGAAACAAAGTGAAGGTTTTATTTTAGCTTTCAGGCAAAGACAACTTGTCACTGTTACTTTCTCTAGCATTTTTTTTTCCTCTTTCATTATTCCATTTTAGTGCTTTAACTTATTGCCTGCAAAAGAAATTAGAGAAAGTTTTCCACATAATACTCAAATACCTGAATGCAATCCAACATACTCTTAGTAGGTATGAATTGTCACAGATTGCTGTCTTTTAAGTAATATTTTAAAATACCTTATTTATATTTTACCATCTATATTTTGAGGTCCGGTTGCAAGTGTTTACCATAGAAAACTCGGTCAAGCTGGTGTTTGACCTTTGACAGGAAGCTGCCCTCACTCCAGCTAGTCCCAACAAACTAGGCCCAAGACAATAAGCTGCTTTATAGCTATTAGCTCGGCCAGTGTGTTTCTCCAGGAAGACCTCAAGCTGAAAAGCCAACACGCTTGACAACCACAGCCAAGGTACCAAGGGTCCAAGCACTAGACATTAGAAAACAAATGGAAAAGCACACATGGCTACATCTGGAATCCTAATGGGCCACCAATGGTTCCCAGCTAAAGGAAGAATTACCAATGTTATTTTATCATCCCTTGTGCTAACTTAGCTGTTTATGTACAGCAATAAATGATTTTTTAAAAACATATTTGGGTCATTATGTCATATACCACCAGCAAGTACGATTGTTTTATTGTGCTTGGAGTCAAAATACACTGCTATACCCAGATGTGAGGGAAGTTCAAAACGTCTAGTCCTTCTGTATTCATTCCTGGTGAACAAATGGATTAAGTTTTTAAAAGGGAAACTGAGAATTTTTATGGCCTGTACTCCCATCTCACTAGTAAAATTCGCACTGATATTTTCCTAGAGAAGTTTGCCTGGCCAATGCTAACATTAAATATTAACTTAGTAAGCAAACCAAAATTTCAACCAACAGGAAACACCACATATTTTATTGCCAAAACATCCCCATTCTCTTCTTCCAAATCCACAATGTGTTATATTTAAAAATAATTTTGATGGGCTTTTTTTTTACCTGAACACCTAGTGAAATTCATGGCAAAGTAATCATTACACCATGACATGAAATTAAAGTACATATATATTTATTAACAGGCTTAATAAAGGAGGAGTCTACAGTTATGGCCTTGGATTTATACGTGCAAACCCAAGCTTTTCCAAAATCTACAATCAGAATGTTGTGTTTTCATGTAAGGAAACATGTAATTTGTGTAAAGACTCTTGCACAGTATTTCTAACCCTAGTACTATGGCATCTAAATATGGAGATCAAAGCAGAAAAAACAAGCTAGACCCTCCAGTATTTGTTGATATTTTTCTCAATCAGCAACTCTGTAATAAACAGCAAAAAGGATGTTATTTTTAAAAGGCATTGTAATAATTTAAACAAGAAGTTCAACATTGCTTGACAATACTGTTCTAAAACTGACTATATCCCAACAGTTTAAAATCAACATTTATGAATATTTCACAACTTTCCATTCCAAAAGACACTAAATGTATTTGAAAATAAATGCATTTTAGCATGTGACAATTTAATCCAATTTCATTAAATTTAAATAGAGTTACATTCATTTTAATGGAAGCTAGACCAATTTGTAATCAAAACGAAAAACAATTTGAAGAAACCAGGTTTTAATCATCTTCCCCTCCCATTCTCATTCCCTTTTTTCCTATTTGTTGCTAGCTCTGTTGCACTTTTGCTCTCTTTTTTTCACTTTTATGGGAGGATCAGGGCTGAGAAGTTGGGGGGAACAGTAGCTCTTGGCTAAAACGTTTCTCACAGAAGAAATTGAAAACTAAATAGAACTACACCAAGAATCTACAATTAGCTCCAAAATAGAATACAAACGTTTTTATTATTTTACATCAAGCTGCAGCTGAACAGAGCTGTAGTATTTTTAAATCTAGCTTGCCTCCTAGGAAGATTGCTAGGAGTGTACACACTCTCATCACACAGGTTACACCACAAGTGCACCAACAGGGAGTCGGGGGCAAACCCAGCTGGAAAGACTACTGAGAAGCAAGTGAGCCAAAACCAGAAAGACACTGTGACAAACACATGCATGTCCCAGATATGCAATTCTTATGACGATGATGATTCTCACTGAGTAGCATTCTCAGCTACATTATAGCGAATCAAGATGAACGAATTAGTCTATAGAGATTCTTCTATCAAATAACTGAAATCACTTCAACATAATGACTAATCAAAAAGCGATTAAGAAAGCTATTTACAGAGACAATACTAAAAGTAGCTTCTCTTCAAAACAGATCGCCTTGTTTTGCTTTTAATATTATACTACAGGGTAACCCTTATTTGCCATGGAAAAACAGACGTGAATTTGATACCCTATATTTGTTGATGTGTTTTTAAAGCTGACAGCAGAGTGCAGAATGTGAAGTTTCCTTGCTTCTGCTGCCACATGGCAGGTTAAAAGCACAATTAAGTAAACAGCTAAATGCTTCCCCTGATTTCCAGGAACAGCAGAAATACATTAAACCTAAAAAAATACATCCCAGCAACTGATCTCTAGACATTATGAAGTTTCTCCAGAAGCCTGTGTTCCATTTCCAAAAGGTACACTAAATAGGGAAACAAAATACTTAAAAATTTGATTCTGGCACTTCTCTAAAGCAGTACATCTTTATAAATATAGTGCACTACATTAATAGCATGTTTAACTTTGGGATATTGGTATGCATCCATATACATGCCTATATTTACACATATATGCATACGTATATTTATATATACACATACTAACATCCATACTTTGCTATTTAAAAATAATTCAGAATACCTTTTCATTGCTCCCTTCCCAGATGTTGGGTTTTTTTTCATTTAATGAAGGAAACAGAGCAAGGTTTCGAGAACAGTTTCAGAGCAACACAAAGCACACTGACAAAAACATTTATTTATCTCTTCAGTACTTATACTCACAGAAGTGATACTTTATATATGCCAATTACTCCCTCATGTTATTAGCAGGAAAATTTGATCCCAGACAAAAATAAATTTAAAAGATTTTTAAATCCCAGAAGACCTTATATCAACAGAAGTGAAGGGGGAAAAAGATATTATGTACTCATTTTGTGTTTCATCTGCATATTAGTTCATATTACTATTTTCATCTCACTTTTCTCCACTCCCTGCCTCCATACTTTTTTCAAGGAAGAGAAATTAAATGATTGATTAATCTCAGTGTTTGCCACGTTCACCTGTGCAAGACCCTATCCATCTTAAGCACAATTCATTACATTAAAACGAGTTTTAAATAACACAGAAGGCTTTATGGAAGTAAGTTACAAACAGGAATTCCACCAGAGGAAGATATTAAAAAAAATAATCAGATTTACAAAATTCTTACTCATGAGTTCTGTTCTTGCCACAACCATATTTATCTTTTCATATACAGAAATTAATTATAAAAGCATAATTTAAAAGTTCCTTCCATAAACACCACTAGCATTTATAGGCAGTCTCCATTATAATTTTTAGATGTATTTAGCAGCAATAATGAGTAAATTCTACACTTTCTCACTGTACTCTCAGAAATCAATTAGAAAACATCAGTTTCTAATTTTATTGGCCTGACATTTCTCACAAGAACTACATTTTATTGTGGAAAAAAATGTGTTTTCCCTTTAGCGACTATTTGGGAAACGTGTGTTGAGTATTCCTACCATTAATTAAAGTGGCTCATTTTTGTTTACTTCTCTCTGTCCCAGTATCTCCAACAATTTAAAAAAGAATGTATTCAGCTGGCAAGGGGCCTGTTTAACAGCTTGATACAGAACAACAAGCTATTTCACACATTTTGGATGAGTCACAAAAACAGTGATCTCTTCAAAGTGTCTGTTTGAAGAGGTGGGGTGAACAGTTTTAAGAAAAGAATTATTTAGAAGTACATTCCCTATTAGGCAATAAGAAATATTTTAAAGCTGTACATAAGTACACTTTTAAAAGCAAAGATGTGTTTGCAAATACTTATGAAATACTTCCACATGTGATCATATTTTCACAATAGTGGTGACTATCAAACATCATATTGCACATTAATTTTTATTGTTGAATAAGATACTGGAGCCAAGAATACTGTAGACTGTAAAGTGCAGCCTGTTGCAGAGTATTTCCTGGCCATCTATTCATACCACAGATGTCGGGCTGCTATCCCAAACTATTCCACATATTTACCGGTGCTCTCATTTTTTCATATTAGAAGTCTTGTATTTAGCTGTTTTCCTTAGTAGCATCAACTAAGCAGTTCATAAAGTCTGTTTTCAAATGAAGCTGCAAATATCTGCCTGCTTTGTGAAGCCACTTGCTCCCAATAAGATCATCCATCTGCAGTTAACAGAGACTAAATGGCCTATGACTTAGCTTGAGAAAGTTGTTCAAAAGCCAAATAACATCTTGTTTCAGAGGGTACTTTCGAAGCAAATGCCTAATGCCAAATTTAAATACAGTTCTATGATTAAGAACATAGAGCCAAGAGAGCTTAAATACGAACACTGCCAATACGCTGTCCTGCTAGAATTAAACGCTAGTCTTCCAAAGTCCGAAGTCTTTAGGCAATTTATTTATAGTGGACACCAATATAATTTCAACAAAAGAATCACAGGCCAAAGCTTCCAGCAAAGGTATCTGCACCATAACTGAAGACTTTTTTCAAGTTCTCAGCAGGCCAAAACTGTTCCTACTAACATCTCTGGGCACGCAAGCTAGCTTTGCACATATCAGCTGAGAACAACTGCATTCCAATGGAATTTTATAGATAAAAACATCCAGGTTTAAAGTTGAGTGTCTCAGGACAGCCTGAGACAGTATATCTAACTGAAACCAAAGGTGTCTAAAATATGAACGCTTATAAAGTACTAAACTTTGCCATGGGTGTACAGCTGATTATTGCCGAGATGTTTTTTTACATAGGCCAGTGTATTTTTTGGAGGCAGAGAGTACTTCATTGGCTAGAAAGGCAGGAAATTTTTCTTTGGCAGGTTGAGTCTAATTTTTTTTTTTTTTTTTTTTAAATTAGCAGATGTTTGAAGCTACTCCAAGGCTTGGAATGTTGAATAAATCCCAGTGGAGGTAGTTTAGTGGCAGAAAGCAGGTGAGGTGGTCAAAGGTGGATGTAAATACAATTTATCAGATGACTCTGCAATTTGTCACGTTGGTATCACCATTGCACGTGTGGCATATATAAAACCTTTGGCAACTGAGAATTAACATCATTCCTCTCGCCAGTCTAGTTAGAGAGGAACTGTATAGCAACCCAGGGATGTGCTACCAATAAATGAATCAAGAAAAATCCTAGAAAAAATTACTCCTTAGTTTAAAAAAAAAATAATAAAAAAAGTCTAGCAGTGTGCTCTCTGCTATCTTTTTTCGGCTTCATAGACTACCAGGGCAACTTCAAAGGAATACACTTGATCTTTAGCATGATAAGGGTTTCCAGACAAAAAGCTGAAAAACTGTGTAAAATCAGAGGACTGGGTGCTTAGTCATTAAGTTAGTTACCTAAGAACGTTGGGTTCATTTGTGCAGTGCCATCTTCACAGCACTAACAAAAACATGAAACAAGTTCCAGCAGAACATATGTAACATTATTACCTACTATGTCACATGCCAGGTATAGTGCTTTGATGTTTTCTATATCATAAATACTTTGCAAAACATATTAAGATTTTATATATATATATTTTATATATAGGTATAGGTATCCATATAAACAGTTGTATTCCTGGGAAGTGAATAAATTAAATTTATCAGAACAAAGAAATGCTGGTTTGTCTCTTCCTCAAAGATCATAATTAGTGTAATTTAATGTTACAGCCTTAACACCATTTCATCCATACATACAAATAAAAACCTATGATGCTCCCGTAAGTTGTGACGAAATGCCATAGCATTGATATGCTAATGTAGGCAGGACTGGAAGTTTCCCTCTTGAATGAAGAGGCTATCTGCACCAAGCACACCTGCATACCAGGAGTTCTGGTGACAAAGTTACCTCCTCTCCCCTCTAACCCAATTCAGCAGAGGACTCTGGCTGAAGTCCAGCTGTTATGAACAGCTGGGGATTAACAGAAATGTGTTCTCAAACAAGGATGCTTTGGCTTTGGAATCAGCTACTCTTGATTGTCTCTGAAGCGGCTCACATTTGTTGACTGACTTCATCTGCTTGTAGAGGCTATTTTTTGCCACTAAGAATTCTGAGGAAAGATGGGACTTCAAGTTTTTTACTGTAGTAGAAACATGTTTTCTTAAGTAGCACTACAAACTGATTATGATAATTACATCTTATAATAGTTTTGCTAGATTACATATACTGTCCAGTATGTTTAATAAACAAGCAGATAAGCAAGACAAATATGTGCACAAAAATATTAGAGGATCCCACTAGCAGCTATGGCAGCAGCCATCATCACCAGGGCTAGGATCTAAGGTAGCTACCATCATTGACAGCAACATTGGTGCTCCTGGCTCAATTTTAGGATGCAGCTATACATATATCAATTTGGAAAACCTAATTTCAAGAATGTTGATAAATGTAACTGTCGTGAGGAAAATAACACGTAGCCAAGTACAAAAAGCTACCAAGACATATGTGGAAAACCAGATGCATATATACTTGGAAGTGTTGGAACTGTTACTGTATCCAAGAGCTTCCTATTTTAGGGACCCTTCCACTGTGGGTCAGTTTGGGTCTTTTTTTTAACTCAAAAGATCTACCAGGAAGCCAGTCTACACTCTTGGGTTCTCCATCATTTTTCATTCACGATTTAAGATTATGGAGTTCCTTTATAATTTATGACTCTTCTCACACATGACAAGCAAGAAATAAACATGCAAAAGGAATGTTACATTATCTTGTTCTCTCTCTCGGGGAAAAAAAAAAAAAAAAAAAAAAAAAACGAACAGAAGTGTGAAAACACCACTACCATGTGTTAATGAGATACAGGTTGAGGTATTTCATAACCAGCTCTCCCAGTCAGGACTTCAAACAGGAATGCATAACTAAGCATATCTCTATGAAGGAAAGCAGTAGCAGCATTCACACTGCATGTTTGCTGTGTAAGCTATTCTTACAGTGCTCCATACAGGACTTCAAAATTCAATTCTCCTCTTAAAAACATAGAGAGATGCTAGATGATGTCTCATCTTGTATAATTTACAAAATGGAAAATAAATTGCAAAGTGATAATCATTTGATGGTTTTTTACATATGTAATGTTACATATTACCTAGTAACTGCAGATGTCCTCATGGTCCTCTTCAGTAAACAAACAAACGAACAAAATCTTAACTCTGAATTATGTCCACCTCCTCATTCGTAAATCAGACTTTAATCGCCTTTACCCTTTTGAGAAAAAAAAAGTAACCCCCAGGCTTCCAAACAGGTCATCTTTCTTTTATTTCTGACACATCTTCCTCCTCACACATCCATCTATTAGCAATTCTGTTGTCTGTTAAAACTTGTATGCCTTAAAACTTTCCACTTTCCATCTTCCTAAACAATATTCTTTTAGCAGCCTGAACAGTGTGTGTCAGAACAGCACACTGTCATTACAACAAACAAAAACTGTGACACCAAAAATTAGTTAGTAAGCTTATTGCAAGACACAAGGACCCGTGTAATGTTCAAGCTTGAAAAACAAACAATACACCCCAAGTAAGGAAGGAAAAAACTACATTAAAAAAATATACATTTTAAAGTAGTGATGTTCCAAGCTAGGAGCAATAATTAATCTTTTTACTGTTGAGAGACAGAGAAAGAACATGGATAGTTACTCTATACTGTTAATGAGTTTACCCTATCATTTGGTGAGGCTCAGATTTTTGGTAATGAAAAACATCACAATGTCTAGATGCAGTTCACACTTCTAGGGGAGAGTCCTTTGCATTTCAAAAGTCATAGCAGAGACTTCTGCATGGGAAGATCTTCAGAGATGTCCTTCAAGACAAGAGCCAAAAGCAATATGATAAATGGAAGTGCAATACCAGAACAATGCAGAATGACAGGCAAACACTTTCAGGGCAAGTGGTAAGAAGCAGGTCTGGTTGCGGAAAAAGTTAATGCATTGCATTGTTTTATATCGTGGCCCACTGACGGACATGGCACAGTGTGAAGAAACTTACGTTGTACCCAAAAGATATTCCATACATCCAAAAACCAGTATGGATTATGAGGGACATCTTTGTTTATTTCAGCTCCTCTGTAAACATTAATGTATGTGATACATACACGAAGTTGAGGATATCTACTAAAATGAACTAAAACCCAGAAAATATTCTACTGTGCTCTGCCTCTGCAACAGCACGGATTAGAGAACTTAGTCCGATTACTGTTACCACTGCAATTTAATAAGCCTAGTGCCACAATGGTGCTCTTAACCCAAAAATATTTTAGTAATTTAGTAAAATGAACTATTGTAAATAACTCTATATCTATACCTGAAACATCCTGTAAAACCATCAATGACTGTGCATCCATATTTCTTTGTGAAAATTAAAGGTGAGAAAAGGATTATTAATACATGTGGACTACACATTTTTCTCATTTAAGTGAATTCTGAGCTTTTCTGAAAACAAGAGTAAATCATGCAATGAACTAATTCATGCAAGAAGAGACAAAGAATGCTAATAGAATTTATTCATTAAAAAATTACCACGAAATTGCTTATACAACTTTTCCAGTTTCAAAAAAAAAATAAAATTTAAATACACTGATGGAGATTTTCCTAGTAGTACGTGGTTTTCAGAAACATTTTGAACACTCTTCTCTTCCTCCCAACCTTTTTTAATCATTATGGCTCTAAAACAAAAATTCAGTTTCTCAGAAGGCCAAATTAAATTACCTTTTGATGGCTGAAAGTTGGCATATGCAATACAAGCTGTGTTTCATTCAAGTCCTCAGTCAGTCTGGGTACTTGTACTATTTTCATTATGCTAGTGTCTACAGTAAAAAAAACAACAAACCCAAACTCAGGGCTCCCCGTGCCAAATTGTCTACAAACATAAGGGAAAAAGGGACTAAAGAAACTTGCAATTCTGGTAGATGAAAGCCACTTGCCATGGTTTGACCTACCTGGAATGTCAGTAAGGCTGTTTTATCACAGAGGTGAAGGACTGAATGGAAATAGCAACTATGGAAACATGACTAGGTCAGTAATGGAGTGCAGGTGATGCTTTGATTGAAAGGTCCTGCTGCTTAGAGAATATCTGGCTTCAGAAAAGTACACAATTGAATTAACAAAAATTAAAGGAAGTAAAATACAGCCTGCAGACATCACAATTGTCCTGAGATGTCCTGATATGCTGTGAGTTATATGGGTATCGATGGAATAATTACATGAATGGAAAGAAAAGAAAATGTATTTTTTCCCTTTTTTAGGCTTTTCATGCACTATATTCTCACTGGTGCAATACGTATTGTGCATGAAGCGATACTGATCAAAACATTCAAAAGCCACTCATCTGTCAGCTGTTTAATGGAACCAGGGGTACACAGACCCCAAATTAATTTAGGTCTGAGCCATTTTAGGTCCAGATAGAGTGATAATACAGAAGAGCTGCATCGGTGTAGACCTCTGACTCATCTTTAGGCCTTTATGTCCACTGTCACGGTCACCAAAGCTTTCTTTCATTGCGCTATTAAGCCCTCAGTATACATTCTTATGGCTTGATTTACCTCATTGCCTGCGGCTTTGCTTACTGAAGTTATTCCACTCCTTCCCCTGCCCTATCCCAAGTTACCCTAGGTAATTAAGAGCTGATTATGTATCAAAACGTGATTGGTTCTGGCATCAAAAAAGGGTTCAGGATAGTTGCATTTTTTTCTGGGAAGTGAGCCATCTCAATTTCTAAGCCTAACATCACAAATCTGTGTGTGCTGCTATGCCAGAAACAACTTCTAGGACAACCTACATACAAGCAACTTGGATGAATTAACTTTTTAAAAAACCAAAACATCTACATAATACTGCCCTACTTAAAAGCTAGAGGAATTCAGAAAAGTAGGTGATAAATAGAGGGAACTAGTTATTCAAAGCATGTATTCATGTAAATTCATTCCTCTGAACTCAAATTAATGCCTATGAGCTAATTGATCAGAGTTACCTTGTAGGCAGAGAAACAAGCACTATTTTTCATGGTTTGACTCACCCTAAGAAAGGCTTCTCAAACAGGGCAGATGACAGGTATCCTGAAGAGACTTACTTATACCTAAGGACTAAAGAGACCAGTATGACTAACACAAACACAACCATCTAAATAACCTGAGAAGAGTTTGCTTGTGTTGCATATGTTACTTGCCTCTGTTTATACACCCTTGGAAGACACCACCAGTGAACACAGATGCTCGCTCCTCTGTCATTTAGGGATATGAAGAAATCTACATGCATGAAAATTCTGTAGAGGCAAACCAATGCCATTTCATTTCAATCAAATGTATATTCAAAACTCAAATTTAAAAAAAAAAAAAATTATCTTAAAATATCTTATAAGATATTACAATTATAAGATCACAGTTTCTGACACTGTAGGCTAACCAAGCCAATAAGTAAAGAAGGTGAAGACAAAGTATTTCTCAGTTGATCAGCCACCCAAAACCAGTGCTTACTGCAGTTTGTGTACATCTACTCACCAGGAAACCTGGGCTGGAAATGAGAAAATGAGAAAATGTTTCCTCCTTTACCCCTCTCAAACTCAGAACTTTAGAGCTATAAAAATAGACTTCACTGACCGTGAAGGGATATCAATATAATAGGATATATATAATATCAAGACTGCTTAATTCTTTTGTCATTCTCAACAGCCAGTCTCCTCAGGACTCACAAACTGATTGTCACTTAAAACTGTTTTTCAAACTAAAGCTGGCTACTAATTGGATATAATTCGATTAACTTGCAATCTCTGTCTCCCCGTACTCTGTTGATACACACACCCTTCTAAGTACTTGACTGCTACTTGGAAACACTTGGCTTCCTCTAATAGACACACCTTGCAATTCAGCAAGCCTGTTGTTCAGTGGTCTTTTTTTAATAGAGCCACATAAAAGATTCAACATTCATGATCTTTAATAAGTGTCTTTAGAACCACAAATATGGAACAATTTATTTGCTTATTAAAGACCCTAAACATTTATTGAAAGTAAAGTATATGGCTAGAAATGATAAGCCAGACAATTAAAATTACTGTTTTACTGACTTAGGTAAGCATTTAAGGACAATTTGTTGATTTAAAACTACTTTTTACAGCAACAAAAGAAAATCACGTTCTTTTGAGGAACTTGTAAAAGACTAGTGCTTAATTTTTACATTCTGTAAACAGACAACATTTAATCTGTTTAAAATTAAACTCAGAAGATCAATCAGATAGGCTTTTGAAGGGCTCAGGCATTGCAAGTAGTTTAGCATTGCACTTGCAAGAGATACAGCCAGTTGTTTAACCACACATATCATTTAGTCTATAACTTAAACAAGCATTGATAAAGTTTTTTATAAAAAAAGATGCTATCAGCAAAACAAACACAGTATTTTGTACTACTTCAAAGCTTATTTATAATGTGTTTAGAAATATTCTGTGGAAACAGGAAAATAATGTCTTGATTTTTCTAAACTTTACAACATCTGCTTTTACTTACTTGCAGCATTGTAAAGTTCTCCAGATTTAAAATGGGTAACTTTTTTCTTTTGTCTCATCCCAAATTTGAGTGTTCACATTATTTTTTTTACCCACACAATTTTCTGGTTTTCACTTACAAATACAGCCGTATGAAAATTTCTGCAGCCTTCTAACAGTGCTAAATACCAGTTAGCAAAACTTATATTTTAAGTAAGCACATTCAAAACCTGCTAGAAATAACACTTCCTTGGAAGACTAAAGATTTTTCAACTTTTAATTTCCCAATGTGCATGCATAAATAACTCTTTTAAATGAGATAACATGCTGTTTATTCATACTACTGTCTCCCAGTCAGGTATAACCTGTAGAAAACATTCTTTGACAAATGCAATTGTTTTCACTGGTTTTGTTTGTGGAAGCGACTACCTTCTGCTACCAGAGCGTTTCTCTTTCAACATTTTTTCACCAGTAAGAACAGATTGAACCTGTGATCCTAGACATTAAGATGTAACAAATGCATCTGTATCACTTTGAACAGTTTACCATGAACTGTTAAAAAATGAACCATTATATATAGAGTTATTGATTCTCATTCACTGTGTAAAATTAAACCTGTTGGTGATTTAGTGAAAAATCATATCTGAAGCCTTTGAGCATGTAATCACTTCCTAGTTGATAAATACACAGTAACATCATAAGTAACTTTCTCTACCTGCTTAAATGAGAGGTAGACAAGCTACTCTTCCTCATGAGTTAATTTCTGGCCACACCTAGGCTGATAAACTGGATGCCTTGGCAGAAAATTTAATGTTACCATGTACCTTGGGCTCCTGATCACCCAGATCAGGCTGATGAGCTATTGCACGGTCTGGCTCCCATCTGGCCTCATACTCGGGTTTCCCTCCCATCAATCAATAGCACCTGGGGGGATGGCAGGAAGGAGAAAGGAACCAGTAGAAAGCTGGGTCTCAGACCACTGTTGGGATAGATGGCTGCAGGGTGAGGCAGAGAGCTTAGTTTGTGCTCGAGTTTTGCTGCAACATGAGATGAGGTCGGAGTCGGACATGCCCAGACCCCTGAGGTTGGAAATGTTTCCAGGTCTACTCACTTAAACACAGCTTCTGTGTGCCTAACAAGCACAAGTAGTAAAGACAGAAAGATTCCCTGTATAGTTCTTGGAAAAACAAAAGCACGTCTGCAGCTGTACTGTAAACTGCTGCACAGCCCCAATGCGTCTTTCTCCTCCTTCTAATTCCATAACAATAAATGCTTAGTTTTAATTGTAACTTTCCTCTTAAAAGCATTATTTTTCATACTTATGTCTGGAATAGCCAGTGAAACACGGGGTTTGCCATTGGCAGCATGGAATGTGCACAGATGTAGAGTTTGTAATATACTTTATAGCAGAGCAGAGGTGGAACTAGCCTTCACCTCAGGAATTCATGTATACTGGGTGATTTTATATTAAATTCAAAATGACACCCCAAATTCTACTTTTCAACCAGTTTTTGAAGCTTGACTTATACATTGGATTTCATTCATCTCAACCAAACCTAGGAAACATTTGGACTCTTTAAACCCACTTTTGGCAAAAGTTGTTTGGAAGTTACTTTACTAGTTTTTGCTTTAACTACTGCCACACAGTAGTAAGATTTCGCAACGTCTGTGAGAAGTTCTAGGCATAATTTTCACACATATATATAGCAATGGTTAAGTTTAATATTTTTGGTGCCTGGTTTACTGGGTTACCATGGTAGCAAGTTACCTGAAAACTAAAAATTTTAAGTGGAAAATCCCTGACGTGGGATCACTGGCACAATGATTTGAGAGCTAGACCCACACAGCAATTTATACTCAGATCCCCAAGAAGCATTTTAGAAGGCTGCTGCCTTTTGGGTACTCCTATATACTGTTAACTACAGTGACTGGCAGGGGAGTCTCTGACTCCAGTTAAGGGAAATACTGGCAAGAGAATTCAAATTTGGATTCTCAAGAGTGCTACATACCCAAGATATCTGACAACACACACTAGAATCTACATTTTGGTATGTTGCAGGCTGTGTCGGCAGAGGAAATCTGTTTCTCTGCCGCATCCTCTGTATGTGAAACTCTAAGATCCTGTATTGCCCACCTATCTATGGACTTCAGTTCTCCATGCATAACTCATCAGCTTGAAATCTTTCAAGGCAAAGAAAGAGTGGATACTGAAGACTAATTTTAATGCTTGAGGCACTTCTCTGAAAGTAAGAAAGTGTGAAATTCATTTCTACATCCAGTAGTTTCAGCATTTTTATACATGTTGTAACACAAATTCCCATTAAAACAGGAGCTCATGACTCTTGACAACATATCAGTGTTGTCAATCATAAGGCTAAGAAATTATATTTTTCTGTATTTATCCACTTTGGCCAAAGTCCATCTGCTTGAAGGTGCCAGTTCTTAGTTGTCAGTAGGAACAAGAGAGATAAATCTCATCCTCTGCATTTTCACTTAGATGGGTCCCCTGTTCTGTTTACTGGGAATAAAAGTACATATTTCAAAGAACCAGATTCTACTTTCAGAGCATAGCACTGGCTTGGCAGATATAGGCTCTTCTTTGTCAATTACATAGCAAACAACTAGTCAGTTATTTGAAGAAAACTAGATGTAGAATCAACCACTTGACATCAGCTATGCGTAAGATGCCTGGTCCAGACACCAAGGGCAGGAAAAAGATACCTTGAGTGAGCAGTCACAGTTCCGTTAAGCTTGTCAGAGTCTCTCCCCTACGAGGAAATATGTGACAGAAGTCCTTTTCTCAATACTTCAGTGTCTACCAGGTTGTACTTTAGGACTCCAATTCAGTTCAACCCTTGTGGTGCCAGAGGGAATTTGTCCTCATGTAAGTAAAATCATGTCCTTTGATCTCTTTTGCAGGGTGTCAGAAGACTCAGGAGAAACTTCTTAAAGCAGCGAAAACAGCTCATTGACTGAAATGTGCACTTCAGCCATCTTCCCCTTTCTGTACCATAGGTATTACCAGAGACAGCCTGACTTTCCACTTTTAGCTCTGACTCAACACATGGCATACTAACTAGCCAGGACAGTAGTGACCTTTAATAATATCAGGGGGGTGAGTTTGTAATCAGCCTTCTTCTCCCTCAAATAAGTCACAGATATGGACTTACACAGGTAGGAATATTACTCAAAAGGCTAAAGGAATGGAGATAACTTGGGCCTTCAGGAACATAAATTATTGATTCTAAGCTTCAGTGAGACTGATGGGGAGCTCAAAACTGCTACTGCTTCAATTTATGATGAGGTCTCTTTGTGCTAGGCACTGTTCTGAGGCATGGTGGCTGTAGCTGCCACTAAAGATTCCTGGACCCCAACCTCAGCTGACCATTGTAAGAAGTCTAGTTCCATTTTCCTCCGTTTACCCATACACATCCCTCTCTACATTGGTCCATACAAAGAAGATCGAGCTGGGACTCTTTAGCCTGGAGAGAAAGCTGAGGGGAGACCTTATGAATGTTTATAAGTATCTGAAGGCTGGGTTGAAGGAGGATGGAGCTGGACTCTTTTCAGTGGTTCTCAGTGACAGGACAAGGGGCAACGGGCACAAGCTGGAACACAGGAAGTTTCATTCAAATATGAGGAGATTTTTTTTTTTTTTTTACGCTGAGGGTCACAGAGCACTGGAACAGACTGCACAGGGACGCTGAGGAGTCCCCTTCTCTGGAGACCTTTGAGATATGCCTAGATGCAACCCTGAGTAATGCAATCTAGGCAATCCTGCTTTAGCAGTGGAGTTGGACTAGATGATCTCTAGAGGTCCCTTCCAACTCTGACAACCCCGTGATTCTGCAAAGAGAAGAAATGGTGAGGAAGGAGTGGCCTGAAAAAAAATACAGCATCCAGCAGAACACGTGTAGACAGAAGTAGAAGGTAAGGGATGATAAGTAGAGTATGGTATAAAGTGCAGTTTCTCAGCTTTGAAAAGTTTTTAATGCATTAAAGGATGGAATGATCAACTATAAGAAACTCCTCTACCAAACAACTTGCAGAACCTACCTTTTATAAGTCCTGTGATCTTTGTGATGGACATTGAGAAATGCTTCGGAGCAGAAACAGATCAGTTTTCTGACTGCATAACTCTCCTAACTTCCTTTCTCTGTCTGAATCCGATGTCCCATTCCAACTAACTGTACAAATGCTAAAACAGACACAGAGCAGAACAGCAGCTGAACTAGCAGAAGACGACAGAAAGTTCAACTTTTAGTCCTCTGCATTTATTATTAGACAAGCCTCCTTAGTCAAATAAGCCATGAAAATGAATGTGAGCAAACTGTGTCCTCTTCATTATTTGATTGTTAATTATGTGTAAGGAAAGGGATGCCTAATCACTACTGTCACCAACTGCTTGTGGCTAGTCAAGTTCAATAATAAACCACTTGATAGTCCTTGTGGGGAAAATAAAACTCCCTGGATAGTAAGAACTTTTTATTTTGTGTTACCCGACTTATTGGTAAAAATCAAATCTCAGATTTTTACTTAAAACAAGCATGGAATAAACAACTGATAATTTGTTTTCCATGCTTCAGTTTGATGACACTATAAAACTTGTTTCTCTTATACTGGCATCACAACCACAATAACATCAAGTTTGTATTTGGAGCCTCTCTCAGAATGGAACTCAAAAGCTTAAATCATGGGTAAGTATTCTTTTGCCAAATCTGTTGCTCCCCATTCCCTACCACCCCTAGGCAAGGGTAAAAGACGAATTTAATTTTTAAAATTAAACAAACAAAATATTTGGTCACTTAGTTTCAGTTTCTTCTGGGATTGATATCTTCTGGGTACTATATCAAGCCATGAAAAATAAATAAAAGAGAGCTGAACATTTCAAACACTGTCAGTGAACTGTTTTCCAGTTCAATGAGGTTAATAGGCCTTTCAATTTACAAATTCGTAAGAATACGATTATATTTGGTTGATGTTATTGATATACTCATAGAAATCTCTCTACTAGAAATAGAAATTAGTTCCTCATGACAGCATCAGGATTAGTTGTAATTAACAGAAAAGTCACATTCAAACAGAATTCAGCCAGCAACAGCTAATTACAGCAACAAGAATGTACAAGAAAAAAAAAGCTGTGAGCTTGCAAACCCATGAACAAATGATTAAACTCCAGCATATCAGTTGGTTAAGCAAGTTAAAAACATGCACAAGTAATTTACAGAACTGGGAATAAATCAATCATTTCATTTGGGAGTTAACCCAAATCAGTTTCAGATCCTTCACAATCTATTGCATTGCAGAAAAGATGGACTCATGTCATGTTACTCCATCAATAGTCTACATCAAATCTTATGATCCAAGCAATGCTGAATTACAAGGTACAATGTTACTTTTAGTTTTACATTTACATTTATTGTGCGTGTAAGAAATAGGTTACACAGTGTACCCATGCCTCAACTGAAAACAGGAAAACAACTCAGGAGTTCATAAAAAAGAGTGTGCCTTTTTTGTCATGGGCTTTTTGAGTTGTTTGGGGTTTTTTTTGAGGGTGGCAAGTACAAGATGTGCCGTGCCTCATTCAGACATCAAGGCAGCAAAAAATGAAAGACTAAAAAAGTAGGAAGTTCTATCAAATTTTCTTCTTGCAGTGTAAACCCAGAGGAAGAATTTAACCTGCTGAACATTCCAATTATTACTTCACTCTAACAGAAGCTTTGCTCAGTGCAGCAAGCTGTAGTTCTCCTTTGCACAACTATTTGTAGAGAAAATATTTTATTAAAAGAACCTTCAAAATAACAGTGTCAGCATACACAATTTTGATTCCTTTTGTATTGTTTTCTAAATCTTAAATCAAAATATGGCAATATGATTAAATACACTGGTAGTCATAGTTTTATTATAACTGCCTTATAAATCATGTTATAGCTAATTAATCTAATTAACAGTCCTACGTCCCAGATACATTACAGGAAAAGACCAAATCAATCCAGCCTTGAAGAAACCACTAATGTGTCTCAGACACCACTCGTGGATTTGTTGAACGTTCATTGAATATTGACCTGCTGTGAAAATATTACTATACCTGCTGTTTTTATGGGACTTGTCTTTTTTTGTTAAAAAAATTTTAGGAACACAGAAGTTAATGCTATAAACTAGAGACACTTTGCTAGTGGGTTAGCATTTCAAAGATAACTAAGCTGGTTAGATGAACCTCTTTTTAAGATTCAGAAGTTGAATGTGCATTTTTCACTTATCCAAATTAAAACAGTGGTACACAAATAAAACAAGACTAAAGTCCCTTAAAACTTGGGCTGAAAAGTCTCACATTTTCAGAAGGTAAATAAAGAGTATGTTGAAGCAAAGCAGAGTTTCTAATGAGTTAATGTAAGAAAATCTCATGCAAAAGCAATCCGCATCAAAGCTAGCAGGCAATACCCTGACAGTCATCCATCAAACCAAAAGTCCCCTTAATAAATGCCAATTATAGGGCAAATATGCACAAACGCGGATAGCATAAGCCATGGGATCATTTCCTTCCAAGAAAATTAATGACCAACAAAACACCCATGCAGTGTAAACTACCAGCCTGCCCTACAGCAACACTCACTCCTGACCGGAATACTAACTACTATTATTATTTCGCTTTTTTACTTTATTTTATTTTGTACTTTTGCAAGAGTTCAGAACCACACAGAATTTTGTTTGGGGTTATACAAATTGTGAAGGAATTTGTATAGAAGTCTAGCATAACTTTTTAAAAGCCATGACATGCCTATAATGTATACAGAGTCTCTGACTTCCGCCGTAAGCGAGCCTTTTTCCTAACTTAATCATACTCAAATTTCACCCCTTTTAAAGATCCTGATTCAAAAATGTTCACTCATTCTCCACAGTCCACAAATTTATACCATCTCTTCCTGTGGTATTATATGTGAATAAATTAAAAAAGAATGGTCTTGTATAAGGACTGAAAACGGAACATTCCAAATCCCCACCCCCCAAACCTAACCAGCTTATGAAGGAAAATGTTTGATGCAATATACATTCTTATAAAATTATCATTTTGTGTGTGGATAGGATGTTTTTAATTTGAACTGAGTTATGCTTCCCAAACCTAAAAAAAAAGGGCACTACAGCATGTTGAAGGCAAATGTACAATATCAAAAGCTTCTCCACTGTTACATTTGCCATGCCTCTGATTCATTTCAGGTCCTTTTGCTAACACCTCCCGGATATCACACCTGCTCAAAGTTTCTGTTCTCCTAAGGGCAGATTTTTTAGATTTATTGTATCCGATATACAGTATACTGAAAAGTAACACATTTTGTCATATGGAGCGTCAGAGGTCCATACCTTGAGGTAACAGCTGAGGTAAAATTGATAAAAACATTATGCTAATAAGACAGGCAGCTTTGCAAGAAATACTTAATGCTAGTATCATGAGAGATAGAATTCATTTTTCTTAGAGGAAAACACGTTTGCTGCATTTACAGAAATGGATTAGAAAATGCTACATTAGTCCTAGTTTGATGTCTTATCTAATTGACCTCTAAAGTGACATCTTCCATCGTACAGGCTGGCCCGTGCTATATTCATTTATTTCCATCTTACCTAAAATTATGATGAATGGTCTGAGCTCCGTTCAATTATTGAAAATGTGCAAAGAAACAGAAACAATGAAACTGGCAAAGTGCTCTGCATTCTTAGGAACAATTTAGGCTAATTAGCATCAACTTCTCCCCCATTCATCATACCCCTTTAGAAATATAAACAAACTGTCAGCTCTAACCTAACAAACAGATCACTGAGCTACTTAACACAAATTATTCTTACATGAAAAGCTCCTTCTCAGGCAATATTCTCCTCTAGGGCATCTGGGAAGCTGAGCTATTAAAATTGAAGACATATGTTTCAGTCAAACTTAACTCCCAGATTGTAGAGATCGCTGTTGTGACAGTTTTCCGTCAGCATGCTGCTCCTGGCAGCGTACCACATATTTAAACAGAGCAATGCAACAATAGGCTTCAATGATGCATGTTCATTTAGTACAATATCAGTGCCACCCAATTAGCATCCTACACCTAGAAATGGAGCTATTAAAATTATTGCTTAGGTACAACTCATACTTCAGATTTCATTTGGGGTTTCTTTTGGAATGACAAGTTCTGTATGCTCCTGTGGGCGTACAGGATGCAACAGGTACACCACTGTCAGCTGTGACAATATTTTAGTAATTAAAATCAAGCTGCAGAGGCAATGCTCTGGAGGGACCATAGAGGGGAGCACTGCTGTCACTCGGGGGTCCTATCTCAAAACTTCTCCATAGATGCCGCAAATAAAAGGACAGCTCTAAACTAAAGGAAGAGTGGGAGGTTTGTAGAGCTGAATTCTTCCTTACCACTGCAATCTCTGTACTACTTTGAAAGTCAAAGTGGTAATGACATCCATTCTTCCCTTTCTTCAAAATGCAGAAGGAACTAAATTTTTATGTAAAAGCTAAAGACATTTTTTATCATTTAGTGAACTATTTTACCATCTGGTGAAAGGAAGAAATAAACACTGGCTTGGAGCTTTGTGTCTTACTGGTAGTCTGAATTTAATTGTTCCATCTTTAGGTGAGAGGAGGAAGGACAATCCTCCTTTAACTTCCCAATTTGGCCTGTTGAAGAAGAGTTCAGGAAGACCTTCCTCAACAAAACTTCTTTTTCCAACAGGCCCTCACTGCTGGCTGCACATACAATTGCTCCTTCCCCTTGGATACACAACTTCCAAGGCCTGGAGGCATACAAAACAGATGCGAAGCAGAACAATTAGATATGAGGTCCTTGAACACCTCCATGGTGATACGCTTCCTACCAGCAATGGCAATACACTTTCTGCATCAGAGCAAGATACTACTTCTTGCTTCCAAAGAAAAGCTTCTTGCATTAAGACATGACAGCCACCCCAAAGCATTTTACGTGTTAGCACTGACCAGAAAGCCTGACCCTAGAAGTATTATGCAAACAAATGGTGAGACTTGGAAGTGAGAACCTAGGCTCTTGCCTATCTTGTCTGCAATGCTATCATAGCTATGGGTTTGACTGACCCAGAGAACTGGTGATGTATTTCATAATTGTCAAGAGAAAGTGAAGAGTGGTTTTACAGTAAGAGGACTAAAATACCGTTTCAGACATCATGAACATAAATTGATGCTTCACAGTAACAAATCAAGATTTTAAGACAGGCAGAAACACTTGAGGTCTGAAGTGAAGAGCATGTCACAGCATAGAAACAATATGTGAACTCATCTTTGTAGATAAGACTGCTCAGAAGCTAGGTGCAGATGTGAGGAGAAACAACTGAAAAAATAATCCCATGAGAATCTCGTGAGGGCTGAAGTGAACAAAGAAATTAAAAATATCTGCCCTTGTTCATACCAGAAGACAAAAAACATCTAGGAGAAAAAGCTGAAGGCTAACCCTAGAGGAACCAAAAGGAAATAAGCATTCAAGACAAGGGTTAGTTCTGACAAGTTGAGAAGGGTGGAGTACTGCTTCAGCAACTTCACTACGAACAGGATATTAAAAACCTTTGGGCTAGAGGAATAAGAAGTGTTTTAACAAAACAGAGGCTGGCTTAAAGATGAATCATTCTAAACTGTTCTTCATCTACCCAACAACCGAAGTACTAAAATCTCATAAAATATATCAACCCAGAGAAAGAGTGTATTTATGAATACTGACCTCCAGGTTACAACACTGAAGTATAGTGTAAAATGGATATCTTATGATTGTGTCCAGCTCCCATTCTGTTCTGGTTTTGTTTCCAATGTCCACCTAAGAGAAACATGAGTAACTATGCTATAGAAATAGAGGCATGAAATTAGATTCAAAGGGACAGAGCAGCACTGAACACTTCCAGCGTACAAGAATAGAAACTTGGAGGTACACCACAGATATAGAATGGACAATGTTATTGGAAGAGCCAGTTTTTTCCATGTTATGAAAAAGGATTTTTCTAAGGTGGGGTGTGTTTTGTAATTGACAGTCTCAAAGAGGGTGAGCAAAGAGCAGTTTTTGCCACATTACTGAAAAGAACACAAGGGATATGGGTATGCTATCTAAATACCAAGTTGCCTATTACAGTTCACCTTTTTTTTTAAAAAAAAAACCACAACTTTGTTTCAGTCATTAAAAAGACATTTTCCATATTTGCATATAAAAGTGTCATCATGATGACACAAATGATCACACAGATTTCATCTTCAGTTTTAATTGCTGTCTCAACAGCTACAAAACTGTCCTTATTTTTAAGAAGCTATATGCATGTGAACATGATTGCCTTTGAGCCAAATAAAATAAATATTAAATCACATATCTGGAAGTTACTTCCGAACTGGCACAAACTTCCACCGAGCTATACTGAAGTCCAGAGAAACGGGCACATTGTATTTTTACCATTATGATATATAGATCAAGTGTGCAACATTCAAGGATTAGCTTATTTACATTGAGTCGCTCTCACATGGCTGTTATTTAGGTTTTTTCCTTATACTTTCAAGTGTTTTTTGTCCCTTCAGAGATGTTTTCTTCCTGGTTGCAATGCCTTTTTAAGGCACGGCATCAAGTAATAGAAGCAGACAGGAAATAAGCGTTGTTGCTCTCCAGAGGATGATTAAGCAAGTCTGCACAAGTTCCCCCAAGTTCCCACAAACAGGCTCTTATGTAACAACATATGTTTTCAAAGATATTTTCTCTGAGCAGTGAAGTCTCCATGGGAAAAACATAAACTAGGTCTATAATAAACACTGTGGAACATAAAGTAACTATAAAATAAAGAGTGCTATGAAGTAAATTATTAGATACTTAAAATACTATAGCAACTGATTCTCATTTACATTCCTTAAAATTAATCCTGGTCAATAAATTATCTAGGTCCTGTAGTCTTTTTTACATAAACAAAGTATATTCCAAGTTCCTTAGAACATCGTCTGTAATACTCTGGGACCAGTCCAGATGATTTAATGCAAGTACTCCAGATGACTTCAGTAGACTGCTGTGAAGAAAGCAGGATCCTCCTCTTCCTCTCACTTATGCCCAGAGCAGAGTTTCTTTTAACTTGACAATTTATTTTTTTTTTTTTAAAAAGAAGTTCCATATTTCCCTTGTATTAGATCTTCCCAGTATGTACAATTATTAGATTATTCAGTACAGCTACAGATAGAATGAAGCCATTAAATATTTTTATTCTTTGAAAAATACACATATTATAAAACATTTTGTGTCTCTTTAATTTTACAGAAAGTTCTGAATTAATTTACTACAAAAATTTTAAACCTACAAAAGTGGTTATTTATATTCACATGAGGAAAATATTTGACAAGTCAAATAGACTACTATATGCTTTGATTTTTCCAGCAATAAATAAAAATTTTGGAACATGAACATCAAAAGTATTGAGTAACTACACAGCTTAATATAGTAAGTTTTGAAATTACTTTCACTTATTTCACTACCCATTCACAAAGATTTGATATTGGAAAAGTAGAAAAAACAGGTCAACCAAAAATGCCAAAGTTAACTATGCTCTCACAAACCAGGACCCCAAATTGCGTTCCAGCAGAAAATCTTCTATGCTCTGAAAGTCTGCTACTATGAACCATATTTTGCATTTTATTTTCACGTTACATGGATGAAAGCCTAACATTCTGTGTATTAAAAACATTTCCCAGATGTGTAAAAATCACACACAGCTTATCTTTCTATTTGTAAAATCTACAGCTTAATATTTCACGAGAGGAACATCTATTCATAAGAGGACTGGATGCCTTTCAGTTTTTTAAATACTCTCTGACACTGCTGCCATATACAGAGTTTAAGCTTTTCTTTTTTTTAAACCTGTTCCTAAGAAATGGAAGGGGCACAGAACACAGGGGTTCTACCAGATAAAGCAGAAATTTTCTGCTTTACAAAAGCTGTATGGTCTCCACTGAAAAGTTCACTTAATTTCAGAACACCAAAGTGAGAAATCACACAAGAGTTAAAATCTAATGACAACCTGCCATCTTCTCATGCCCATGTGTTGCATCTTTTCAATATTCAAGTACCTTGAAACAAATATACTTTTATGATTTACTATTCCCGCCTAGCTGATGCTTTGTTTTATTGGTGCACGCCTACGCCTGCAAGGTCAAGAGCAGGAATTCACACTGTGAGGTCACTTCTAGTTCAGTTTCTGACTAAGCAACCCAATAGGCCGTTTTCCTGGTCAAGCTAGGATCATCCTTTCTATTCTGCTTTACTCTATTTTCAAATGCACTAGTGGTAAGGCTTTCACCACTTGGGTCTTTCACAGATTGTAGATCTCACTGCATGAAAGCGATACCACTAGTCATTCTTTTGAGCACAGTGTTTCATTTTCAACTTATCTTCCTTCATGTGTTATTTTTACTCCACAACAAATCACCATTCAGTACCAAACATCAGCCAAAACAGCCATGAGGAGGATGTATTTCATTCTACTTTTAGAATTTGAGCAAAACAAAAAAAATAGTAATCCTTTCAATTGCATACTGCAAAAGCTGAGGCCAACTATTGTCATTAATACTGTTTTGGGTACGATTTTGATCTCAGATCTTACTCCTAAGTGACTTAAGAGTTTCAGTATTTAACTTAAAGTGAAAAATGCAGCAAACAAGCTGCAATTATGCTGATCTGAGCTATTCCTAATCGTAAGAAAGAGTCCGTAAAAGCAAGAACTGCATCTCCAAAACATGTCTTTAAAAAAGTAATTACATTGTAACAGATTTTAAAAAATAAAAACAGAAAAGCACTTTTAGGACAGCCCTACTGAGGAAAAAATGAGAAGACAACTGCTACAGAGTCAAAAACAGAGTTTAAAATATAAATAAGCACTGCAAGGCAATCAAATGCCAGCCTATGGGATTATAAATTGAAAGGTCTGGTAAGGAACACTGCTTGTTTCATTCCGTTGCGTGCAAGTTGACTGGGGACCCTTAATACACATCTTTCCCAAGTATGGTAACCACAAAGGGATCATAAAATAGATAATCCAAATTATTTTCCCATCATCTCTTAGGTCTGGTTTAGTACAGCCCCTAATACATTATTAATATTAAAAATTAAGGAAAAAAACCATAACATTTGTCTGTCCCTCCTAAACCTAACAAAGGTTAAGATGATAATCTATGCCTTCCAGGTCATATGAGCCTCTGAAGACAACAGATGGAAGCACTGTAATTAACGGAAGCACCAGGAAAATCCAAAAAGCTGCCAAGGCATTCCCGCTCTTCGGTCAGGAACAGAAGAGCTGCCAAAAACAAGGGTCAGGAACAAGGAACTGACAACTTGTTCAAATGATTTTCAGGCTATGCAAGTCATGATTCTCAGGCAGTTGAGCTCCCAGGTTGGGTCTACATAACTTGAAAAAGTACTTCTTAAGGGAAAGAAAAAAAAAAAGCCACAGTTGGAGAGGAAGGCCAGCTTCTGAACTATAAATCACTGATTTGCATTTACAAAACGAGCCCTGTCACTCAGTGGGAGCAGGGAAGATAGGCTAGAGGCAAAGCCTGTTTACATTTCCACCCCAGCTGACAGATCTGCTTTGAAGAAGGGAAATTCCTGCTCACACATTAAAGAGCTATTTAATGAACGTGGAAATAGAAACAAATGGGAGTCTTCCTACAAAGTTCACCTAACTCCTGCATCAAACCAATTTCAGCTCCTATATTAACACACAGACTCCCCTATCATGGTACATCCACAGGAAGAGTCAGGCTTAGGGCCTGAGTTAGTGTACAGTTTTTGCTTCTAAGCATGTAAACTAGTTATTAAACAGACCTTAGCATGCATGTAGATGTTCAATTAAGGGGTAACTGGAGCAATTCAGGTAGCAAATGCTAGTTAAGAAGTGGTTAATGGAATAATACCGGTTAAAAACCATGTAGTCAACTAGGAACTTCAGTTGATTTTGGCACTAAGTATTAGCCAAATAATAATGAAATTTGTGCTTTCAGTTTAGGTTCACTTATCTATGAAGCAGTATAGGGATTCTACGCAGATGTCTCAGATATCTCTTTCTCACTTAAATCATGTTACACAAGCAGGGGACTTTAAGCTCCAGAAAGAACACGGTTCAATTAAGAAAATAGTTCCCAAAGTCACTGGAATGCAAAACTACAGGTCATCAGGAGAAAAAAATACTGTCTTGAATGAAGGAACAAGTCCAGGGCCTCCAATAAACTATCTTCACTACTTCAGGTTCTAATACCATGAAGAACTGAAGCAGATTAAGCAGAGAACACTCTTGAAACCTTAACCATGAAATTGAAGTAATCATTATCAGCCTGCAGAATGAAGCCCTGCAGAGAAGATTAAGGATGCCTACCTATACTGTTAATCCTAATACAGCACGGACATGAGTAAATCTACCAACCTGATCTCTCTGACCATGTGACTTGCCTTCTGGATGAGGGAAGGCTGTGGACATTGTCTACCTGGATTTTGGTAAGGCCTCTGACACTTTCTCCCACAGCATTCTCCTGAAGAAGTTGGCAAATCATGGCATGCACAAGTGTACTGTCCACTGGGTGAAAAACTGGCTAGATGGCCATGTCCAGAGAGTTGTCATGAACGCGGCGAAATCTCATTGGTGGCTGGTCACCAGTGGTGTCCCTCAGGGCTCAGTTTTGGGGTCAGTCTTGTTTAATATCTTTATTGGTATTCTGGATGAAAGGATTGAGTGTACCCTCAGTAAACTTGCAGATGACACCAAACTAGGTGGAAGTGTTAATCTACTTGAGGGCAGGGAGGCTTTACAGAGGGACCTGGACAGGTTGGGTCAATGGACTGTGGCCAGTTTTATGAGGTTCAATTAGGCCAAATGCAAGGTCCTGCATTTTGGTGACAACAACCCCATACAGCACTACAGGCTTGGGGAAGAATGGCTGGAAAGCTGCCCAGCAGAAAAGGACCTGGAGGTGCTGGTGGACAGCCAGCTTAACGCAAACCAGCAGTGCGCCCAGGCAACCAAGAAGGCCATCAGCATCCTGGCCTGTATCAGGAATAGCGTGGCCAGAAGGAGTAGGGATGTGATGGTGCCTCTTCATTCAGTGCTGGTGAGGTCTCACGTCTAGCACTGTGCTCAGTTCTGGGCCCCTCACTACAAGAAGGGCATTGAAGTGCTAGAGCATGTCCATAGTGGAACTACCAAGCTCATGAGGAGTCTAGAGAACAAGTCATACAAAGAGAGGCTGAGGGAACTGGGCATGTTTAGTTTGGAAGAGGCTGAGGGGAAACCTCATGGCTTTCTACAGCTACCTGAAAGGAGGCTGTAGAGGTGAGTGTTGGCCTCTTCTCACTAGTCAATTTCAGGACCAGAGAAAATGGTCTGAAGTTGCAGCAGGGAAGGTTTAGACTGGATATTAAGAAGAATAACTTGACTGAAAGAGTGGTCAGGTACTGAAATGGCCTGCCCAGGGAAGCGGTGGAGTCACCCTCCCTGGAGGTATTTAAGAAACGTGTAGATGTGGCGCTTCAGGGCATGCTCTAGTGGCTGAGACAGTAGGGACTGGGTTGTGGTTTTGTGTATGGTTGGACTTGGTGATCTCAGAGGTCCTTTCCAGCTGTAACAATTCTGTGATTCTGAGATTTATGTCTAGCAAATTTGATTATTGAAAACTGAGCTCTCATTCAAATGAAAACAAAAGAACTTCCCAGAAAAAAGAAAAAAAAAAAGAAAAGAAAAAAAATAATCAGGCACCTAGTCTACAAAAGCCAACACAAATTTAAATCCCTAGACTCCATTTGTTTTTAAATGTATGTCTGTCTGTGACATCCAGGCATGTAAGTGTTAAAAAGCAACGGGAAAACAATGGGAGGTTAAAATATGCAATGCAATAAGAATGTTTAGTATTCCCTGACACTCCAATTCCCTCCCTCCCCCCTTCAGGCATCTCTAATTGTTTGCTTTTCCTCCTACATACAATAATGAAGTGAACTACAATCAAAGTGCGATGACAAATGGTCCCAGGGTTTGCATTCTTCAGAATATATTGGCATTTGTAAACCAAAAAAGAAAGATAGATGTAATCAACCACCCTCATACAAGGGAATGATCTGGAAGAATATGTTGGCAAAATCTTCAAACCACATTAAGCACTAATTTGAAAGCATGTTTGAAAGGAAGAAAGCAATGCATCTAATACCAGTTTATTTGTGTAACAACAACTAGAATCTGAACTTGCTAGACATATTTTGAAAGATGGAAACAATTAAAATACATTAGTGATCTAAACAGGCCCTGTATTTTAAAAGAAAAGAACTTTAAACAATCAAAGTTACACATATCCACATTTTGTTGTCTAATCCTCACCTTCCCTTGGTCTGCTAATATTCAGTACTTACATTACATGGAAACATTGCATCTGTGATTACGAGATCTCAGCTCAAATCTGTACAAATCCATTTGCCTATGGAAAGAGTGATAGTGATATATTCTCATGAAAAAAAACCCACATCAGCAGCAGGATGGCAATTGTTCTGCCTCCAACAAAAACTTTGACCCTTTTGTCCAAAAACACACTGCTCCAAACACAGCATGGTCAGGCTGCACCGTATCATCAACGTAACCACTAAATAGTCAGCTCATTTCACTAGTAAATAAAAATGGACAAAGTATACTGAAAGTACATGTTACTCACATCTTTGTTGTCATTAGTAATATCTCGTCTAGAAGAGCAGACTCAATATGGGAGCAGGCTTAGCAAGGAGATGAATAATGAAATATTATTGAAAATAAATTCTTTTAAAATATTTAAATAAATCTTAAATTAGGGATTAACATAATCTGCACTGTTTACAGTCATGTTTGAAATGTAGAACTTCAAATTTCTGGATACTGACAACCTCTCCTTCAAAACAGGATCAAGTCATTCCAAAGCCTAAACATGAACTGTTAAGAATAGAGACATCTTTAGATACTCACTTTTGACCTGCTGCAGTCTTTCCAGGCCATCACAGACACATACAAGTTGCAGAAAACACTTGCACATGTCTTCATAACCTGATAATACTACCTTTCTTTTTTGCATGCTTTGATGAGCAGTAAAATTGTTAGCATTTATAACTACCATCATTAGCATAACATTAGCATACAGTGAAACTGAACAGTTCATGCTCACAAGATACTGTATCTAATCTTCTGAAGATATAGGCTATGGTTCCTTTTAGTCTTGAGGATTTTATGTGTAGCAGAAACTTGGCTCTAGAGAAGGACGATACAGAGCTGGAGATTGATTTTTGATCTGTTTTACACAAGGCATGGTTCCAATTATTACCTTTGGTGGGAAATTACTTGTAATTATGTAGACTAAAGAAATGTTTTAAGAGGCTGTGTTAATTAATACTTTTTTTGGGGGTATTATTTATTTCGTATATATCAACATAACAGAACGTACAAATAAGGTACAATATTTGCAGCTAATATATAAGAATTTAAAATACCAAACAAAAAATAGAGTAACAAAATGGTGGTAATTATTCCATAAGGCATCTTCATCATTCATTAAAAAACAAAAAAAAACCCAAACAACTAAATGGTAAAACACTGAAGACACTGAATAATAGTATACTTGATAACTCTAAAAATCACCATTGATACAGTAAGCAGACATTTTAAACACACACAAGCAGTGCCACCACACTATATTCTATAAAATCTATTGTTTAATAGCCATATACCTTGCTCTACATGGTGTGGAGACAGTTTTCAGGAACTTCTTCCTTCAGAGGAGGAAAAAATAAAGTGGTGAATAGGGCTTCCAGAGGCAACAGAGAATTAGGACTAGAAAATATGAATGAGGTCACCTTTTAAATAACCAATTTAAAGAACAAACTTCAGACAGATTTGCAGTTGTAAATACAATCACAGCCATTAGAGAAACACAAAGAGAGCATACACAGGACACAAATGCATCACACTTGGCCCCCTCTCCCAATCCCACTTCACATGTCTATGATGGCTACGCAAATGCCTTAATTACAAAAGTCTTCATTTGTTCAATAAAATAGGCAATGTTCTGGCAGTAATACAAGCTTGACCACATTTATTAAGACTTACATAATTACAACTACCACTGTTGAGGTGAGTTTCAATGAAGAACCAAATGAAGCAATGAAGAACTAAAAAACCATACACCACTAATATATAGTATATTACTCCTTCATACTATATATGCCTTCATATTTCCCAAAATATTTATATCTACCCATGATTTAACAGGTGCTCAGTTACACAGCTGCCATTGAGTTCTAGTAATAGCTATGTGAGTCACTAGGATCTAGCCTATTAACAGATGCACATTCTTGTTCAGAGTTAGAAGAATAAAAGTATACAGTGAAACCATCCAACTGTAAAAGTGTTACTGAAGAGGGGAGGAAAACCTGAGGAAAACTAGAGGGTTAAAAGAAAAGAATCTCAGAATAACAGAGGCATCTGTCATCTGCAGGGCAAGTAAGAGAGTAAAGAAATATTTCCTTATATAGTTAACACCGTAAAATGAAAACAAGAAAGCCAAGACACAAGTAGCCAATGGAGCTCAGATCCTCAGACTTCAAGTGTGCAAGTAGGTGCTGTGCAAGGTGGCAGTGTCTGAGCGGGCGCTGCATCCACAGGTGCAGGACCACCACCAGCAGTACCTGGCTGCTTTCCAAGCATGAGGCCAAAGTTCCAGGTGTTCAGGGGCACTGCTCCAGCTCCCCCCAAAACACCCTTTACACTATAGGTCTTCCAAACACAGGATTCAGGTTTTATTGTAGCCAGGGAATTTGTGCCCAGACACCTATAACATTAGTGACAATGTTTGAAAGTAATATTACAGTTTCTATGAGTGTTTATAAAATCTTCATAATTACTGTGAAAGCTTGCAACTTCCAGAGTATGAGTGGCTCAAAGGCCAGTTTTTTCCATTTTAAGCTAGAACTAACAAAAGCAATAGTCTATATGAAAAAGTTATTCTTAATTTAAATATTTTTTCAATCGAGTATTATATAATAGAACTTTTCAACTACTTTCCAAATACTTTCCCGTAACACCTACAAACTGATCTTGAACTACTTCCAGTAGCTTCTTAATGTCAATATTTTTGTCAAAAGACATACTTAGCTTCCTAAAGAAGAGATTGCACATAGCAAACCACCCTGCATGGTTAGTCCTCTGTTTGCACTCACGAACTCAGCAATAGCACAGCAGCCTGAGTGTCCTATTAAGTCATTTGCTTTTGTCTCCAGGCAAGACAGCGGAGCAGCACAACACTGCCATCTCCTCCTTGAAAGCTGAAGTACAAGTATGACACACAAAAGATTACAAAATACTGCAAACAAGAACATATGTAAAGGGTTCTAATACTTTTACAAGCAAATTAAGAGAAATACTGTCAGGCAGAAAAATTAAGTCTAACCAACCAACTCAGTGTACCAGCAAAAGGTCAGTATCAACAGCATGGAAGCCCAGAGGGGAGAGAACAAGTAAGCTGAAAATGCAAATTCCCCTCACATTTCCAGCCTCAGCCCCTGCCCTCAAATGACCTACAGCTGAAAGGCAAAAGACATGCTTGAAGAGTGTTTCTGTGCCTTGGTTTATTTGTCATTAATACAAAATGTGAAGATTTTTCTAGTGATGGGCTTATTAACTGGGAAGTCACTCAACTGCCATAGCTGTGATTTACTGTTTTTTTTCCCCACATGCACAGACAAGAACGTGTAGAAAATACACTAAGCAAAGTGCAACACAAAGCTCAAAATACATCCCCCAGACCCTAAACTTAATTTGTTAGTCCATCAGCATACCAGTAGTATGAAGAAGCTTTTTCTTAAAAAGCAGAGTGGAACCTTCCTTCACTCTTAATCCTTACACAAAGCTGAGCAAAATCCTTTTTCCTGGTGTGGATTTATTTGCATACGTATCTTCCTTTAGCAGGATTTGTAAAAGCCTCAGATTACACGAGAAGCAGGTCCTACAAGGGCAAATATGGAAAGTGACAAACAGCTTCATTAGCTACAATAGAGCAAGCAAATTAAATTGCTGGTGTGGAATTGCTGTGGGTGGAGTTCAGAAGGGGAAGTACTCTTGGCACTCTCTGCAGCCTGATAAAACTGGTAAGCAACCCAAAAAGCCAGCTGCTACCAGAACCAATACCTACTCTTCCTCCACTGACTAGGAATTGCTGCCAGCTCCTGCAGTTCTGGCACATAAACTGACAGAAAACTAACCCTACCAAAAGCAATTATATTTCTGTCACTCTGGCTCCTTGGATCAGTTCCCTAAAAGGTGAGCATCATTTCAAAGAGTTTGTTAACATAATAAAAACAGACATAGGTAAATAGCAGTGCCTCTCTTCTTCATAGGTCAGAGGACATTGCAACAGCAGAATATATAATCAACTTAAAATGCACCAAGAATTTGTGCAGATTTTAGCTTAGACAGTGACACAAAAGCCAGAGATGAAAGCATTCTCACGGGTATCTTTTGGCTGAAGAGAAAACATAGGGCTCAGACAAGCAATTTTATCTCTACCAATAATAAAATCTAATTGTAAAAGCAAATAAATAGAAAAAATATGAAATGCCAGAATGCTGATCACCCTTTCTGGTGTTTTAGTTTTGGAAAGCGTTGGCATATGATAACACATAGAACAAACCCAAACAAAGAACAGTTCAGACAAACTTCCAGGAAACAAGAAGTTCAACATACATGAAGTTCATGCTTTGTAAATAAGGAACTTTCTTCAAAAGACAGCCTGTAAAGCTTGGGAGTTTGTTGCTTTAGGCATCAGAATAAACAGAAGGAACTGAGTAGATACATTTACTGGCTACAACGAATGTGAAAAAGGCTCAAGGCCTTCATTTATTTACCTAGTTTGTAGATATGAAAAAAAGAACATTCAAACTACATATAAGAGGAAAAACTTTGGAAGAGATCACTGATGGCAAATATTTTTCCCTGTAAGCAGGTTTGATACTACCAGGGTTCTGGCAAGAACACACAGGAAAACAAAGCACACTATTGTATACAGTGAGCACGTCCTGCCATTTAGATCCTGCTTGGCAGAGAACCTGTTTCAGAGAAATCTCAGTCATCTGATGTTCTACATACAAAACATGGCCACTGGAGTTTTAGAGTTGCTGAGCAGAAGCAAAGCAAAACAAATGGAACTTCCATTATGCTGGATGAGATGTTAGTGCTGTCAGACCATTACCAGTCTACATCCTTCAATAAATGAGGAAGAAATGCAAATACGTGCCGGGCACTGAACAACGGAAGGAAATTTGTGCTCAGTCCAGGCCCAGAAGACAGAGTTCAGCCTCCAACACAAAGCTAACTGAACATGACTAATACATATGGGATGCAAATCTCTCAGTAGAAAATAACATACATTGAACAAGTCCCAGCTATGACTGAGAGAATAAATGAGATGTCCATAGAACCTTCCAAGGAAAATACCAACGGTTTACTTAAATCATAGTTTCAAAGTCTAACCTAGAAAGTCAAGACAAAATACCAATGCTGTTAGATTAACATAGACAGACTCAGGCAGAAGACTGTAGGTTTTAGCTCAATTAGTGGAATAAACTCAGGACAGAGTTTTTAAATGTCTGTGGAGTTCATAAGCACACAGTTCACCACTAAGCAAGATTACCATTTCTAGACTGATGACAAATAAGAAACTATTTCCAGATATACACCCCAAATCCTTTGGTGAAAGGCCAATGAATCCAGGTTTGATATACAGTGTCAATGTGACTTTCTATTCATAACTTAGGGTAAATGGAAGTCAAATACTAAGAATAATTTTACTTAAGTTTGAGAATAAAAGCTCTAGAACAGAACAAAGAGTAACATACACTAAGAACACCACAGCCAGGAAAGGAGTCATGGAAAAGGATGCCAGTGGTACATCAGAATAGATCTCTTCCTTCCCTACAAAGGTTTAAATTTTCTTTATGGAAAACAGTTTTATAGAAGACTCCAGAGTTATCAGTTTTTCCAAAAGACATTCATGATGCTCTTCTACACACCATACAGTGATTGTCACTAAACAATACATCTGATCCAGGAATACCTGACAACAGGTTGTACATTTTAGAAGTACAAATTCAGAGCTGGCTACATTTTTCAGTTGGGCTCTACAGCCTGTAATAGAAATATTTTTTCTCTCAACCATAAATATAAACCAAGAATGTAAACTATGACAGACATAGAATTATTAGATGTCACAAAAGCTATCTCCTACAGCTTTTTTTTTTTTAATTAGCATATTTTCCAAGATTTTAGTCTAATGTCCAAATGCAGGTGGGCATATCAGTTCAAGTCTTGTGCAGGATTTTATAGAGATGTAACTTTATAGACTGTCTCAGATTTGCAAGTAACTTTAAAAAAAAAAAAGCATTTCTAATGGAATTAGGATCAGTAACTTGGCTAAGATGGGATCTTTGGTGGTCATCTCGTCCAGCCTCTTCTCAAAGACTGGCCAATTCTGAAATTAATTGAGACTGCGTGGTCCATCAATTACTCTTTCTGTATTTTATAACATTGTGGAGAAGACTGAAGCTTTCAACTTACAAATGAATTCTATATTGTTCATCCTTAATGGATCTGATTAGCTTCCATTCTGCAATAGTTACTACGACAGTAATTTTTTGTGATAAAGTTTAGATTCTAGAATTTTATGTTTACCAAGGTTATTTAAAAATGTGCAATTAGCAAAGTAAAATTTTGACCTGCCTTGGCATAACGTAAATATTCTTCCAGTTTAAAATGTTTTTCCTATAAAGGAACATGTGACAACTATCTTTTGGGTTTTGCTTAAATTTAAGGCAAAATAATTTTCTCCAGTACCACCATTGCTTTTTTCTTCAGTATGGTTTTTAATAAATGGATGCATTTTAGTCAAGCTAAGCTTCCAAAGTCACTGGAATAGGAACACTTCAACAGTCTATTCTACCAGGCAGGAGCTTACTTTAACTAGTCCCCATTCTGCTCCTGTGAACTTCATTGAATTCCAACTCAAAATAAGGCCTGTTCTATTCAAATACTTGATACATGCTTTTAGGCACCCAGTTTTAGACACTCAAAGTAGAAAAAGAAGTTAAAAAGTTACTTCCCTACATAATTTAGGGCACTGCAATGCTTAGAAAGTTACTGTCTGACTTCAATGGGACACTTCAGAGCATCTAAGCCCACAGACAGTGAAATAATTCAACAACAGGTCTGTTCCTGTACATTACAGGGAGTAGCTACCCAGAGCTAGTAGTGAGTATGTTAACATGCTGGACACCACAGATCCCTGACGCAGGTCTAGGATAGTTCAGAAGAGTTTTAGGAAAAGAGTAACTTCTATTGATTTCGGTGTAACTGAGATACCGAGTAGTCTCCTGGTTCAGGCACCTCCAGTTCCCCTGGAACTGAGGAATAACAGTTTTCCTGAAAGGACACATGAGAAGTTAATGTATTGGGTCCAAAAAGCAAAACATTTATGCTCAAGGCTGCCCTCAGCTAAAAAATTAAATACCTTATTTCACTTTTCAGAAGACTTGACTCACCACCAGAGCCACTGCGTATACAGTTACTGTCTTTCATCTGTACCGTTACACAAAAAAAAAAAAAATAAAATAGAAATGATTGCAAGATTCAAAGACATATATAAAGAGAGCAAGAATGAATCCAGTTTCATAGCCTGGTGAAAAAAGCACTCTTGGAAAAAGATTTTCTTGGTTTCTTGGTTCCCTGGGCTACAAGCCAAGCCAAGGAGGGTCCCAATTCTTCCACTGGTCTCATGACTCTCCTGGGTCTGTTCTGAATTGTTCAATAAGCCAGAGGCACACAGTTTTTCTCATGCAGAATGCAGGCAGTCTAAATCTCGTCCATAGTCAAAACTATTTATACTACAAAGTTGAATACTGAAAGGTTTACAAAACAATTAGCAAACATAAAATATGTTCAAGTTTTACAAACAGTTCAACCATCATACCAAATGCAATACAGTGATTTATTCCTGTCTGAATTTAACTTTCTAATCATACAATTTATTGTCAAAATAAAGACAAAGCAAGCTGCAGTTACACTAGATAAGCTTCCAGCCCTATTGATGTCCCACTGAAAAGGGGATTTAGAGAACACTGATTCTCCATTTTTCAGTACTTCACAGGTTTTGCAATTAAGGTTTTAGGTACAAAGATAAAGATTAATTAAAGATGAATACTTAAGTAGAAAGCCAATATTCTTTCCAACCACTGAAGCAAGCATATATTGATGGAAAGAAAAAGGACCAGGCTATCATACATTGAAAGGTAAGATCACACTACACAAGCGTTAAGTTGTTATCCACGTCATTTTATGCTATCCAAGCCGAATTCCAAGCATTCGCTCTAGGACTGCAAGACAAAGCAAATAACTAGCCAAATTAGAGTACAGTGTCAACTGATCAATAGTCTTGCAACATTTTTAAAGAATATTTTTGAATGGAGAAAGTCTTTTTGTGTAGACAATATCTAATCATTACACTGTAAAGAAAACCACTTTATCAGCAAAACTGAACATTCATTCTACAGTGCCCCTCATCCTCATAAGCATTTTAACATGTGACATTTTTAGTAGATATTTAAGGGCTACCTGCTCTAATTTTGTGACCACCTTTTTCTTCTTGCAAGTTTTCAGAAGATACTTGTGTTTGCATAAACTTGAGTTAAGTCAACTTATTTTCCCTACTCATTTTCAAAAACTACTTTTGCTTAGAGTTTATACATTCCTGTTTATTATTTAGCTGCCAGAAATACTTTACTTTAACATTGCACTTGCTTGAAAGTAAAATGTATCAAATATTAACATTCAATACAGGGTAGATTATACATTTTACAGATTTTCCAGATTTATAAGCAGATTGAATTTTTATGCCCAGAAACATAGGAGTCCCAATTATATATCATCTCAACAAGGGGCCACATTTTCTTTTAGTTCATGTGTGAATTACCAGATATCATCTTATTTTTTATGCAAAAGTGTTAGTTTTCATTAAGTTTTAGAAGAATCTTTCCCATTTATCTTCCAGAGTTATAAGCTAAATCCCATATCTTGATTCAGGAATAAATTAAAAATAATTTCTACTTACAGTAAACAGCATCACATAGGTATCACACATTCATTCACTAGGTTTTGATTAGATCCATGAAGTGCAAAGCAGTTATTACCCATGCCAAATATGTTTGTCTGTCAACATTCACCTAATAGCAACAAGCCCTAGAAGAGAGTGAAAGTTCCTTCTTAAGGAATGGGATGGGGTCTCTTCCTTTCACTCCCTCTGCAAAGCAGAGATCTGACTTTTATACCAATGTTACGTTGACCCAAAATCCACTCTTACATGAAAGAGGAGGCTCTAAATACCGCAGAGCAATTTAAGTATTTTCCAGGAGAGGGCTATGCCAGTTCTATGCCAACAGGCTTCAATGAGGTTACTGAAAAATGCTGCATCCGCTGCCTAAATTTAAGGTCTGCTCAGAACAAAAGGCATTTCCAGCTCTGCCAGCTACATCAACCTTCCTAATCACAAGTGACAAAACCCAACAAAAACGCTGTCCCACAGAAGTGTTCACATGAGATCTGGGCAAAGGGTATTTTGCAGTCCATGTGCCAACCAGCTGATTAATCTTTTAGTGCAAACTTTGTGTCAGCCTACAAAGAATATTCTGCCAGCAAAGGAGTTTCTGGGGGAAGAAAAGATACTTGGCAGTGACAGGAATAGTTATACATCTATTAGTACACTACTTCAGTTACAAGTGGCAGAATTCCAACAACTCTGTAACTTGTTTATCTAACAAAACACATTAAAAGCCAGTGTTGACTATACAGACTTCAAAAGACTGAAGTTTTTAAATCTGTCAATCAATACATTTTCAATTTTGATAAATATGACTTGATGACTTAATACTGAATACTTTCTAAAATGTTATTTAGTGTCACATATGAAGCATGGTCATTCTCACTATGACATTAAAAGCAGCTCGAGTTAAACTATTACTTGTTCAAAACTAGCAAAAATACTAGCTACTGTTATGTCCTATTATGCAGTCTTGAACTGATACTACATTTTAAGGTCTACTGTAGTCTTTAAAAAGTTTTGAGGGCAGGTAGAAATGACATGCTAAATTTGGTTTTGAATTCAAGGAACTTTTAAAGAAGTCTGTTTCCCATTTAGCTCTCCAACAAGAAACAATATTTTCATTTGTAAACATACTGTTTCATAATCAGACATTTTGTGCTTTTGAGGGTTCCCCAAAATAAAATCTACTGAACTCTAATAACTTATTTTAAAAAATAAAGCAGTACCTTTTCAACATAAGTCTTTCAATATTTTACACACTGCTCCACAATCTAACATATAAGGAAAGATTTTAAGGAAAATTTAATCTAGTGTCCAAATATAACTTTCCTTTAAACATGAGGTCATCTAAACATCTGTCTCCAATACATCCCTAGGGATTTAAATCAAAAGTCTGCTAAACATGTACAATCATTTGAAAATAAATAACAGAACAAATTTAGTCTTGATTATGATTATCATGCTTTTTTAAAAGGAAACATTTATTCTAATAAGAAAAGTCTGAACTAATTTAAACCATGGACCTTAACTTAGAAGAGTTTCATACTCTAAATAAAATATTTATTTTCATTTAGTCTAGTCTCTAATGATATTAATTGTTTTCTATTTGCAGAAATCCCATATGCTTTCTTCTTCCCTTTTAGAAATGTCTAATCAATAAAGCTATTTCTTATCATATTAAGAAATATAATTTTGCAGAAGGAAGTTTGCTTACAAATCAGCAGAAGAGATTGATTTGGTTCCTTTTAGTCATCTAGAATGGCCATCCTCAGACTTCACATTAAGGAAGAACATGCCAGATAAAGCATATTGCCTCATGATACTTATTTTTTTCATGCTTAGAAAAAAAAAAAAAACCACCACAACAAAAAACAAACAACAGTAGAGGCTGTTTTAAGCAAGGACTGTCTCATTACCCAGTCAACATTACAGTTTTGCTATGTAAAATTTTTACTAATAGGTACAATAAGTAAGCGGTAACCATGCCTTTCCTGCTTAATTCAACAGCCCTAACCCCACTGAGAATCCCAATCCCATTTAGGAGAAAAGAATGAAGCTCTCATCCATGCAACATAGTACTTCAAGAGTCCCATTGCTTTGACTCTTTAACCACGGACTTGGAAATGAGTGAAGGGCAGGAATATGAGGCCTCTCAAAGCTCCCAGGTTCTCCCAGAAGTCTTTTCTTCTCAAAATACTGTTGATTCCTTTACATATGAAATCTTTTAGATGAGGAACTGTTCCAAGGGTGAACTAGTACAGCAGGCTGGAGACAGGGGCTGTCAAGGATTTAATCACAAAACTCTAAAAAGGGTGCTTGACACAGTACTTAAAATGTGCAGTATGAACAAGGTAAACACTCTTGTTCACACTATTAGTCAACTCTGACAAAACTAGGGTGTATATATCCTTACAAGACCATGCTGACACTTGTCAGTGCCTGTAATAAAGCAGTGTTTTGGAAAACATATTCTTCTAACAACCTATAAGCAGGTCAGTGCTTTGTTTTTAACTTGTTGCCACAAGGTTATGTTAAGCACACATTTATACACCATCACATACAGGGTAGCATTGCAAACCTTCCTGTAGAGAAGATGTATATAATCACTCTTAAAAAGTCTAGCATTCACAACCTCATGGCTCAGATCCCAAATTCATTTAAAAATTATGAAAACCCTCTTTAAACTCTGTTTGGGTTTTAGGTTCTTAAAGCCTCTACAATTCATCATTTCAAACTTTAAAGCCACAACACTGAGGATAAGTTGTTTTGTTGGGGGCTTTTGTTTAGGTTGTTGTTTGGGTTTTTTTTTTTTAAATTCAAGTTTTAATCAAACTTTCAAGTTTGGAAACTAAATCATGTAGCTCCACAAGCTGGAAGAAACAAACATGACAAAACCCATAATAAAGTTAAATTTGGTTTCTGTGTATATGATTACGTCAGTTAGAACCATAATTTGGTTTTTGGTTGTTTGGGGATGGGGATGTTTGTCTTTTTTCTTTTTTAACCATGCCCTTCATGTTTTACCAAGTTTAGTTTGCTATCTAGAGTCAGTTGAAAAAATGAAGTTGAGCAGTTCTACTATACGGTCAAAACGTATACTAACTTTGAACATCAAGCTTCTAGGCAAATATTAAAAAAATAAGTGTTAGTAATAGAAAATAAGTAAAACTTAACTCTGTCGCAAGAAACACTTAAAATTAGCTCTAAGAGGACGTAAAACAGTGTAAAGAATTTTCTCCAACTGAAAGTACCACTAGGACCCTCCTTTTGCTTTTGGCAGTGTTGCTGACAGCAAAAAACCCAGCAAACTAGGATAACACCCTGAACTGGGTGAAATAACACACGAACTAAAGGCTGAAAGATGGCCCATAAACTGCGTTTCCTGCCAAAAATAGTCAGATTGAAAAGGATCCAGAGAAAAAAACAAAAGCAGCTGTTAACAGTGCAGTTCAATGACTGAAAACCAGATCTAAGGCTTAATTACCCCTGTGTTTCCTTTCCTGCTGTGTTGGTGGGACTTCTCAACAGCATTCAGAGTTCCTAAGGTATTTTTTCATATTTTTTCAATATTTTTTCATCAGAAAGTTGCCACTATAGACAATTAAAGATTAAAATATTTCGATGTTGGTGAAACTATATTTAATTGTACCAAGACACACTGTAGGCAAAGAGGTAGGTACTTGCCCTGCAACTATTCAACACAACCAAAGCAGTTGACCTGTACTACAGACTGTCAGCACAGACAACACTGTATTGTAAGGACTGATGTCTAACACTTTCTTGCATAAATAGTAAGGCATGAGAAAGTGAAAGTTTGATTGTAAAAACCAATACTGATTCATTTTATCCACCAACAGGGCCAGTGATGGTTTCTACAAGCAGCAAATGCCAATTCATCTCTTCAGAGGGGAAAAAAATTAATTATACATTTTCCACTCCAGTTACTTAAAGTAGAAGAGATGTAAGGCCGTTATGATCAAGATGCAGATACTTGAAAATACTTAGAGGCATCCCTATAATGGAACTATCATCAGTTCTCTCCACTCATTGCAATATTGATTTTCAAGACTTCTAGGTTCTAGAAGTCACACCACTATCTGAAAAGGCAGGGGTTTTTTTCTTTAGTGCTTTTAGCACTTTTAATTCATACCAACCCTAATCATAATACTTAGGCCAGTCTGAGGAGTTTAGGTTAATATACCCATTTTTCAGAGAAAATTTCAGAATAAATCTTGTAATAGATGAGTACTTCCAGTCTCAATGATATGGTTTGGAGTGTCTCACACTCTGTTAGCTTGAAATAGAAGAGTAACAAGCATAAGAAAGAATAATCATAAGGACATACAAGGTAATGTCACAGGAACTGAGCTACAGTTACAGAACAAAAATCGTAAAATCACTTAATAGGCAAAAATCCAGACCTTCTGCACAGAAATAACCAGAACCAGTTTTCCCTTTTCCTTTCTAGTGCATTGCCACAGAAACACGTACACTGCTATCAAAATTCAATACATTAAATTTTTTTCTTATTGCATAATTAGCCTTTGTGTTATGACAATTTAATAGATTTGAACATGAATTTCAATCACTAAGCACAATTTATCAAGCAATAAACACAATCTTGAAGTTTTTTTCTGTGCCCCAAAATAATCTGCTCACAGAAGTTGCATAAACTTCTCAGAACTGCCTCTGCAGACAAAGCATTTTTTTTGCCTTCTAAATAGGCAGTATTATTTTGACTACCCATTTTCTTTTTCATGTAAAATACATACTGTTCTACACTATTATTTAACTTGGAAATCCAACAACAAAATATTTAGAGTTTGTTCTGAAAGAGTACATCTCAAGTTTTAATGCTTTTCTCTAAGTCTCATTCCTGCCAATACTTGAAGGAAGTTAAGACAGGCTTACAGCAGCCTGTAACACAGCAGTCTTCACTTTGTTTATAGATGGGCATTGAGAGTTCACAGATGTTTCTGCAATATCACAGAAAATCTATGGTAAAATAATTAAAACAAAATTCTCTCCACGGAAATTAGTAGGTAGTTGCACATTAATTCCACTGGCCAGAACTTTATCCCAAGTTTGCTGATTTATATGTGCCATTGTAGCCTTAGCACCATCTTTTGACCTTTACCAGTGATGTATCAGTTTACAATATTTGCAGTCAGTTCAAGGAAAATCAAATTCAGTGCCATAGGTTTTGCAGTACACATATGAAATCAGCATTTATTGTTTTTTTTGTTGTTGTTGTTTTATATCTTTATGCTTTATTTTACATATTCTCCCAAATAACATACACTACCTTCGCACCTGCAACAGCTTCAACATTTTTATTCATCTTCCACCTATAGGACACGCCACATTTAGCATCTTATTGTAGTATTGCACTGCCATCTTGTGGGTAGTAAAGCAAGTGTATAAATAACCATTGCTCTTTTAGAGATTTGGGGTTGGTCATGTTGTCAGGATTTGGGGGTTATTTTTGGTTGTTCCGGGTTTTTTGAAGCGGAACAAAAAAAAACAAAAACAAAAAAAAAAACAAAAAACCAACAAACAAACTGTTACACTATAAACAATAGAAAACGTTCTCAGACCTCTTCTCAAAAGCCTCATGCTTACCATATCTTAAGGATAAGTGTCTTATTGCACACCCATAGAGGATTCTGTGCAGAAGTTTTATCCCCATTGGCTAACATGCCAGATTAAATAAAGCTGAGCCAACTGCTCGTTTTCCCCACTGTTTCCCTTGGAACAAAGACAGAACGGGACTGATGAGTTTGCTGCATGATGCTCAAACCTACAGCGAGTATCAGAGCAAGGCAACACAAGCTTTGTTTGAGATTTAACCTCCAGGTTCAACAGTTTGTTACAAGCAATTTCTGAGCCCACAGACAAAAGAATTCTACTTTCCAAGGTCCCAATTTCTACAGGAAGTACTAAGCCTACAACAGGTGTCATGACAAGTTAGAAAGTTATAAAAAGTCTTAGTTCATTAGTTTGGTTTTGCCACTGTTGTATAAACAACAAATAAGAATTACTTCTTCATACCTTAACACTCAAAAGCTATTACATTTAAAAAATACGTATCTTGAAACACATTAGCGTTCCAAATAGTTGTTCATAAATTGTCAGTATATGCAATGACTTGATCGAACATCAGTTCACCATTTGTTCCATTTGAACTAAAACTATATTGCAAGGATATTGTTTCTTCAAGTTACTAACCATCTGGAAATTTATAGGAATTTTGCTAGCTGCCAGCTTTGAATATACAGCACAGTATATGAAAGTCCAAAATGATTTTAATAGTTTCCACTAAAACCAAAGCATTCTGAGGCAATTCCACAACATTTTTAATTAAGGAATATGTATATGAAGCAGATAGTTCAGTCTGTCTTTCAGATTCAGGGCTGAATTTTTAGTATTATCAGCTGCTAGAAGAAAAGGAAACTCAGACTGAAAAATGTTGCTTACAAAATTAAAATTTGAAATGTTATAGTAGGTAGGGAGGTATTTTTAAAAATTTCTACTGTGAAGCATTCACAAGGTAACTGTGACTGGTTCGTTATGGTATTCTGCGTACTCACAGCTAGCTGGCTGCTCCACTGGTTTGCAGCATATAAGTACTCTCTCCTTGGATGAAAAAAAAACCCAAAACATTATTTTACCTTGTTTTCAAGTGTCCAGGAGACCAAAGTCAATAGTTCAACCATACCAACTTCAAAACTAGCACCAGATTCTGTTGGCTGTTCCTTATTTGCAGGGCCCACTGAAGTCAAACTGTTCCGAATACCATATTCCCTTCCTGAGCTACATAATGGTGAGAGCCATAGGAGTTGCATAGTCTTTGCAAAGGTATTTCACATTTTCTTTTCAGCATGTTTTACATGAGGAGACGGTTGAGCAGAAACAGATAGAAATCTCTCCAAGTCTTAACTTCCTAACTGTTCCTACATCCTCCATATTCTTTGGAGCACACTTGAGAAGGTTCAGGATATCCGATCTCAGGTTACAAACACTTAACCTTCTTTCAGCCTTCTCTTCACTCAAAGTTCTCCTCAACATATTGCCAACTAAGCAACGCCCCTCTGAAGCTTTAAGTCCAGCCACAGGTATCACATTATAAATTTCACAGCCTAGCTAAGAAAATTGGCCTCACTGGCAGGAGCAAGTGCATTCCCTTGGAGTACTTTAACTTGCAGTATTAGTTTCAAGGAAACACCGTATTTGACTGCTCACCATTCTTAGCTTTTTAATATAAACAGTCTTTGTTAGCATCCAAAGTGCCAAATACAGTCAGTGAAAGACAATGAGCACATACTGTGGTTTTAGATATTTCAGCCTTCAAAGACTTCAGAAAGAGGTAACTTTATGCCCTTTAAAATATTATGATTTCAAGTCAAGATACAAGGTTTAGTTAAGTAGTTACCTAGTTGAAGTTACCCCTGAGTATCAAGTGATTAATTTAATCATGTGTGAATGCTAATTGCATGGTTTAAAAGTAAGAAAAATGCAGCCTTGAAGACATAGAGCACTCATCCTAACTTTAATTACCAGAAAAGTGTCAGTGAAACAATCAAAACAAATTAGTTAAACGTCTAGCAGAGAAAAAAAAGAAAAAAGAAATTAGTAAGTTTTCCTGCTGTTTAATATGCATCCTGTACATCTATCATTCCCCCTTTCCCATTCATAGAGACCAAAAAACCTAAGGTGTTTCACAGTGTCCTGGCTGGTGTACCTAGTAGTGATGTTTGTCTGCCTAATGCCTCTACTCGTAGAGACACCAAACACTGTTTTTAACACCATATTTGCATCTGACAGTCTTACTCTGATAATTGGCTTTCCTGCTTATAGATCCAGTTCAAAGGGAGTTGCTGCTATCCAAGATAATCAATTCTGTCTACCCTTGAAATAAAACACCTCTCAAGAAAAGGTTTGGACTTCCAAAGGAGCTTAAGAGAATTAGACTCCCAAATCCTATTAAATTTCAATGCAGCTGGAAACCTAACGCTTTCCAAAAAAACTCGAAGCCGAGAGGTCCAGACAGGCCAAAACCCCGCTGTTTCATGAAAATATGAAGAATGGAAGAAAAAGACCAGCTCCAGATATTCTTACAAAGTAATTAAAAAAAAAAAAAAAAAAAGAAGCTCATTTTATTCTGATTTTCCCATGTTCATTTTGCAGTAAGAGGAAGTAAAGAGTTCATGCTCATTTTTTAAATGGAATTAGGAAAAGAAACACACTGAACTACAGCAGAAAAGTACTTGGAGTTCACAGTTCAATATTACAGATTTGAAAAGCATGTCATATTTCTATTTATTACCTTCTATATATATTTAGTAAAACCTTCAAAATTTGAACTTCGAAATTAAATGTTTATATGTTGTTTCCATACGCTTGCAAATAAATAAGAGAGGTGAGCACACAAACTAAGTATAAGCGAAGTTATATCTAGGTTACCTATTGGTTTAGCTAATTATCTCTATCTGCAGCCTTTTCTTATTAAAAAACAAGAATACACCAACACCAAGTAGCATCATCTTAAAACTTTCAGGGTAACTACAGTCAGCCAAGGATCATGTGGGCAGTTATTTATGATACCATTTCATAATTCCAACTGACTCAAGACTGTTACAAGGATGCCTTGGCAAATCAACCTAGGCATTACACAACATACTTTGCAAAATTCAGTTCCTCTGTGTAAGGATAGAAGACTCCATTGCCTTTATATGTAACACTATTATTTTAATTTCCACTTTTTCCATACAGGCAGACAAAACAAGGATTATTTTTTTTATGCTTGTGAATTATAGAAACAATTCTTCCCGTGACTTTAACCCTGCATTGACTGCACTCCTCAAAAAGATTTATAGCAATTCCTCAAGAGGCTAAGGAAATAAATTTAGATATTCACAATTTGTTATTTTCAGTGATTCCTACAGTTTAGAGAGTTTATTTTCTGTTCAGTTTTATCCTATAAATTCCACACATGCCTTAGTTCACTAATTAACCACCACAGAGAAGAATTATGCCTGCAGTTCACTGTACTAGAACAGACCAAAACTTCCTAATGAGGTGTCCTAATTACATTTCAATAAAGTCCTGTTCCTCACTATTGTCACACACCCAGGCAAGCAAACAAAACCAAGTATTTTCAATTACACTATTTCAGGAATCTGAAAGGTGGGAGCAAACTGAAAGCTCAAGTGCTCATAGTTAACACTGAATTCAGCCTCAGGAAAGCAGAGCTTTCAGTTTAACTTCATGTTAAATTATGAGCCACATGGAAGCAGATGCACCCCTGGGCACAGACATGAAGTAGGCATGAGATCCCGTCACACTTAAGTTTTACAGTTCAGTTACAGCACAGAGCCATTCAAGTTTAACTTAGAAATACCTCACACAGCCAATGGTATGGTTAAATCTTTTGCTTTATAACACTGAATACTTTAATTTCTCCTTCCTTCAGTATGCCAGTATCTTCCATTGTATCAGTCCTGTAGACTCAGGGTCATGCTTGACTTCTTTCTTTCCCCTTCCCCTGTCTTTACTAAGTCCATGAACAAGTCCAGTCACCTTCCATAAAGCTTCAAAATCCCTTTCTTTCTGTTCTGACAGCTTAAGCTTATCTCTAATTATTTTCCACTCGACCTAGCAGATTCACTTCTTATCAGATCCTTCTGCATCAGACACGTAGATGCACCTCTCATTCTACTTATGCAGGCAATATTTCTGACCCTTCAATTACTCCTATTCTGCTGTGCAGTTCATTGCCCAACTGTCTGGCTACTTTCCTATCATTGTTTTGACAAAGACACCAACTTACAACATCTTTCTTACAAACAGTTTCATACATGCCCTGTACTTAACTTTGAGTTAAGATGATCAGAATGTCTTACAAATCAAAATATTAGTTCACCACAAGGATTTTTTTTTTCCAGTTTTCTTCCAAATACCAGGCTGTGGTAGAGGTTGCAAGACAGGCTACAATATCTGTGACACTCACATAGGGCCCAATGTCCTTCTGCAGAGGCAGCCAAAAGCAATATAGGGTGTCTGTAGTGATACTGGAAAACTAAGTTCAGACAACCAAATACCTCACTAGGATGAAATACTAAGTACACTGTCACTAACTCATACCCTCCATCCATTCCTTCCTGCTTCCACATCTTCCGTGTTAGAGCTACACTTGCCTGAACAATTTAACCTTTAGACCAAAGACCTCTAAGCTACAGCCTTCTCTTCTATCTTCTCTACAAAACATCAAGAAAAACACCATTGAGTTTTAAGCATCTGTAAAGCAGATTTTCAAGTTTGATCTATTTCCCACTAATGCCTTAGAACTTCACTTTGAGCCATACACTTACAATCCATCCGGTACAATTTTAGTGTTGTTTAGAACTGGAGAACATTCCTTACTGGCTTATTTCAAAACCAACAAATAGAAGTTTCTCTACAAATTTAAGGCTAGTGATGGAACTTGCCTGCTTGACAGGAGACTAAGCAAAAGGATGCAAGCATCATTTAACACAATGCCTCTGGACCACGTTCAACAGGGTTCCCACACTTAAAAAGGTGTTAGGTGCAGAACAGTTGTCTCCTTGACTTGAGACTTCTCTCACCTTAATATTTATGTTTACTAGATCAGCAAATAGTTTTCATGCTGTCTTTTAACCACATCACCCTCAAAATTAGACATTTTCCAATTCCAGTCCCTCTGTGAAGTACTGCCTTTCTGACAAAGGCAGATGACAACTTTTTTCTAGTGTGTTAGCAAAGCTGTCTGTACTTCTATGAACAAAGAGAGTCTGTAAAGATAACGGGCTACTGCCATAGGATGGGAAGACACCAAGTTAGATTGATCTGAATCACTAAGGCACAGGCTCACTGCCATGGGCAGATAACATTTTTCATCTTGCAAAACATCTGGTCACAAAACATCTGAGTACCCTTCAAGTATGAAGGGCTTTCAACAGGCTAGTACAGATTAAACCTTTCCTTTTTCTCCTCAGGGAAGAGCGATGGTAGTATCAAGTGGAATCTGAAAAAGCTTTAAGATGACAAAGGTTGCAGGAGAGCTACATAAACACAGTCACGTAACACACTGAAAGGGCCAGGACAGCAGACCTCTCCTGCTGCAGCATCTCTCTGCGCAAAAGCAGAGGGCTGAAAACATAAGACATGCAGAGTCAGAGGCATAAGGAGGTACGCAAATGTGTGGTGGTGGCAGGAATGCATGAAAGTGGATTTAGTGGAAATAAAGGGAACAGAGCACCGGCTCACACACAGTGCCATGGTCACACAGAACTTACCCAGAGAAGAGCTTGACTTGCACCAAAGCATTAGGTAAGACACAGCGGTACTAGTATGCAGCTTTCCTCTCAATTTAAACATAATATAGCAAACAGCATTTTGACCCCAAAAGAGACACTAAAGAACACTTAAAACCGCACTACATAGTTGAAATGCTAACAGGTTTCACACCGAAACAGCAGGACATTGTGTAAATACTCTGTACAAGGCAGGCTGACATAAGTATTTCAGACTGATTCCAATTTAGGGAAAAGCTGAAGAGATGAACTAGCAACGCTTTCATCGATAAGCAGACACATGCTGCTTTGGCATTCGTCACTTGCAGGACAAAGTGCGATGAGTTAGCAGTGACAGCGTTCCCAAAAGCACTAGCAAGCACATAAATACATTTCCACTGCAGCCCTGCAGCAGTTTGTGCGTAAAGCAGCAACACAGAGTGACAGAGGGAAGGCGTTTGAGAAGGGGAACCCAACCTTCTGTCCCTTATCAGCACACTGCCGGCGGGCTGCACAGGCTGGCGCTAGAGTTTATTGTACAAGTTACCGACTCAAGCAAGTGAAAACCCACTGCTGCCCGCCAGAGAGGCTCAGGGGAGGACTCCTACAGTTGAAGAGAGCCTGCGGGCCACCCTTATCACCCGAGGAGCTGTCGGAGTCTGTTTGGAAGAGATACAGGGAAGGCCCGGTGCCCCCTCAATCTCCCCCCCAACCCCACCACCACCACC
>VXBW01002576.1:109326-189446 GCA_013400375.1 Thinocorus orbignyianus
CGGGGGGCAGCGCTTGGAGGATCTGGGGTGAAACCTATCCCGAGCGAATTCAGGATGTCAGTGCTGGGTCTTTAGTGTCAGGTGAGAACAGGCTGGGGAGGGTACTCAGGAAAAATAAGTAAAAAAGAAAAAAAAAAAAAGAAAAAAAAAAAGGAAAAGAAAACACCAAAATCCCAACAAACTTTGTAATTTGTGTGCTTTTTTCTCCCCCCACCCCCATTTATGACTTTGTGAAAACATCCTTAGGGAGTCCCAATGAATTATACACCTCAGCTTCTAATAGAAGTAAGTTTCATCCTAACCCAGTTTCACGGTGGCGTTGTGAAGGTCTTGTTTCATTTGAGGGAAAAGACTGTGGCTTCTCAGGGTGAGCAGTTTGGAGGAAGAACCTTCAGAATGTGTACACAGAAGCCTGTTGTATCTGAGACAGCACATATGTGGGTATTTGGCCACGGAGCAACTACAACCTGTTTCAGATACCACTTCAGGGCTTGAGGTGGCTGGAGCTGAACAGTTGTAGGAGTTTGCTGACCCTGAGCTTGGGAATTTGGAATGTCCTGCAGCAGCATGGTGTCTTTTTTTTTTTAATACGTCAGCAAGTTTGAACTACTGTTAGAACAGTCTCAAGTGGAAGAAAAATCACAGAGATGAGCTTATGGCTCGGTAGATCTCAGAGCTGCAACTTCTGGAGGTTGTGGGATCTGTGGATATTAGGGAAACATAGCAACGTGCTTGCCTTGTTCTTGCACCTCTCCTTGAGCGTCTGTTCTTGGCCAGCTTTGCTCTGGGAACACACAACTTTGGTTCAACCTGAATCAGCTTGGTTTGCATTATTTGCTAATTTAAATATGGTACTAACTTTAATATCTTGTGAGGTTTAATGTGAATGAAAATTAAGTCACAACAGGTAAACTAAACATTCTGTGTAACTTGGTAGTCCTGGTTTTGTTTTGTTTTGCTTCTAAGTACACAAAAATGTAGCCATTCATGACGAGGTCCTTCAGCTGCATGAGATGTTGAGACTGAGCTGTACACACCAGTGAGGTACCATAGACATGATGGCTATGAACACTTCTGCTCATTGTCAATACAGCAGATACAGCAGGGTTCATAAATGAGATTTTAAAAAATCAAAAATCTGTTCCCCATTTGTCATGTGATAACTAATTAAACGTCTTCCTTTTTTTTCTTTTTTTTCTTTTTTGTTTGGTTTATGGATTCATTTAATTTACTTTTTAATTATTAGTTTGTCCCTTTTGGAGAGGGAAGTGTGACTTTTTGTTCTATCTCTCTGCTTGTTAGAAGTCATTCTAAATGATGCTAAATTAGAAATTCACTATTCTGGTGTTACTCTCCTTTCTTGACCAGTAAGGAACAAAACAAATTTCAAACTTGTTTCTCTTGCAGCAAGGCAAGACAAATTTGTATTACTGGCAGAAATAGGAAGATGGTGCTGATGCCCTGCAGCCTGGATCTAGCTTTTTGCAATTCATGGGGTGTTTAGTTTTTGAGGGTGCCTAGGTTAGTAAAAACATAAGGAAGTTTTTGGAGCTTGCTGGAAGGGATTAGAGGAGGAAGGAAAATATGGGTTTAGTAATTTTCTCTGGAAAGAAGAAATAAATTATTCACTATAATTGAAAGCAAGAAGGTAAATGTGAGCTGAGGGTGAAGGGGGAGAGGGTCCTGCCTATTGATCGCATTTTTATGTAAAATCAGTCACGTGAACTTGAGAGATATCCCATTGGATCTTTTTGCTACCTCCTTTCAGCATATGGCATACCTCCATGTGGCAGCATGAAGATAGTGAAATCTGTTTAAATTATGAATCACTAGTCTGACTTGATGTTCATTTTAGTGCAGATCTCCCAGATCTATACAGAGGCTTCTTTTCACTTTTATATCTGTTATCCTGTAAGGGCAATAGATGTTTTCAAACTTTCTTTTAAAGCAACCAACCAGCCCTTCTGGGCTGCAGTAACTACAGAGTAATACTGCAACTGGGAGATGTTTCTGAAAGTGGAAGTGCTGGCTTTTAGCTTTTCCTTTTAAAGGAGAACAGTTTCGAATGGGCAATAAAAACAGTATCGAGCCCTTGTTTGCGGAACAGATAAAGCTATGAAAAGAAATGATGTGTATGTTCATTTGTTAAGATGAATCTTTGCTGCTTTGAGCCACCAATTTTTGGCATGCTGGTTGGCATGCTCCCTGCTAGCCTTGTGAGACATGATATAGAAACTATAACAGCAGTTTGGCTTTTTTTCTGTGGTGATTCTAGATGTGGACTTTTGCATGTTAAGGACAGGTTAAAATGCAAACTGGTAGTTTCTGCATAGTGTGGCCTTCGGTATATTAAAGAACATGATGTATTAGAATCTTGAAAATATTTTATATAAAGTATTGCTGGGATTGATTTTGGATTTTCATAATATCAATGAATCAAGTAATTTTTTTAAAAATGTTCATATGTGTTAGTTACAACTCTCTCAAATAGATTTTTTTAAGCTTTCTTCTGTGAAGTCTGAAACAGGCATTGCTTATCTGTCCCAAGTAGAAGTAACAGGGACATGATCACTTAAATTGAATGCCAGTGGATAGCTATCATGATGCAATGTGTGTTGTTTATGCATTTCTTCTGATGTTACTGAACACCAACTGCACATGAAAACAGTGCAATGTCTTTACTGTGCACCATTACACTTGGCTGAGCTTTGTGAAAGATGATGTCAGATTTGTTTCATGCTTTTCAGAGGGATTAAAACACAGTGTTTGGGTTAGTTATTCTGAAAGCTAGAGTTGCAGCACCTGTGGCCTATGGTCAACTAAGTAAATCTTTAATTGTTTACTAGTGCTTTTCTGGAAGAGATACGTGAAAGCTTATTGGGTCAGGTGCCTAGTGGGAGTCTGTTTGTACATGTGCTGTGAGTTCAGTGTGATACATGTGCACCAGATGACTTACAGGGATGCTTCCGTGAGTTCTGGAATAAGGAAGGAGGTGAAGGACTGAGTAGGGTCCGTGAGCAACTTCACAGGCTGCTTGCCATTATTATTGCTGAAATGTATTCTAGAAATTAATGTTGAAAAAGGCATACGATTTTGTTGGAAGCTTTATGTGTAGTTAAAATTATCCTCAATATGTTGCTCTCAGTTTTAGGAGGGAATAAAATACATGAGAGACTGATTCATAGCATCTTTCCTTGATTGAAAGAAGTTAAGACAGCATGTATGGTATCATTTTATTCAGTAGCACTTGCTGGAGTAGCAAACCAAGATCCCACTTGCCTTTAAGTGAACGGCAAAATTTTCATTGGTCACAGCAGCGTGGGATTACACTGTGGGTTTGGAAGAAATAATTGGTAATGAGTTCAGCTCCTGGAGGGCATTAATTTTTGCACCGTGAAATCCATAGTAAATTGAGCTAAGGAGATCCACATAACATGCTGGTAGACAAATGTTATCCTTTCTGTCCTTCTATGTAAATCTATTGAAGACAGAATTTGATCTTTAAGCTATACGTTCATTTAAATAGTAATATTCCAGCTAGCTATGCACTTATTTAAATGTTGAGTGTGAAATAAATTAGAAAAGTCTAATCTGACTCAGTAATGTGGTATTAGGACAAAGAAGGATTAAAATGCTCGGTTATTGATTAAGTCTTTGGAGGGAGGGGGTAGCACTTCCAACCAGGATTTGTGGAATGACAGCAGGGTTGTGTCTGAATCAAAACTGTTCTGAAAATGCTGTATGATGCTCCACTGGGAAAGAATTCAATGCAGGATCAAAGATTGCTGTACTTGAAACAAAAAAAACCTGGTTCTTTTTCAGTGTTGTTTTTAAAATGTAATTTATATTGGCTTGTATTTTAGCATATAAATAAAAATACCCACTTCTAAAGAGAATATTTAGCGCTGAAGAATTGCTTCATGATTGTGTGTGTGTAAAATATACTTGGTGGGACCAGGGACCAAAACTATAAATTGTCATTAATTGCCAACTTAACAAATGAGTGGTACTAAGCTTAGATTGGCTTGAGGGAAGGGAATAGGGCTTTCTGAGGTATGGCAGTTTTGGTATGTATGGAAATGAAAAGTATTAAAATATTTCTTTTTGGTGGAACGTTTGCACAATTAAAAGTATTATTGTGTGTTGTTTCCATTTTTAATGTACAAAGTTAAATACACATATAAAATTCCGTATGGTGAACATTGATGCTTTCTTTCAGGTGTCCTTGGCTTGTTTCCTCTAGGAGTAACCAGCGCTGCTTTAGCTTTCTCTCATTGCACTGTTTCCAAATGTATGTATTTGACACACACCTCCTCCCTTTGTTAATTCTAGTGTATCACCAGGCGAGGAAGTGGAACTGTTCTTTGTGCTTATGTATTACATCTGATAGGAAATAAACATTTTGAGTTGTACTTTGATGTTTTTTTCCCCCCATGTATTATAGATTTAACTTAATTTTAGAAGCTTAGTTAACTTTCATAAAGATAAGCCCAGTTACAACTTAACTCAGCTTGTAGCTGAGTGTAATTAGAAAACTGAGACTATTAACTGAGCATAATTAGAAAATTATCTTAAGACATTCCAGTGGCCACTTTAATGCTATTGAAAGAAGTTATGCAAAAATAAGTGTGTTCTTTTTTTAAGCATCTGTTTCTCTCAATAATGGTATGATACATAGTTACATATTTCTTTAAAAACAGGTAGCCCTATGAGAGAGAGATTAGATGGTGAAATGTGGAGAAGATACATATCTAATGATATGTCACATATCCTGTCGGGATATTGTCATTTATGCTTGTGGTAGTTGCATAAATTATACTTAACCTACAATAAGCTTGTTAGTATTGATATTATAAAGTTATTAGTATCAGTATAATAGTTATAAAGTTATTAGCATTACTTTTACAAAGACATAATTCCATTTTCTCAAGTACAGTTCTTAATCTTAAATTTTTGGGATTTATAGTTGGATTTATTTTAAGTTTCTGTTTCTTAATGTGTTGTCCTTGTGGTTCATATAAATAAAATTTCAGGTGCTGTAGGATTTTGCAACCATAGGTGCTTGTTTTAACTTGGCGATGTAAATTTTTAGATACAAGCACAAGAAGCAAAGCAGTATTTTTCATCATGTTTTTCTATAGTGTATTCTTATATGTGCTCTGATACAGGTAGTTTTGCTGTTTTGTATTGTAGCAGAGTGTTAGGATGTGGTTCTCCTTGTCTGAAGTTTGACATAAGCACTGTATGACCAATCTGATCCTTGGTACCTTTGTTATAATGAGGAAAATGACACTGTGAAAGATCCACCATGACTTTAAGATTTGTTGAATTTTTGTAGTTCTTTTTGTAAAGCTACAAAAATGAGTTCTGATTATGAATTTCTTTACTACAAATATGAGTGATATAGATAGTATCACAGACACTCAATTGGTCAGTGTAATGAAAGTAGGACAATCAAATAATGAGATAGCATTTTAAATCTCTTTTCACAGATGCTAGTTGACTTTTTACCACTTTTTTTTTTTATTATTATTTTCCATCTGCTAGTTGTTGGGATGCCATGAGCTTGTTGACAGGGTAAGCTGTTTAAGATAAATTAGTGTTGAAATAGTTAAATACCTCAGTTCCCATGATCTATATCCAAAGAAAAACAAACAGTATTTAATAAGTATGTATCATTGGATCTGTTTGTAATAGTATTTATTTTCATTAGACCGCAGGAATCTTGAAGTTAAACTTTTCTCTTTGTACCTGACTATGTGTGATGAAAAAGGATGTAGTTCCACACCTATATCCTTCTCAAGTTTAGCCTGCATTGATGTCATTGTTCCTTAAAGGGACATCCGCAACCCCATAGTTCTACTCAGTTGTATTTTTAAATGCATTTTTATTAAAAGTTTAATTTAGCAAGTGAAAAACTGACTTCAAGGTTGAAATTTTGCTTTTCCTTTGAGCTCAAATTAAAAAAGAAAAAAAAAAAAAGGTAGCAACCTGCCTGATTTAACACACGTTCATTGTAGGAGACTTTTTCCATTAGTCTTTTCAACTGTCATTTTAGGGAGACAAGCTGAACTGGGAAAATTGAGGCACTGGAGGAACTGCATGAATTTCGTGCTGCCCTTGTTAACTAGTTCTTGTGCCTTGTATCTTATATCTTATATCCTTCCTTGTAGGATACCCCATAGTGCCTGGATTTTATTAGTCCTTGCTCTATTCTTGCCTTGTGGCTGTGACCACCTGCTGGTTGTTTCCAGGTGTTCCTGGCTAAATTGTTCTCATCTTTTCTTATATATAAGTGCAGTTGTGGGTATTTCTTACCCTGACCCCATAGATATTGTGCCTGTGACAGTACTGAGCCCCACTTAGATGCCTTCAACTTGGTGGGACAGTGTTTAAAGGAAAGAGTTGTGGAGCTCACTGTCCTTTTCCTGCACTGTCTCTTATCTTGTACCAGGTCTTTAATTAGCTGCTGATCTTGCTAGGCATGCCTTGGAGAACAGAATTAGGGTGAATGGTTGTCAGCCCTTGTTGGCCCTTGTCACCTAGATGTGATCACTGCTTGGGCAGCGATTCCCCTCTGTTCCTGCACAGTCACCACAGCTTCTTTAAAATAAGCTGCCCATCAGAAGTGGTAGTACTGCTCTGCTTTCTGTTTCGGCTTCTCTTCTGCAGCCTGAGCTCAGCAGGGTTGGCTCATGGGCACTGAGGGTCCTGGGTAGGAAAAGATACTGCTCTTTTTCACTACCAAACACGAGTTGAAGGCAGAGTGGGGTTAGTAAGTCAGTAGCCAAATTTATCTTTAAGTTTACCTTATGCATGCTATAGTGGCATGAGGTGCAGTTGCTACAGCGCAGAAATAGCCTTGATGGAAACTGATGGCAGTTTCCTACTGTGATTTTTTGCTTCTTTACATTAAGGAAAAAAAAAAAATCACCTCTAATGCCTTAAATTGTGCATGTATTATGCAATTAATTTCCAGAAATTCTTTGGAGTTATCTGTGTTTGCTTATTTGCTTGCTTTAAGAAGGAACAATAAAGTTGTACATCTGGATCGGGAGCATATGTTATGTTGCTTCTTTTATAAAAATGCTAGTTATTAAGAACAGTTTTTGAGATATATTTTACAAACGTGAAAGGATAGTAAAAGGTTTTGTATACATACAACTGTTCCCACCTAACATGTGCAAGTGCATGTATTTGTTTGACTTGTTTTTTGTTTGATTCTTTTTTTTTTTCTGAAAGAGTAGTGTTTTCTCAATAACCTGATCTTGTTAGCAAATGGGGATGTGAAATAACTGTTCAGGTTTTTTCCCCACCGGCTCTTCCCTGGGGCGTACAGGATCGCAAACCAGTAGATGGAGCCCTGTGCCAACAGCCAGCCTTGAGCAGGCTGGTGAGGGAACCTGCAGCCTCTCTAGCTAGAAAGCCAGGCAGGGGAAGCTTCTTGAACATGCATCTGTAATATGTTTTATTCAGATGTAATAACTGAACACGGCTTTAAAATTAAATGCCTGGTGTTAGCTGGGCAAGTCAAGTCAGTGACCATGCACTCTGAAGCTTAGGGACAGTTTTGTGTTGTTCATGGGGGCCGGTGATCAGGTGAAATACCCTGATCTGTTCCAAAGTGCTCTGTGTATGAGAGCTCATCTGATACACCATATGTTTTCCCTTTTCAGTTAATTTCTGAATCGACTTCTTGTCGTTAGGCAAATTTTTGTTGAGAGCATCGAAGACAGAGCCTGTCTTAAGAGGAAGCTCTTAAAGAAATTCACAAAGCAGGCAATTTGCTTTTCAAATTTAAGTTTTGAGATTTAGGTTTGTTGTTTTGTTTCTCACTGACTGCTGATCCTTTTGAAACTGTATTTTTGAGTACTGAAATGTGTTGAAGAGTGCAGTTCATATGCTGAAAGCCAGCAACAGTCAATTTGGCATGTTCTGTGTTTTGCACTGTGTGTGTCCACACCCTCAGCCCTATGTTGGGCAGCTCAGCTAACTGATACAGTGCACTGCTTTTATTGACATCTCTGTGGGCTGCTTGTGAAACTGTGCAGAATGTGCAAGTTGCAAACAACTTCCTTCAGAAATAAGTTTACCTGATGTGGTATTGTATGTAGAGGAGTTGCTGTAGTGTGAGGACAGTTCCTAAATAGCAAGGTGCTAATTTTATTTGAAAACATGCGACACAGTTTTTAATTTTAGATGGAGAAAGGAAGATAATGTTTTACAGAGGTTAAGAGGTAGAAAGTTTGTCTTCTTGTTGTGGGGGTTTTTGTTGTGTTTGTGCCAGTAAGTACATACTTGAAAAATCAGACGGGTTAGGATTATTCTGTGATTGTAACAGGTACACAGTTTGTATAAACTATACCCTGCGTTTCTTATTTGAGAGTCTATGTGACTTAATGTTTACATTTCAAAACAATGGGAAGGGTGTGGGTCACTGCTGTTCTTTCTTGCTCTGACTAATATTTCTGTGCAGTAACACTCCTGTACAGTACCTTATATCCCAAAAGAAAAAGTAAGTCATTCTCAAAGCCTGCAGATGTGTCTGATGATTATATGAATACTGAGCTAAACTGCAATCTGAAATAATCTTTGGAAATGTTTTTCTGTGTGCTGTTCATTATTCATGTGAAACAGACGTTCAGTTGTTAGGGAATGGGGTTAGAAGAGAGGTTTTGAAAATGTTTGTTAAAAATAATTTTTTTGTTGAGTTAGAATTCTACTAAAATGTTATAATTTGGTTTGCTTTATTTGTTTTCATGGTTAGTAATCATTTTTGCTTATGGTTTGCGAAAGTGAAATTATGGATTTTCTTTAACATGGCACATAGCAAACTGTAGTACTCCAGTCCTTCGAACCCAAGTATTTGTTGCACTTTGGAGAGGGAGCTCTTCCAACTCGTTCAGTGCAGTCAAAAAAAAACAAACCACCAACCCACAAACCTCAACTATGAACATCCTTCCATTCCTGTGCTTTGGAGAGAGAAAAGAATAGCTGTGGTGTGGTGGGTTGATTCCAGCCAGGAGTTTAAGCACCTGCACAGCTGTACTGTTTTCAGCACCCCCAGTGGCACTGGGGAGAGAATAGGGACAGCAGAAGTGAGAAAACTAAAGGTTTGAGATAAAGATAGCTTAATACGCAAAGGTAAAAGAAGAATGAAAAAAAAACAACCCAAAAAACCACCAACAAACCAAACCCCAAACAAATGATGCAAATGAGTAACTCACTACCTCCCACTCATGAGCGTATCAATGCCCAGCCAGTTTCTGAGCAACAGCTGCCTTGGAAGACAAACTGCTCATCTGCTTTATGTTTCACCCCAGTTCTTACTGCTGAGCATGATGTTACATGGTATGGAAAATCTCTTTGGCCAGTTTGGGTCAGCTGTGTCTCTTTCTCAACTTCAGCCCACCCCAGGCTGATCTGGAGGTTGGTGGGGGGAGAAGATAAAGCCTTGATGATACGCCAGGACTGCTAGCAACAGTCAGAACATTGATGTGTTGTCAGGACTGTTTTAGCCACAGACTCAAAACACAAGGTCCTTTATGAAGAAAGGACCATGCAAATGAGATTCAGTACAAGTAGTAACTTATTTTTCAATAGTAAAAATAATCTATTTTATTCTAGAATATATTATGAAAATCATTTTGTAATTTCATAGAAGGTATATTGATATTACAAGCTTAGCTGGATATACATCTTAAATTATTGAGGGAGGAACACATAAATTTATATAAGTATAATCTACTTCTGTTAGTGCCGATTTTTTAATTTTTTTTTTTAAAGTTTATTTCTATGCAGCAATAGTCACTGCAGTGACGTTTTGTATGTGATTGAAGTTTCAGCATATAGATTTGGCATTAACAATGTATTTTAAACGATCTTTGGATTGTAAAAGCGTGGTAGAGTAGCCATGTTTTTGTGTTCTTCAGATTTTTTTTTATTTACTATTAGAGGCAGTGACATTACCACAAAAAGGAAGGGGTAGAAGAATATAAATATTTGGCTTAAGTGTTTATAAAAATAAGCCTTTTCCTCCTCAAGGGAATGGTTACAAAGTTTCAGCTCATGTTCTTGTTAAAGGAGCTTTTGCTTTGGAGAGGGAGGGAGCTTTTTCAGGAAAAGGTTGACAGTAAAGCCCTGAATGAAATACACAGTAGAACTGAAAAGACAAAGTCTCCAGAAAATGACATTCCAATGAATGTTTGACTTTAGAAGCAAAAGAAGAGCTTAATAATCTTGTATGAAACATTAAATGAGTGGTAGAATCAACAGGTGTGGGTTTACTGGTCATGAAAACGTGGGAAAAAAAGGCAAGCCTTCATTAAAATTGGCCTTAAAACATTTTTTAAAAAACACAGAAATGCAGTCTTGCACCTCTAGTGCATGGAGCACATCATGAAAGGATGACTGGTAATGAATGTTTTTCTGTGCTTGATGCGTCAGTTGAATTTAGCAGCTGTTCTGAAGAAAGTGGAGACCATATCCGTGTGTGCTTAGTATTCCTTATGTATCAGCACCTGATTATTTTGAGGTTTTATGTAATGTTTCCAGTGTATTTAGCATGGAAATAGAACACGTGTTGAGTAGCAGAGGTTGTAGCGAGGTCTGATGTTTTGACTCAGGGAAGACAGCTGAAATGTAGAGCTAGCAATTGTGAAAGGCTTTGGGAAGAACCAGAGTTCTAGGCTCTGGTTCAATTTTTCTTCATCCAAAATGTTTCAGGTGGTAACTCAAGCAGAGTAATTTCTGATTCTGATATAAGCAGGAACAATAGACTTTCTTCCTGATGGTATAGCATACCTGAAAGACCTATCGATAATTGCCTATAGCATGGGATTTCACCACTGCTATAGTTTGTTAACAGGTTATATTGAGTGGGAAAGGAAATTATGAGAACTGATCTGTTTAAAGAACTCCTACAAAACACAGCAAAATCATCAGCTTGTGCAGAGGTTTGTGGTCTTCTGTATTGATCAACTATAATACAGCGAAAGATTGAAAAAGGTCAGTTGGTCTTCTGAGGTCTGAGTGGTTTCTGAGCCCAAATATCAGGGAGATGGGACACCTGGGCAACTGCAGTCTTACATTCAAAACTGTTCTCACTGAGCTCCTTGAGCTCTTTGTGACTTAAATTTGCATCTTAGCAACAGAACTTGGCAAATGTTCTGATTTTAGTACTCATTCAGACACATAAGCTCACCAGCTCTAAAGCAAGGCATCTTTCATAATGCTAATTCTCTGTTCTGGCACTTAAATACATGTGGTATATACTTGCAGTCTGGCCCATGTCTAGAAACAGGTTTCCTGGTGGGTTAATTACCCCTAATTGTGGTACTGTTGTGTAGCAGTAAGGGTAACTAGCAAGGTAGATTGGTCTAATGCTAACACTTATGAGCTAAACAATATGGGCTGCTCTTTTCTTAGAAATACGTGATACGAAATTTTAGTTGAACATAAATCCAACAAGAGGGAAACTCACCAGATATCTGCAATATCTTATATGGTGTACATCTGTGAAGATATGCCTTTTCTGAAAGTTGAATTACTTTGGTGATGGTTTGAGTCTCATTCCCCTTTGGAAGTATACTGTGCAAGCTGTGGAGTTGTGCTGGTTTCCCTGTCCATCTTGGTAAATACAGCACTGTTCAAACTGACGTTACTGTTCTTTATCCACAATGAGCAATTTTCCCCATTCCCTGCATCTAAGAAACAGGGTCCGTGTGGATGTCACACAATCCCTTTTTCTTTATTTTTTTGTTTGTAGGACAGATTTGAATCCTTATTTCTCAGATAAGGAGATGGTAAAGCAGTATTTCCTACAGGAACTATTTACAGTCTGGTAGAGGAAGGATATTCCCATTGGACCCTAGAACTTGCCAATGCTTTTGATCCTTGTATGGTTTTTAAAATAGCATAAATTGCCTTCCAAAGATTTTGGTCTTATTTTACACTGTATATATGTATATATTTAAAATAAGCAATGCATGTATAGGATTTTTGACTGTCTTCTAGGATCTGGCCAGGTTAAAGCTAGAGTTTGTGTTTTTTAATCTATCCCTAGCTATCTATTGCACTACCATTTCACTGCAGGACTTTTCTTGATCGGTTTTCCTTGATTGTAAAAAGATATTGCAGAACCCTTGTACCTATTTTTGTGTAAAATCTGCTGCTAATATGAAAAGATACTACCAGAATGTTTTCCTGACTCAACTGAAAATGTATTTAATTGCTTTGATAACAGGTAAAAAATTTGATATTTCTACTTATGAAACTTTATATGTCAATAGGGCTTAGATAAGCTAGTTTAATCACTAATTTGCTCATATTCTACAATTTTATGGTTAATTTGGGAAGGAAGCATAATTGGTTTTGTTGTATGCTTTTGTGGACTGGATGTAAATTAATCATGGTGTCAGTGTGAATTAATTATGCAAGTAAGCCGAGTGACTATTTCGTTATTTTATTGAAATGGCAAGAGTTTGAGGAGATCTTTTGTCTTAATAGGTTAGACAGAATTCATTGGAAAAAGTCTTAGTATGTTTAAGGTAATGGAAAAAAATTGCTTTCTGTACATCCTACAGAGATCCTGTTTAAAACAGATGACAGTCTGTCACGTTCAGTAGCGCATCAGTCATCAGATTTATTCTAATTCCTTAAGCTGAACATTTCATTCAAGCTTGTAGATTGTCTTGTCAAGCTACCAAAAAGCTTCATAGCTTTTCTGTCAAGCATAGAGTTGCACCAGCAGTTCACAAATAAATGTTAAGCTGCAAAAATATTGTTTATTTTCTTTAACCTTTTATTCAGTTAACTACAGTGTTCTTTCGTGTTATTTTCTCCACATGCGCTTATCAGAAGGTATTAAAGGGACTGCTTCCTAAACATGCCTCATCCTGACCACGGCCACTTCAGACGAAGGGCCACTCATTTTGGGATGTGTTGTTTTTACTGGTAGCAGTCTAGACCACCATGGTTATAACATTCCTCCTCTAATCACAAAGGCGCAGTGAACAGCTTCGTTTGCTGCAGACGTGAAGGAATCCTGCTGCCGGTGCGCATGACGCACTGGTGTGACTGGTCTGGCTTTGTGCGGAGTGGCCATGGTCATGGACTTTCACTCAGCCTGTATGGAAAGTTGCAATTTTGCTACCAGCCCATGTAGCTGTGCTAGACATCGTGTTTATTCAGCAAAATCTCTTTGGGATTTTTTTCCCTGCTTTACCATGTATGCTTGTGTACATGGGGCACAGCTGAGTTGGGCCCTTTGCTTTTGTTGCAGATCGGCCACCTTGGAGAAGAGAAATTTTTCTTGTGTCTTTTTTCTCCCTGACCTTCTCCAATTCTGAGCCTTTTGCTTTCCTTAAAAGAAAGCATTTGTGTAAACCTTCTCACTTGCATGCAAAGTATACTCAAGCCTGTGCAGTAGGCAGAACTTAACTTGAGACACAGTTGACTTTCTTTGAATGCAGCTAACATATGTCTGAGGTAGTAAAACATTGGGGATGGTTATTTGAAATGACAATAGTTTGGTGCATTTGTAAAATTTATATTTAAGCCCCCCCAAAATTTCCCAGTAAAGTGATTTTCCTTTAACCACTGAAAAGCTTATGTCCACGTTAGACTAATCTCTATATTAAACTGCTAGCACTACAGCAGTCAATTCAAGTTGTGACTTGCCCTTTAATAGGAAAAGGACTTCCTTGGTTATCTTTTTCATCTATTAAAAAAGTGTCTATGTTGCCTGTGAAGAATTTTCCATAACTGCCAATTTCAGACCTCTACTTTCTACTTATGACTCTTCACTGTAACTTGTGCTTTTTTCTAATATGTGTTTTCCTGTTGTTTACATCCTAATCTTATGTTTTCCTTTGTTATAAAGTCCTGTTGTTTCTTTATACTCTGTTTTGAGCTGCTAAATGGCCAATATGTTCTTTCAGCAGGCTTCAGATATGCTGAAAGGCACATTGTACGTGTCTAAAAAGAAACTGTGGGGTTGAAGCCCTATATCAAATTAAAGCCTGAGTACATATATGTGAAAAAAATCATTAAAATGTCAAGATAATGAAAAGTCAGAAAATAATTTACACCTAGTATTAATTTTGAATTGTATTCAAACATAGAAATACGTAGCATTGACAAAAGCTGGTTACAGAGAGATAAAATTCAAAATTACACTAGGATAATTGTTTTATGTATTTTACATTTATTTATAAGATCAGATAAAGGCTTGGAATTCTCAATATAAATCACAGTATGGTCCTGAGGAATGCCAAGGTCAGTAGATGGAAACTCCTTCATGCACAAAACAAATTACTACGGTGAGAAATACCAAGTGAATAAAATGAAACTGATAAACACCATCATCTATTTCTATCTACTATATATACATTGTTTACTTACATTGTAACGTTAGAACTTTGAGTATTTTTGGTTTTCAAAGAAGTAAATAAGTATTAACACTCTCTGTGTCCTCCCGTATGTTACCTATAGCCAAATAACATGTCTTTGTTAAGAAGAGATTAATGCAAACCTTGCTTGTGATCTGTGGGTGAGAGTGGAACTGCTGCAGCAATAACATTGAGAAATTAGATTGGCCCTGTTCAAATGGCCTTGTGTGTGCTGGAGAGGCAGTTGGTGGGATCCAAATGCTTTGTCGATGATGGAACTCAAGATCTAAGAATCCATTTCTGTAATAAATCACTTCCTATCAGGAAGGCTTATTTTATCCAGGAGGAAATATAACTATTTTTCAGGTTTGGCAGGACAGTAAGATGGATTCTAGGGCCTCACAGAGAATGTATGTTGTTGATGATTTTTTATCCTGTAAGGAGGTAGTTCAGGCTCAAGATTCCTCAGCTGACAGTCTGTGCCAGTCTGAACTAGAGGAGACAACCTCGAAGTAACAAATTTGCAAGCTGAAATTTGAAACATTTAGGTAGCTAACCAAAATGACTGCCACTCATCTTGTCGCGAATAGTTAATAAATAAGCTGTAATGTTCAGTGACAGTTTCGTCCATATGTAATGCATTGGAGCTGTTGAGTCCTAGGGTGATAAGAAATACCCTCCTTGACATGACATCCACTGCACACAAAAATGTTACTAGACCTGACAGGTATTTTGTCAAGCTGGACATTTTTCAGAAGTGTTGGCTTCCAAAACATGTCTTGATCAGCTGCCCTTATTATACAGAAATTATGCAGTGATTTCTACATCTGTTTCTTCTTACAGACTCCAGGTTTTCCATGCTCCTATCAAAGTACTGGTGCTGCTGAGGTCAGTAGTTTGCCACTGTTACCTGAGTTAGATCATGGCAGAGAGTAGTGGTGATGAGTAGTGACTCAACAGCCCTAGGGTGCTGAAGGACAGATATGGAAATGCAGCTTCCTGTGAGAATAGACTTACCTTCTGGTTTTTGATTCAATGGGATTTTTTTCAGGATCATAATGAGGCTGTTTCTCCTGCAATACAGCTGTGAAAGGGCTCTAGCAGACCCAGCCCACTAGCTCCTTCATGGCACCCCAACAGTATAAAAGAGTGGAGCACCTATTTGTCGTGAATCACAGAAAGATATGGGGTTGGAAGGGACCTCTGGAGATCATCTAGTCCAACCCCCCTGCCAAAGCAGGTCCTCCGAAAACAGGTTGCACATGAACTTGTCCAGGTAGATTCTGAATGCCTCCAGAGACAGAGACTCCACGACGTCTCTGGGAAGCCTGTTCCAGTGCTATGTCACCCTCGGAGTGAAGAAGTTCCTCCTCATGTTTAGATGGAACTTCTTACACACAAGTTTGTGCCTGTTTCCTCTTGTCCTCTCATTGGGCACCACTGAAAAAAGACTGGATCCCTCTTCTTGACACCCACCCTTTAAGTAGTTATAGGTGTTGATCAGATCCCCCCTCAGTCTTCTCCAGGCTAAAAAGACTCGAGTCCCTCAACCTTTCCTCATAAGAGAGATGATCCAGGCCTCTCATCCTCTTGGTGGTCATCTGCTGTATCCTCTCCAGTAGTTCCTTGTCCTTCCGGAACTGGGGAACCCAGAACTGGACACAGTACTCCATATGGGGCCCCACCAGGGCAGATTAAATGTTTCGGATTAGGGTGCAATGAATGTATCAAGAGACTGTTATCCTAGGATGTATAGTCAAACAATTAAGTGTGGTTCAAGTTAGTTTTCTGCACTACAGTAGCATATATGTAGGGTGATATAAATATGCCTGGGAGCAAGCTTTAGCTTCTTGCCTTGTGGACTCTGAATCTGATGGTAGAAAGAATAAACACAGTTATGGGGTGTAACACTTTTTCTCGCACTGTACTGAAGGTGACTGCTGTGCAGGTGTACAAGGTAACTCTAATTAAAACAGTTTCCCCTTGAAATGTAATTTTGTTCCTCCTCTTCACTATCCAGTGGTAGACTAATATTTGTCTCCACAATGTTTTTCCAGGGTCTGAAGTGGAATTACAGTATCTGAAGGTTACTAAATATTAGGCAAAAATTATAATTCTTTTCATAGTTTAAAAGTATCTTTCATATTTCAAAAACCCTCCTGGATGTAAAATTCTTTTGGCAAACATTCACTGTCTTGCGCTTATGAGAGAAAACATACTAAAAATAGCATACGCTGCTATCACACTGAGGTTCCCCTCCAGTTGTATCTGCCCAGTAGCTTGTTTTTTACTTGGTGTAATATAAACATTTCAAATTTATCTTAAAAGTTACCAAAAATAGAATAAATTAAATCAAACCAGATACTTTATTGAGAACCAATTTAGTATTACATATTATACTTTCTTTCCAATAATACAGCCATTCAGTCCATTAGAGAGATCAGGGAAATTAAAAATTGTCTGTACATCTGCAGTTCTTCAAAATCCTGCATGAAATACAGATAACCCAGTGATGGGGCTTGGTTGATTGGTTGGTTTTTTAAACTGTAATGCTGTGTGATACAATTCTATGTAAAAGTGTCATTGCTTACTAATACCAGAATGTGATTCTCTAAATAAAAGCAAACTTTTGTTTCAGTTGCTATCAAAATTCATTCACACTGTTGTTAAATGTCAGTTCTAAATAAGTCTATAAAAATTATTTTATGTTATCCTAAATGTTTTCAAACAAAATAGTGTCTCATCTGATGAAAAAAAATTGTGATTGGAGCATGAATTTGCTCGTTTTAGGGTCTCTGGGCTTCTCAAATATCTTGAGAAACAGGTTTTTAGGGAGGTGTCTATTAATGGATGTCTGAGAGTAGGTGTGTTTTTTCAACCTGTCCTGAAAGCACTGTGGAAAACTTTTTAAGTACTAAGCTGCCTTTTCATTAGGTTTGGTTTATTTTTAGTGAGTATCTTTGATAAAGACAAAAAAATAATCTTACACCTCAGTGAGGAGATGTGTAAATTAAACTCACTTAACTCTTTTTGGGCAGGCCCAGCATACTGTAATAAACTTAAGTCGTGGCAAAACCTGCAACCTTTCCATTGCACCTCTTTTCCCAAACCAGTCTGCTCAGCAAATGCATGATCCAGCTGAGGAACCGAGTACAGGGAAAAACTTCCTTTAGATAAGAAGAAAACACAAGAAGGCTGTGACTTACTGGCATACATTTTTACAAAAGGAAATAATTGATTAGATGTTGTGGCTTTAAAGTCTTGAAGACATGTAAAGAATATTGAAGACTGCTATGAAAGCAGTTATCAAAGGAGCATAATTTTATCAGAAAAAAATAATGGCTTTTTTAACCTTAAAGTCTGAATGTGTTAAGATTTGCCTTTGACATCGAGGAGTCATGAAAGCAGAACACTAAAACGAAGTTGCTTTATTCATAATGTGTTTTAATAAATATTCCAGAAGGCTTTCTCCCTTCTTTCCTCCCAGTTTGACTGTGAAGTAGGAAGCTATTTAGAAGGGTTTTTTCTAGTGCTATGATTAGGCAAAGAAGCCATCCTAGTGCACGTACTGAACTTAGGTGCTCCTTCAAAATGAAAGGGGAGGTGAAACTCTGGAGACTACAAGTCTTGCAGCTTCACAACGTCTGAGAATGTCTTCGGAGTTGTTCTCAGTATTTGAATTGTTGTTCAGATTTTCCCTTTTTTAAAAATCTTGAGTTTTATCTATACTTCTGTAGCTATAAAGTCTTAATTTTTTTTTATTTTTTAGTGATACTAAGTAGCGCAACTTGTAATGCCCAGAACATCTGCCAAACAAGCCTCAAACTGTTCAGTACAATTATGTGTAAGAGAAAGCAATCATCAAAATAAGTGTGGATTTCAGAAGTGCTAAGGAAGAATTTTGCCTCCTTCACCTAGTAAGCGGGTTTAGAGCTTCTTTGCTCCACGCAGGAATAACTGGTGTGGGGCCAAGATTCAGCTGCTTTCTCAGCTCTTGCAACCTCACGTGATTTCTTCTTTTCACCTCTGGTGTCAAGTGTTTTGACAAATGTAAACATTAACGTAGCTTGATGAATCAAGGAATAACGAGTGCAAAATATCTAACTTTATTATGAGGTTGCAAGAAAGAACATCCATCTTTTTACACAAAGCTAAAGAGAATAGTCTTACTGAAACTGGCTAGATAACATTCGGTCTATTAGGTCTTGAATTTTTCCATCTTTTTTTTTTCCCATTTGTCTATATGGAAAGAACCTGACTTAAAGGCACAGAACCCCTAATGAGAACTTTTTCTGTCAGTTGCATAACCCCCCAACTTAAATGAATCACTTTGTAGTTTATGTTCTCAGAGGAATTCTTTAAATCTTCTTCACTGTAAATTATTTTTGTATTCCTGGCAGAATAATGCACTTACTAAGGGTTTAAAATGAGTCTGTCTCTCGGTTTTGTCTGTGCTTAAAGTTGTCTTGCACCTCTCTTTGGAATACCTCTTTTGTTTGAGTTTTCCATTGTTTGTAACTTTAACATTTTAGATGGAGATCACTGTAGTAGTTTCCTTCCTACTGGGTGAAGGTGGCTTTTTTTTGGTGAAGTTTCAGCTGAGAAAAGGTTTTGGATATTTTCCAAAGTAGGGCTAAAGGATAAATACGTTGGTTTTGCTAATGTAAAGAAAAATACTGCAGCAGTTTGATTGGGAAGCCAGTATGTGGTCATATTTTGCATTACTTTTTTGAAATTCAGCAGGAAGATTTATCTGCTGTCACAAATGTCTGTGATAATGTGCTTGATGATCTAAACTTCTTTAACTTTGATGAATGTCTCTTTTTTTTTTTTTCCCCCAGCTTTGTTGTTGTTGTTTGTTTAGGGCAAGAAAAAGCAGCAGTGCAACAACTCCGTGGTGCTGAATGTTTGCAGATTTACCCTCTCTGATTTTTAACTTCCATTTAAATTCTGGACATTCTCAACAGACTTAATTTCACTGACTGTTTTCCAGTTTTCATGGAGTTCTGGTCCACCTCAGAATATCTGATGCTTTTCTGATGGTCCAAGACCATTTCTGCATGTGCAGCTTGCTGTTTTAAATGGTACTGGCCTTTGGGTTTCTTTTGTTATTGCATTAAGTTTGAGGGACGCATCTAGATTAAGTTACTAAAAACACTAGCCTGCTAATCGTAACTAAGGAACAGCATGTGATAAGGTGTGTTATATATCATACATGTTGAGCAGGTTGTAAAGCACACAACCAATGCATAGGTGCGAAAAGTGCTCTGAAATGTCGTTAGAGTGTAGCACACATGTCCTGAAGTGTGCCATTGCCCCATAACTCCCCCCACTTCTCACTTAGAAGGATGAAGTTGCTACTTGTAGTCAATGAAGGTACTCTGTACTGAATCCAGTTCCTAGATTAAAAAAAAAAACAAAACCAAAAACAAGCAAACAAACAAAAAACAAAAACAAAAAAACCCACCCAGGTTGAGGAGAGACGATATGTTTACCGAGTCAAAAAGTACATGTGTGTTCACACCTGTGTGTTCCAATGCTCTTACTGCTGTGGAAGCGTAATTTATGGAGCATTTATGCTTTCAGTTAAAGGGTAGCTTTCTCTTCAGATAGTCATCTAAGAAAATGACAGCTTAGTTAATACTCTTGAAAAGAGCAAAACTGGCTGATCTGGAATCAGTGTGGTTTTATTTCTCTGCTCTTTTTGCTTGTGAAATTTCAGGTGACCTGATTCTCTTCAGCAGCTCAAGTGTATGTTGTTGAATTTGAGAGCATAAATAGTTTTGAGTAGATCCAATACTTTGGAGATGTTGCTTTACAACAGCAGTAGAGGTGCATTTGTGTTTTCATGCTGTTCAAAACTGTCTGATGGATATGCAATGAGTTGCAGCTGTATTTCCCTGTGAGAGGCCAACGGGCCCCTCTCAGTCCCCATGCACAGGACTGGGTCTTGAAAGGTTGGCACATTTCTGACAGGCCTCTGCATGTTCAGTGCTCGTGATAGTTCTTGGTCAGGCTCCAATATACACACCGTTTGTAGCCTTTATGCTTTTTATTTTTAGAGCGTTTGCTGTCAGGAAAAATGGTGCCGTTTGAAGGTACTTTGAGAAATACAAGTTGGCTGGATAAACTGAGTTTCTCTGCTCTGGTGGGGTTTGTTGTGTCCTTTTCTTCGCTAAGTCCCTGTTCAATCTTCCTTCTTTCTGTGGAGGCAGCAGAACAATTAAATTGGATTGCTTTTGGCAGAAGAAATACAATTTTTGCTTCATGCTATTACTTTACACTAGTGGTTTATGAATCTGGCACTAAGTTATCGCTTTTCATTTTTATGGGCATATAATGTTCTGTGTCTTTATTTTTGCTTTTGTGGTAAAATCTAGGCTAGTATCTGACTTCTGGGATAAAATTATGATTTGGGAATTTTAAGATGGTGAATATAACAGACAATGAATTTTGAAAATCTAATCACTGTTTCTTTTATAATTTCCATAGTTGACTTTGGAGCTCTTTAGTGACAGGGAATTTTTCTTAAGTTTGGGAGTGGGGGTGGTTGATTTTGTGGGGCTCAAGGAAAATGCTTTCAGAGATATAGCTGAGATATTTGTATCAGTAGTCCAGTTTTGCTTTATTATTGAAGGATGATGTGCAAACTAGTGTTCAACATTTGGCCTAGTGCTACGTCTACATCATTCAGTCATGTAGCAAACTAGATAAAATGGTGTGCTCAAGACAAGTAGTCTTCAAAAGGCTGTGCTGATGCTACTGGTGCACCATTTCCTCCCTGTTGGCATTCCGCCTGCCTGCCAAATGGGTTGTCTTTAGTTGCGCTTCACTGCTGGCTTTTTTTTTTTCCCCCTGCTCTACTCGCTTCCCTTGTAAAGCAGAAAGCAACCCAGATTTTACTATATTGTAAGAATACTACTCTTGGTGGGTTTGTTGGCTTTGGTTTATTGCAATCCTTAGAATAATAAAATGGGTAGGCAGGAAGTGACCTGTAAATAGACAAAATCATCCAGTTCATACCTCTGTTCAGAATGGGGCCATCCCCTAAGTTAGATCAGGTTGCTATATCCAGGTGAGTTTTGCACATCTCCAGCAATGGTGATTTTGTAACCTCTGAGCTACTTGTTCCGGTGTTTGACTTCCATGGCTGTGAAAAATCTCATACCCATAACTTTGAGTTATCTGTGTTACAAACCGTGTTCCAAGAGAAGAATCTGTCTCTGTCTTCTCTGTATTCACTCGCAGGGCAGCTAAAACCCAATAAAATTCCCCTTTTACGCCTTCTCTCCTTAAAAAGCAACAAACTCAACTTTTTCAGATTCTTCGTAAGTCATGTTCTGCAGACCCCTAATAATCTTGATGCCTTTCTGCTGGACTTGCTTCAGAACATCCATGAGATGGTCAGATTGGATAGAGTATTTCAGATGTGGTCTCACAAGTGCCAAACAGAGGGGATTAATCACTTCCCTTTTTCTGCTGGCTATGATCCTGTCAACAGAGTGTAATACACAGCCTGCCCTCACAACCATGGGGATATAGTGCTGATTCTATGAAAATATTCTACTAAATATTTTTTTGACTCCAGATAAGACAACAGCAAGTCTAAAATACATGTATATATCCTTATCCTTAAAGACTGTGGAAATCACAGTCTGGTTGTAAACTGTTTAGAAAAGGAGATCTGGCTGACTGTGTGATATGTAATATTTAAGTTATTAGACCAATGAAGTGTTAGCTAACAGGATAGCTAAATGAATTGGCTATTCTACACTTGACCAAAGCATATCATAAATTCATTATTAGAGTGAAAATAATGTTAGTGGAGGTGTCACAGAAGCAAGTTGTTTCACAGAATGCACACTAAAATAAGAAAATCTGTGAGGAGGGAAAAAGGAGACAGTCTTTGACAAGATCCTCTGTAGTTTTCTTTACATTTCAAAGAGGTGGTGGGCAGAGGGAGGAGGAAAAGGCACGTATTGTCAAAGAGAAGACAAAACTGAGGAAAAAGAAAAGAAATGGAGGACAAAGGACAGCGAAAAAGTGAGAAAGAAGAAAACAGCAAGCTGAAGATTGTTTCATAAATAAGATACAAAGAAAGATTATTTTGCTTGTTAATGGGAGAGCGTGGATATAACAAAGGAGAGAAGAGATATGGGGCTGTCGGTGATCTCATATGCACATAAAAATTCCTGATAAGTGCAAAGAGAAAATTGAGCCTTGAAGACTCTGAACTAATAGCAGAAATCAGGGAGAAAAAATAAAGATAAAAGTACGTGTCCTTTATCAAATTAAATTTGATTCCGAAATAGATATAACCTACTGTAAACCAGTCAAAAATGCATTTGTATGCCTTCTCTCTTGCCTTTGTCAAAAGCATGACATGGAGAATGAGCACTCTTTGACTTAGTGTATTCTATCTTTTAAAAGCATCAGATGCAGTTTCTTTAGTGAGAATGTGAAGAAGCTGCTGCAACAACAGAAAACAACAACAAAAAATGCCTGAAACCTGCTTCTCCTTGTTTTCCTGATTTATGCAGGTTGGTTGGAACCAACTCTGAATGTCTCATCTCCTTTTGGGCCAAAAATCAATAGGGGAGGAACTTGAGGTATTACTACATGACCCTGCCCTCTGGGAAAATGCTTTTATCAAGATTCCAGATAATACAATTACTTCTATAAACTAAAATCTTGCAGTTTTTGTAGCAGGGTAGAGTTTTAAATTTGAAGTACTACTTGTGACACATTCTTCCACTTACAGGGTTAATCTGCTTGCCCATGTTTTGAGTATTTTGCATGAACTACTTGTGTTTAAAAGCATGTAAAAGTTATAGAATACAATAAAATAAGTAACTGTAATCAAATATCAAAGCATGTTTAATTTCATAGCTTTCAATTAGCAAACAGATGGGTGTTATTCCACCTTTGACAAATATTTGAAGGGGCTATTTCAGTTATTCTTTGACTAGTATTTTTATAACTACCCAAAGCTAATTTTAACTTATTTGGGATTGCCTTAGATATCTGATTAGCCATAAAGTTTCTTAACATAGTGAGGAAATGTGACTTCTTTGTGGAGGGTATCATTGCATCAAAACTTGGCATCCACCTGGGCTAAGAAAACTGTCTGTTCCCTAGGGAAAAGCTTCTAAAAGGTGACTGTTTTTTATCTAGTGTACCTTTCTAAATTAAGGTTTTTAGTTTAGCTTGGCCTGAGGCAAAACGTTTCAGGATATTTTAAGAGATGCTAGTAATCTAATTAATCTTATGAAAATAATACTGAAATTCATGCTTTATTTCCCTGTCCATAAAGTATATGGTGTTCCCTCCCTTACAAAGTTCCACCCCTGCACTGTCAGTGGCAACTGTCAACTGCATCATTAAGGGGGACAAAGGCTGGCTCAGTGCCATTCCAAGGGGTGGTGGGAACTGGTGTCTTGTTCCACCAGAAGCAGAGCAGGCAGAGTAGCCCTCCTTGTAGAAAAACTTTCCCAAGACCTAAGGACTTAATTTTTGAAGAAGAGGTGAATTCAATCAACACCAGCAAGTGTTTGCTTCCTGTTGCAGCAGCTAAGGCTGTGATTCAGTAGTTGTCTTCAAAACCTGTCAAGTCAAGACTGAGGAACAGGAGTTTTCACCCATCAGGGTTCCATATGGAAAGATCTCAACGGCCTTTCTATTCCTGGAGAGGGGGAGTCAGTAACTGAATTCCAACTTTAAAGGTGGCCTTCCAGATTTCCTGCCTGGGGAGGGAAAGCACTGGCAGCTACAGCAGACTGTCACTAACCTAAATACGTTGAGGGAATATCACTGTTCAGATGGTTGGAAGTTGGTTTTTTTGCAAGGTGCTCTCTTGTGCAACATATATTCTGCAGAGATTCCAGAGTTTTTTTCCTCTGAAAGTGGAAATACTGCCACAACTGAAATAAAAGCTATTCAGAACTGCACAAGTAAATCACTGTATGCTTCCTACTTTTTTTCTATGCAGATGTACATTATTTTTACATACTACTTTTTTTTTTTTTTATGTGATTCTTATTAAATATTTGTGTTGATGAGTAATTAGAGCCAGGACTGGACTGCCATCCTTTTGAATATGCCATTATTTTCTTTGGTTGTTTTTTTTTCCTAAAATCCATTCATAATTATAGGTATTGGAAGGCAAAATATTTTGATGGCTGTCTTTACAAAATGTATCCCTGAATGAATGAGGAAGTAGTAATTTTAGTTATCACTGTATTTGGAAAATAAATAAATAAGAAAAAAGAAGACAGTGCATCCAGCTTAATTTTCCATTGTTATCTGTCATAAATGTAAATAATTCAAACATGTAAGATGGGAAGAAGTTGACAGTTTGAAACTGGCTGAGTCTCAGAGGATGTTAGAATTTCCCGTGTGCTTCAATTTGACATTTTTTAGAAAAAGATTGGTTTTGCTGAAGTATAAACCAATTAAAAGTTAATACTGTTTTTCACTGAACGCCCACGCTAAACTAGAATGTTCGTGTATTTCATGCGTATGCTTATGTAATTAAGCATCCACTAATTTCTTTTTCTTTGGGAAATACTTCTGCAAATCAGCAGTCCATATATGAAGAGTTAAGATCATATCATCTCTTGTTTAAGGTAAGGATAAGGATAGACATTATTATTATTTTATAATAGATTCTTAATCCTTTGTTCTGTGAAGTGTTGATATTTTCATTAGAGTTAAAATATGTTGCATGTTTACAGAAAGCCTGAAATCTCAATATGTGGTCCTATCAATTTTAATTATTTGAATCATTAGAACATCTAATTTTTTGCTTAAGGGTACGTGAATGTACCGTTGAATCTGGTTTTTAAGGTTTTTTCCAGTTTAATGTCTGAATCCAAATTCATAAAGAGTTGGAAAAATGAGATGTCTGAGCTATAGGATTCACAGGGATTTTATATGAAGCCTATTTAATCAGGATAACACTGTTATTAATATTCATAAAGTCAGCTGGAACACAAATGACAGACTATGGAGCCTAAAATTTTTTACTTGTGAATTTATTAAAAGCAGCTTAAAAAATTAATGGAATTTAAGTAAAGTTGACGAAAATGAAAATCTTATGTTAGCAGAAAAAATCTTTATTAGAACTTTCTCTAAGACCATCTTGCATTGATGTCTTTGACAGATTTCATTGGTACTTAAAGAAGAAAGATGCATGAATGGTCATTTAAAAGGATTTAAACACATTGGCACATTAATTTTTACATGAATAATAAGTAGTTTCCAAAAGCAATTAACTTACAGTGTACAAGATTTGAATAGAAAAATAGGGCTGTGACATCAAAGGGCAAAGTAAATGTGCTGTACATTTTAAACTTTTAATAATATGACTTCTTAAAATTATTTCATTTCCACAATAGGTAAAGTAAGAGTGAAGGTACTTGTGTGCAGCTCGGGTTTGTTTTGAAATACACAGAGATCTGGAACAAAGAAATATTTTGATGCCAAAGTGCTGTCGGTAAAGAATAATTTCAGGCTTTTACAGTGATCAGGTGCTTCTGAATTGAGCTTTCTTATAGTCAGTTCCTGTGTGTGGAAAATAGCCATACACTGACCACAGTGGATGTTTTTTCTCCCATACTGCTATATGCAGAACTGGGAAGCATTTTTTACTTCTGTAGAAGGCAAAATAGATCTGGGATTTTTTCATTAGTCGGAAGATTCTGGTTAATTTATATTCATATTTGCGGGTAGCTTTGTACTTAAATATTTAGTGTGAGTTTTACGTGAGTATTGCATAATATATTCAACAAATAAGGACAATTATTTCATTTTTTTTAAGCTTTCTCTGCATAGTGTTCAAGTAGTAGTCTTAACACTAACGCTGGTTGAATAAATAGGTAGTGAATGAGGAAATTAGTATTTATATTTTAACTCCAGATTTTGGGTTGCTGTATCCTTTTGCATTTTCATTTTTGTCTTGGTCCACCAGTATACTTTATTTTAATCTTCAGCTTTAATTTCTTTTGATTGTCGGACAGATTGATTATTGAGGGATTGTCTTCAAATGAAAGTAAGGAAAAGCTTTAAAAAATTGTATTCAGTTCTTCTGATGACTCCTCCTGAGAAGGCCTTCATGCTCTGCTTCTGATTGTTATTGATGTGGCGAAGTTTAACTCTGTCTGAATAATAATGGTTTGATAAATTCTGCTTCTAAAAATACCTAATGTTCCAAGTACCTACTGTAAAGGCACATTCTGGATGATATATGTGTGTTGTGCGTAAGTTAGATCCCTATTGAAGCGTTTGTGTTCAGAGCAACTGTTCTATATACTTAGTGTATGGAATATTTTATTGTTCTGTTTGCTAACAATTTTATTTCTAACAATAGGGGAAGTATACTGCAAGCCCTAGGGTGCCCCAGAAGGTCTTTCTGTTTGACTTAGGTAGATGGGTTGTCTTAATCTGATATCAGCTATTTTTATTTTCTGTTTGTGTAAAGCAGGAAATTCCTATTAATTAGTAGAACATATTTCACCTCTGAAGACAGCCTGTAAAATGAGCCTCTTGACTCCCGTCTCCAATTATTCCCCTGCCGTGGTCTATTGCTTCCAGGAGAGGGCAGCATTTTCCTGTAGCAGGTACAGGAAGGCACATGCCCTGCTTAGACTGTCAATGTTTCTTGTAATTACTCCCAGTATATTTGTTGCTTGCTTATGAATTAACTTGCATTTATGGAACTAAATCATTCCAATCATTTAATTACACCTGAGGAGCTGAACTATAATTGCTTGCTTCCAACTAGGATCTGATATGGCTTGAGCAGTATTAATTTGGTGTTTACTTTTCTGAGTGCTAAAAGCATTAAAATGATTGTGCAATGGGATTACATTTTACTAATTGCTGGCATTCATTAGCTGGGTAAATGGCGAGGAAGAATGACTGTATATTGTGGAGGGATAAAATTATGGTTTTAAATAGTATATTACTAGGCACATTAAGGCCCTAAGACATGTTTTAAAATACTCCAGAGGTTATTAAATACCGTATTTTCTTCATGTCTTGCTATATGAATATCTTATTAAAATACTGCAATTATTATGAACCTTTTTGTGCAATATGTAGGGAAATGGCTGCATTGACAGAAACCTATTTCTTGATATTAATAACCTTCTATATTTTCAGCTAATCCAAAAGTAAATGAGGAACTTAGGAAAAGATTGCCAACTCCAAATCAACACAGTTACACAGAATTGAAAAAGAAGCGTACAGCTTCATTTGAGGGACTCCTGTAAGGAGCTCAGTGTTCTGCGATATGAGGTGAAGTTGTTATTGTTTGTTAAGACCTAAGCACATCAAATCATATACTTTTTTTTTTTATCATGCACATTCATAGGTAACAACAAATACAAGCTAAATAAGTGTTTCTTTAACAGCTTAATGTAAATGCTAGTGTTGAATCTTAAGTGTTTGCAGTTGTTATACTTTTTTGTAATCTCAAATATAAAATCAAAAACAGCTGCCTTTTTGGTGTTGTATAGGAAAATAATTTCTTCTGCTGCCTTATTAATTAGAACATATGTCTGCCTTATTAATTAGAACATATGTCTTGGTATAATATGTTCGAATTTTAAAATGTGTACTGGTTTTTTATCTCTCTCTCTTTTTTTTTTTTTTTTTTTTTTTTTTTTTTTTTTTTTTTTTTTTTTTTTTTTAACTCTTAGGTTTATCAGCATAATGACAACCCTCTGGGTGTTTTCATGATCCAGCCACTGCCTCTTCAAGGCATATGTTGTATCTTTGTAATAAATGTAGAAAAAATATAGCAGGGAAACATACAAAATAAGCACAGCTACATAGTTAAAGATGAAAAATCGTCCTTTGTACAGTAGATTTTAAAAGAAATGCTTAAGTAAGTAATTAAATTTGTGGTAAGCTTACTATATATTAGCAAGATTACAAATTTATTTAGACTTACTTCACATATAGAATATAGTTGAATTTTCAACATATCGGAAAGCATATTTTAACACTCAAAATTTTACCTGGTAAGCATAACATTTTACTGGAGGCCTTATTTTTAGGTATTGAGAGTTGTTTCTAGAAGATCTTCGATTATATGAAATACTGCAACAGTGTGGTTAACTGTATAGTCTGAAGCAATATGCATGCAAATATTAGGATGGATTGTTTAGCTGTTTAGAAAAACCTGCAAATTCAGAGTTGAAGTGGTCATGGGCCACTTTACTTGTATTTTATCCAGAAAATTAAAGCAGGAGAAAGAATGTTGTGGTAAAGTGCAAACCACCATCTGTAATAATTACCAAAATGAGCAGTTTTATTGCCTCTAGCAGGATCATTCAGTATGATTTGGGCTGTGCTCAGTAGCATGTATTTCCAAGACCAGACTCTAGAAGAAAAAAAGTTAATAAATTTTTCAATGAAGGTGTTACACTCAACAGAAAGCTGAACCAAACCGTTGTAAGAATTAACTGTGTGAAGAAAAAACTTTTTACTGAGAAATATAATTTAGCACTGATTATTAAAGTACCCAGACTTTATTGTCCTATAACTTTATTTTATAAATATTTTTAAATCATTGTAAATTTTCTGTCAAATGAAGGCAAAGTATAGGTGTGTTATTTAGTTTTAAGTTTATTTATCTAGAGTTTGCTTTATTTTAGCTCTAAAATCTTCAAGCAAAAACTGGAGTCAGTGCCAGATCAAACAAGTTCAGAAGAGCAAATGGAGAACTGGTCAAAAGGTAAGGACTTTTAAGTTGTGAATAAGGAACCTCAGGTGTTGTACCAGTGCTAGGCAGTGACTGGAATGCATTTGTTCTTGCCGATACATGACTGACTTTGGCAGAAAAGAAAAGAAAAGAAAAAAAACCCAAACAAAACCCAGGACCACACACTGACTCTTAAAAGTATTTGGGGTAACAGGAGAAGCAGCTACAGGAATGTATATCATCAGCTTTATTTTTATTTTCTGAGTTATTGAAAATGTTTTTGTATAACTTTGAGAAGTCTTATTTAAACTTTTAGTCTGTAGCTTGCACTTTACTTTCCAACCTTTTTTTCTTGAAGGAGTACCAACAAATCTGAAGTCTGTCTTGAAGTAACTTTCATGGCTATTCCTGCCTGGTTAGAGTGTTATTAAGCCATCTTCTAATATTAATGATTTTCTTGTTATTACCTCAACTGGATATAAACAGTAAGGTAGTAGTGGAGGTAGAGGGAGCCTTGGTTAACTTGGAACTTCCATGGTTCATGGAGTTTTCATCTCCAGGTGGGAAGGATCATTTTGTGTTTGGATGACCAAAATTTTTCTCTCATATAAATTGACAGGAGGGAGACCTTTAGTGCATCATAAAAGGTGGATTTTTTTCTGGTAAGTGGCTATGTGTAGGTTAAAAAAAAAAAAAGGTGTGTCAACATCGAAGATGCCTCCTATATCAGAGCCTGATAACATCTTGTGTATTTCTTTATTATTATTATTTTTTACTATGTGTTTTTTCTCAAAAGATAACAAATGACAAGTTTCTCATAAAGAGTCTGTTTAGAAGAAAGTAGAAATACTCCATCTTGGAGATGATGCATTTCTTACATACATAAGGGAATTTCTCTCTGGATTACTGTGTAAAATATACTATTTGTAAACCCCTTTTAGTTCATGGAATATTGAACTATTACTGAGTGAAGTTAAAAATGTTTTTGAATCATACACTCTGAAAACAAAAATATTAATGGGAGAATAGTTTAGCAGAGGATTGTATTCTGACAATTTGTACTTTAAATGTATAACAGCTTAATCAGATTTAGTGTTTTCAGACCTTTAGGGGTCAGCATACCCTAAGAATGGTTCAAAAGGTTAACTTTCCAAAGTAGGCAAGTGAATACCATAGATGGGATTCTCTGTGAAATATTTTTTCTCTAATTGCAAGAAATGGCATTCTTCTGCAGCTCACAGATACTTTAAAAACTGCGTAGTTCTGAGTTTCATGTGTATTATTTTTCTGATGCATTACATTAATATTTTGTGCTGTTTTGAAACTTTTTTTTCCAAGCTAACACTTACATATTTGTGTATCAAATAGAAGTTGTGATATATACAAAAGTAAAATTGATAACCTTTTTTCGGATCATTCATTGGTAAGTCACATAATTCTTTATGCTTTCACTCCTAGGGAAGTTATAAAAGGGATTATGGATAAATCTCATGTCATCCTAATGGTTTGGATGAGGACTTTTATTTTTCTTAGAATTTTATTTGAGTATTAACAACTAAATAGCCTTTTCTTATCATAATGATAATAGATAAATTACAGCAACAAAATGTTCAATATGCACCCTTAGTAGACCTTCTGGTGCATTTTCTTACTGAACTACTAAATCAAAGTAACTTTTAATGAAATACGTACCACTTTGTGTCCCACTTGCTTTGTCATCTGTGGTATCTTTTCGTTTTTTGGCTGGTTGTTTCTTGCTTACAAATCAGAAGTTTCAAAGCTGCTTTCTGAGTAATGATTGATTCAAATATTATTTTTTAATGACATCTTGAAATGTTGAAGATTAAATTACTTTATAAAAAATACCTTATAAAGTTACAGTATAAAAAATAAGGATGGTGAAGTGCATCTGAGATTAAATTCAGTCAAGCAATGAGAATTTTTTAATAAAAGCAAAAAAGTTAGGTGTAGAGAAGTGGTAGGTTTATGGTGGTTATGTGGGATAATATGTAACTTGTTAATAGAGGTTATAAAATAAAATACTTGAAAGAGAGGTCGTCTTTAAGTAGCATATTTCTGAAGTGTTTGGTAGTTGAGATTTTCTTTTTAACTTTCTGTGTTTTTGGAGTGTGGGTTGAAGACATTTGTTCTGGTATATTAGGAAGTGTTGAATACCTTGTGTGCAAGGCTTATTATTTTGGGTTTGTGTGTAATTTGAATGTATTGATTATCTCCACAGCACCCAGGTTTTAATAGGAGGATAGTGACTTTTTCATTTCTCTCCTAGAACAGTGGAGAAAATGTATCAGGGGCATTGGCAGCAGGCCAATGAAGCCTGTATAGTTTCCAAGTGAGAAATACTCAGAATCCAAGCTAGAAAGCCTGGGATGGTAGTCCATTATAAAAATAAACTTATGTGGCAGATAGACACGTATCTTTGCATTGCCGTGGCAGGAGGGGGAAGCACATTGCACCTACGGCAGAGTTGTTACTTTGGGAGGGTTTACGTGCTTGCAAAAACTGCACAAACACCCTGTGAAAACACAAGAGGGAACATGAAGTTGGGTGCTTTTCATACTTGCATGTACATTCAGGACTTCATAAGTCAGTTTTTCAAAAGAGTTAGCTGGGTAGAAAAGTGGTGAGTGTGCAAATACTAGAGTTAAATTTGTGTCTCATTTGACTCATATCACGTCCTGTGTTTGAATGGGTGCAGCTATACTTGTTCTGCATTAAGCAGTCTTTCACTATTGCAGTGTTTTTGCTTGTGTCATATTTCTGAGCATCTACAATTTTTAAGGATAGGGTAGAAATTAGGTGAAGTCTTAGAATATCAAGTACTTTTTAGTCTGTTTTGACAAAAAAAATTGTAATTTTTCTGACTCCAAAATGGAAAGCATTGTATAATTTTTATTTGGAATTTCCTAAAACAAGCTAATAGACTCACTATTTTTAATGGCAAAGTGGTTGTCTTCCTTGAAAAGTGGTTGTTACATTTCTCAGACATAGAAATAAATGTGTATATATATATATATCTAAACCACTACTTAAAGCACATATTGAAATTTAAGTCAAAGAACCAATTTCACCTGTAAGAATTGGATGTCAACTCCTAGCTATGATTCATATAGACACTTTAACTGTAAATTGTTACCTTTCAAAAGAATGTTTGTGTGACTTGTAAATATACTTTAAATTTGCATGTCTGGAAACTGTAGTGCAGAGGGGACTCTGGTTTTAAGGAAATGCGATAATGTAGATTGAACAGAATTGCAGATTCGATTTCCCTTGTGCAGGGAAATTTGAAAATTAAGCGTTTTATCTGGTGGTAAGGTGTTGTTTTCCAGCCTTGCTTCCTTCAGGATAAATAGAAGAGGAAAACAGATATGCAAACAAGTGAACAAGTTATGTGTGTATATATAGCTGCTCAGACACATGCTCATGTGATAAGCTTACATGTAGGCAACTGTCTTAATTGCATTGTGTGTTTGTGCATGCACTGGTCTTGCCTGAATGCATGGTGTTAAGAATCTGGCCATAGCTAGTCTTGTATTGTCACAGTCATGATGTGTATATGCCAGTGTATTGCTTTCAAAAATATTTTTAAGTTCTTTTGCTGTGTAGTGAATAATATTCAGGAAATAAAACCTCTTTAGAACTAATTTTGTATTTATTTACTCCCATTAATTAAATAAATTCCATTAATTCTCAGCCATTCTTTTTGCATTCATGGTAATTAAGACAATGAACAGTCATATGCATATATGCATATTGGTATAAGTAAAATGCATAATTATTTTTGTTAAGTTCCCCGAAATGAAGCTCCTGTTCCTCACCACATATTTCTAGACTATATTATTAGAAGTAGTAAGTTTTTCTAGCTATATAATGATTTTAATGTACTTTTTTTGGAGTTTGGTTTTGTAATAGTAATTGCAAGGACTTTTTATCTGGAATTACTGTTGTGTGACTTTAACACATGTACACTAACACACGCACACAGACAGATGAAGGGGTAAAGAATGCTTTGAGCAAAATGTGGTGGTGTAAAGATTTTTCATCTGACACTCTAGTGGTGTCAAAAAGCTACTCATTGTAAAATTGCTGCTTCCCCTTTTTCCAGAATACACCCATTACAGCTGTAAACACTCTAAAGTAGATTTGAAGCCCCTCTTCCAAGGCTGTAGTAGAGGCAGAATAAACCATAGTGTCCTATTGAAGTCTGTTTCTTCTTTTACATGCCTCAACAGGAGATACTGTGAGCCTATTCTTCCTCTCCTTCCCTCTTTTAGCAATAAGGAATGTTGTTTACTTGGGAAGGAAAGAAGACCTGGATATTGCATGGGTGTGTACGCAAAAGAATTGATGTGATAGTCCTCCTCACACACGGCACAATTGATTAGTGTCTTCCCTGTGTGCTGTGCTGTCGGCATCAAACTCACTGTTTGCGAGCTGTGAGAGATCCCCTGACAAAGTGGCAAGGGTAGTTGCAGGTTCCTCTGCACAATATAGGAGGCAGAAGAGAGGTTGAGAAGATGATTGAGTGTGAATCAAACATGGGAAGTGGCTAGTAACTGTTGAGCAACACTAAGTATAGAAGGTGAAGAAAACATCATGTATGGAAACAATAGTGTGCCATGATTTAGAAGATTAAAAGGAGCTAATGATAACTTAAAAATCATCAAATACTGTCTGTTCTTTCCTGTAAATATAATCACCCTTTTGTGTGTATAGATTCTCATGTCTCCTTTTTCTATCCTATTTCTTTCCTTGTACATTTTGACTGGTTAAATCGAGTGTATTCCTGGCCAGACTGCATGCGGAAAGACTGCTCACCAAAAGCACGATTAAGTATCCAGTATCTGCCCGACTCATTGGAGTGTTGTGAACGTGATTTTGTTAGACCCTTTACAGTACCCTGAAAATGTGTAGTACCTTATCTGCACTGAGTATTGCAAGCACTAAAGATGGGGAGAATGCGCACCTTGAAGTATTGCACTTCAAGTCACTTAAATGTTTAAAGTATGAGTGCGGCTAGCTTCAGAATGTCTTGAAATGTGCTTCGGGGAGAGCAGCTCTTATTACCGTGGTAATTTTTATGTAGTGCTTCAGAAGGAGCTTTAGAAGACCTTAGCACAAGTGCAAGAGGAATTTGGTTATTTTCTTCTTTAGAAAACTTCACTGCTTCTATTTTAATAATAACTAGAATGTAGCTTAGGTTCAGAGCAAAGATGTAACAAAACTATTTATTAAAAAAAGGTTCTTCGGGGAGTGCACTGAAGTCTCTAAACTGAGAGTTCACCTGCATCTTTAGCAGACTGTTTACTTGGAGAAAAGGGTGTGTGCGCAAGGTGTCTTAATGACAGTTTATGCAGAGTGACCTTTCTTTTATGTCAGACCCTTAAAATTACAATATTTTTCTTCACTTCTAAAGCTGTAGTTTTCTGGGATTTTGGTTAGAACTCTAATTCAGCAAAGCCTTGGTTGTTTGTTTGCAGTAGGGGAGGTTGAGTACATTTGGATAAGAGAATTTTCACTATAATTAATGGGCATCAGGAAACATGACCCTGCCTAGATAAAAGGGAGTTCTGGATCATTAAGATTTAGATAATGGAAGGGGTTATATGTGAAAAGCAATTGTCTGGTATGACAATAGAAAAAGAAAAATGGGATGGGAGGGTTTACTTTGTTTTTAGCTGGTTTAGGAAACAAAAACACAGCATGCTTAGTAAAACTCTAGCAGACATTATGTTTGGAAATTATGTAATAACTCCATATAGGCTGTAATGATATCCTGAAACCCTGTATTTAAACTAACCTGAATTACAATGAGAGATAAACAGAATATTTACCCATCCCTTATGAGCTGCTGCTGATATGTAAATTTATTCTTCTACTTTGCACAAATATACTTTTGAGCTACTGCTTAAACACTTCAAGGTCCTTAGCCAAACAGTTTTAATGATGCCTCCAATATTATGAAAGTGTGACATTTGATGAATGCCTTGTATAGTTGTGATATCGGGGAAAGTGTAAACAAAAATCGCACATCAAGTCATCGTGCAACACCTAGATAATTTATAATTTTACTGTTTATATCCATCTTGACATTTTTTATCTGCCAAAGGCAGGTTTCATTTGGAATCTTAATCTGAGATTTATTTGGTGGATCTGGAAATCATAGCTAGAGTTCCCACAGGAAATGGTCCATCTACCAACAGATTAAATGGCAGTCCTGCAGTTGTTAAGGGAGCTCTGCATTTAACACACATGCATACTCATTCAGTCAGCACTGTGGAGAAAAATTAAAGTAGTAACCCAGGTTTAGGAACAATGTAGCTAAAAAGTCCCATATTTGCTGAATGACAAAGGGTTATATAGCAGCATTTCATTTTATTATTCGTGCTTGAATTTCTTGTTTGCTTTGTTGAGTCTGCTGACGAATACTAATAAATGCCTGCAACAATCCAGACGAGAGATGCCTGGCAACAAAGCTATGCGGTGGACCTCCCTGATCTTCTCCAGTTCACAACCTGACCTTTTGAAAAATTGGCTGGGCTAAGCTGCAGAATTTGGGTGTAATGGTTATTGTTAACTCCAGCTTTAGGATTTATTAATTTGTGTGATCAAGACTTACCTATACTTCAAAGTTTCAAAAGACCAAACACAATCATCCGTCCATTAGAACTAACATTGTGTTTCAGTGAATCCCACTTAGTATCTGCCTAGAGATTCTGCTGTTTTGATGCATTTGGAATATAAAAATGCTTTCTCAAGTGTGAGAGACCAATCCAGGGAAAATCTGGTATCTTCTCAGAGACTAATATTTTAAAATAACAATATGTTAATGAATTGCAAATGGAGAGTGGAATGCCAAAGGAAATGTCTGATATTTACACATTAATAAATGCATCATTATTAACTGCAGTGAATACCAAAATAATGATTGGCCACATCTTTTAAAGACTTAGAAGCATTTTTCTGTTTTAAATATTCACCAGTTTGTCCACAATTGCTGTTAGGATGCTAAATAGGAGGGCAAAAGACTTAGATGGAGACAAGGGAAACATCATTACTGGAATAATCAGAATCCTGGGAGAATTATAAAAAATTGCCTTTGCCAGAATAACTCTAACTGTTCTTAATCTCCCTCTCAATTTATTTCTTTATGAAGAGTGTTGCCAGGGTTCCTCACAAGCACAGGTGAATAAAGAAGCATTCAAAGTAACACAGATGTCCCCCCGCTTAAGTTGCTAACACAGAATGAATTCACTGTTCTCTTTAGATTCCTTTAAGGAGTAAAAAAATGAACCATTCAACTTCTGAGATTTTTTTGTATTTTAGCAGACAAAATATTTTCAGTTCTCATTTTGTGTGTGTGTGTATGCCATGGGATATAGATCTAAGATTAATACAAAACATTACATAGGTTATTCTTACTTCATTTGCAAAGAACTTTCTCAACAAAGTTCCAATAAGAATATGATGTTCTATTTGATCATGATTTTTGGTCAATTTAAATGCTTAGCTGTAGCCAGAGATCAAATATTTGAATTTTATTGTTCTGTTCTAAAACAGTTTTAATTGTTCACAAGTTTTCTGCATTTAAACAATAATCAACATGAAAAAAAAATAGTTATTTCATTTCTTCTGTTTACTATTGAAATTACAGGAAGTTTGTACATACTGTACTACATGTCTGTCTTCTATTAGAAATGCTGTAGTCTGTCACAGAGTATTTCTACTTCCCATAGAAATACTGTAGCCTCTTGTGTGAATGAAAATTGTAGTCGTAAGGGAATGTAGAAAGATACTAATCTAGTTATTTTAAATTTCTCGGGGTTTTTTTGGTTGTGTAAATGGTACTTTATCATTCATAAGTAAAAACGTGGTTGTTTTTTTTTTCTTGAAGTCCAATTGAAATGAGTTGCTAAACCCTCTCTGACTTTGAAGTCTCTGAGGAGGACATAAGAGCACGAAGGGCCCCCAGTGGGGTAGCCCTGGCTCCAAGATACAGGACCTCCATCTTCTGCAATTTTACTTTTGCCATGGCTTTGTCAATCATCTCAATCTAGTTACTTCATTACTGCCTCAATCAGGATGGCATTAAAATGACCATCACAGTGCTTATGCATCCCTTAAAAATATCTGTGAGTGTTTCCAGAACATGTTATTTTCAAGGCTTATTTCAGTGAACTTCTGTCATTGTTTCTTAAAATAAGAGCAGATATCCTATCTCAGTGTAATATTGGGGGCCTTCTGAGTAAGACTTACTTAAAAGTAAGTTGATTAGTCTTTCCTCTTCTGAGTTGACCCATGGTGCTCTCAGCAGGGCCCGCAGTTACATATTGTTGAGGCACTAAGCATGCAATGCATCTACGAGGTGATTTCCTCTTTGTTACTGCTGAGGGCTTGGCTGGTTGTACATGACGTTTTGCCTGGGCAGAGCACTGAGAAATAAAAGGAATTAGCTTTGTATTACAAAACTGCTCTGAGCTCAGTCTTTATTTGTTATCAGGTTCCTGGGACAGCCTTTCTGCTGTGCTACAGAAGTGATCTACTGACATTTTGGAGTCCTGCTGAATAATCATCTTAAAATTTGCCCAGTTTTCAGTAAACGTTAAAAAAAAAGAAAGTGTGTCACAAAGGGACAACCATTTGATGTTATGTGCAAGTTATTGGTTCTCAGTCTACTACACTGCATTGAAGGTGCCTAAATAATTACTAACATAAGTAAATCTGTAGTAAGTCCAAAGATGAGTAAATCTGCACTTTTTCTTATTTGTTTGTTTTGAAGAAAATGTATATTGACCTTGTACTTTTTGTACTGAGCTTTTGTAATTGTCTTCTAGAAACAGGAATTACTTTCTTGCAAATTAAGTACAGCATCTTTCCTTGAGATTAACTCTGAAAATGTGTTTGCAGAGAGTGGGGAGGAGAAAATAGTGAGGAAAGAGTCAAAAATAATGAGATTAGAGATAAGCAGGTGAATCATATATCTTGCATTTATGCCAACCCAAATACATATGAAAAAGGAAATAACAGGCATTCTGTAAATGCATAAAACCTAAACCAACTCTTTTCTTTCCACATGCCAGGCAATAGGATCAGATTTCTTTCAGCAGCCTCATTTTCTTTCTTTGCATATTTATGCCTATAAAATCCTTTAATTTTGGTTTCCCACTTATTTTCAGGATTTATGCCTTTTAATCATTTAGTAAGGGGTGAACTCTTGAGCAGTCTGAGTCTTTCACAGTCATTCTGTTTGGTAGAAGTTCCAGTAGTTATACAGCCAAGTGAATGAATGTTTGCCTTTGACAAAAAGGCTGACTCATCATTCTCAGCTCATGACGGACTATTCAGCCATAGTACTAATTTCATTTGCATAGCTAGAAAAGTTAGTGGCTGTCAGGTTCGTGTTTTCCATTAGACTTAAATATTTAATTTTTGTTTATTTATTACGTATATATGTAAGAATTCAAGTCCAGCGGCATTAGATGTTATGAATTTAAGACAATTCTGTAATCCATTTTTTACATGAAGCTACTGAAATAGCATTTTTTAATGCAGTCTTGTCCTAACAGCTTGTTAGAATGCTTGCAGGTGTGTGTGCAGTCGTACACACATCCCCAAAAATTATCTTTTCAGAAATGCTTGTAATATTATTAACATACAGAAAATCTAGATAATTTGAGAGTCAATAATACAGAATAGTAATTCTATATTAGAATAGCAATTGAACACCGGTAGTCTAGTGAAAATAAAAGGAAGGTGAACTTCTCACGTAATGTTCTTATACTCTTGACCGTTATTGCAGCAAGCTGAGGCAGATGTGTGGTTTGCAGGTAGGGGCAAGAGAAAGTATTTTTTAAACTGTATCCTTTTATTCCAGTGGGAATAGATTAGTTTGGTGTAGGGACAGAGTGGTCCTTTGCTGTGATAGGTTTCTTGCATAGTGAATATTGCCTCTTGCTGTCGGAAATTCAAGTTTTGGTACCGCACACACACACACAAAACAAACCAAAAAAACCTCATAGAAATTGAAACTGCATTGAAGTTTAGACTGAGAAGAAAAAAATACATTATTAGCAGTAAATTAGTTTGCCAATCACTGAATTTTTTGAGCTTTTAGTAATTGACGTTGTAGTTAGTTCCTCAAATGTAGCACAATTTTACGTTCCACTATTTTTCCAAATGTCTTTGGTCTGACGGTGTCACATAGGAAGAGTAGGCTACTGAGTTTGCAGTCAGCTTTTCTCCCATTCCCAGAGCATGTGTGGCACACTCTCTTCCTTCCTGGATTTGCTCTTTTTCCTATTCTGCCTCTTACTGCCGTGTCTCTAAGCATTCATTCTTGCAGTCTTATGCAGACAGATGAGAACATACTTTGTCAGTGCTACAGACCAGCTTGAAGCAGGAAGCTATAGGTAGCAAGCACTAAGTACTTTTACACTTGCAGCTGGTTTGGAGCACAAAGGGCTTCCAACATCCCCATACTCATCTGCAGGGAGATCTGTAGCCAACAGTGTGTTTTGTGGGGTTGTGTGCATGTTACATTGGTTTTCGTTTCTTTTCCGTTATTGTTTTTTCACTGAGATTCCCTGCAAACCTCAAATGCAATAGCCCTGCAATTTGGCTAGCAGGGTGCTGAGAGGCTACAAACAGGGGGAAGGAGGTGCCCACCCAGCTGCTGATGGATGACGGGACTGCTGAATATGCGGAGTGGTACAACAAGGGAAGCTGCTGCCAGGTAGACATGCACCTTCCGTGCACTTATACCTTCAACACTTCTGTCCAATATTATCACAGCGTCAGTACAGGATTCTCCAATGCTGTGCTTTCCCTGGTCTCGGTGCCAATTCTTCCACTTCTAAGAAGAAGGTATGAGAAATAGTGACTGCGTGCAAATTGTGTTAGGTTCAATGTTTTGGGTTTTTTTTCACTTGACTTTTTAACCACTCCCAGCTTAATAACATTGAATTCTGTTCTGTCTCTACTGTTTCAAGCCATGACAGCATTATCTTCCCCTTACGTCCCACACAATCAATTCCCAGCTTTAATTCTAGTGTCTTTATATTTCTTCTTCCTAACATTTGCTTTTCTTTCCCTCAATGTGAACAAGCTATTCATTCAAGATAAATACATACGGAAGATCAGCTGTTCAGCTTCTCCCTATAGTGAAATATTAATCTGGGCTACTGAACTTTTTGTTTTATATGGAAAATAAGTTGTTTAGTATACTCAAAACCCAGAATCAGTGGTGGTGATATTGCTTAATGAAAATTACAGCTTTTTTTTCGAAAGCTTGCAAAGCTGTTTTACCCTTTCTCTGACGTTCCTTGTGCAGCCTGATTATTGCAAATGCTACTTACTCCCCTGTGTGTCTCTGCAGCATTGGTAATTAGTGCACAATACAATTTGCAGGAGGCATGAGGAAAAGCACTGAAGTGCATTGATTAATATTGCTACGTAGTTTAGCAGCAAGACAAGCTACCATGTATCAAGGCCTAAATAACTTGGAGTGGGGGTTGTGGACTATGAAGTATAAAGTGTTTTCAAAAATAAAAACATAGCTATGCCCATTGATCTGACAGTGTTCAAAACATCTTCCCCAAAGCATTCTACTGATAGATTTAGTATATTGACCAAAAAAAATAATGCATTACAACTTTATTAAACAAGTGAAACCTCTAATCTTAATGCCCTTGGGCAGTGTGCTTCCAATTCTGAGTGGAGGAGGCTGCCATCATCTCTCTTACAAAGCCAGCAGGGAAAAAAACAGACCTTCTGTGTTTTGCCTAACATTTCCGGGAATGACACTTACAGGCTTGCTGTGATACTGCTTAGTCTTACCCACGTGCTTGAGGGAATTGAATCTGGATGAAAAGGTGTACTGCAAATGTAAGTTGCTTAAAGAAGCAGCATTAGCATTAATAAATGCCAACACAGGTTCAGTCCCATTCTAAATTCTTTTTTTTCCAGCTGCTGTAACTTACAGTTGAAGGCATAAAAATCCACGTCTTGATATGGGCTAAGGATTTAGCCTGAAGTTTGGCTGCTAATGCAGGTGTTTACCTCATCATGCAGACATGTTGACTTCATTCTGTTTTTAAAAAAAAACAATTAAAAATCTTTCTGCTGACTTGTAATCTTTGTTGCTTGTTGGGAGCCCATATTCAGGATGTTATAGAGAGGCTGTTGAGCCTCATCTGATGCTTTGTTACATCCTGTTACTCTTCCATGTATACTGTTGGGGTGACCTGGGAACTATTATGTGTGACTATATGGCTCTGCAGTTGCCATGAGATGGTGGAGTTCAGAATCCCAAGAGGAAGAGTCAGGACAAAAAGCAGGGCCTCAGCTGTGGTCTTTAGGAGAATACACTTTGGCCTCTGTATAGATCTGCTTGGAAGGATCTTACAGAATACAGTACTGGAGCGAAGAGGGATCCAAGAGATCTGTTTGATACTTAAGGATCACCTTGTCCACACTCAAAAATTATCTATCCCAACAAGTAGAAAATAAAGCATGGATAAAGCAGGATGTTTTCCTTGAATTTAGTAAGGCTTTGGACTCTGTGTCCCATAACGTCCTAATAGAGAAGCAAAGTATGGGTTAAATAAGTAAACAGTGAGGTTGATTGAAAACTGGCTGAATGTTGGCACCCAATGACGGTGATCAGTTGCACAAAATCCAGTAGGAGGCAATCCACTAGTGTTGTACTCCAAGAGTCAAAAACTGATTGTATCCCATTTAATGTCTTCATTAATGATCTTGCTGTTAGAGCAGAGTACAGCCTCAGCAAGTTTGCTGATGATGCAAAACTGTGAGAAGTTGATGCACCAGAAGGTTATGCTGCTGTTCAGGGAGACCTCAACAAGTGGGAGAATTGCACAGAAGGAACCTCATGAAGCAGGGGGAAATGTGAAGCCCTGCACCTGGCCAGGAATAATCCCATGTAACTCTACATGCTGGCTGCCAACTGGCTTGAAAGGAGTTCTGCAGAAAGGGATTCGGATCCTGGGGGAAGCAAGTTCAGCATAAGCCAGAAATATGCCTCTGTGAACTCTTTAAAGTCCTGGCACTAAAAGGAGCAAATTTGAAAAACAGGAACTATGAAAAGAAGAAAAAATTATTCAGTTGATTATTCTTATGCTAAAGAGGTAGAATCCCTTTTTGGATTTGTCCCAGTGTAACTGTGGTAGCTCATATCATCTAGTCTTGTGAGCATTCTGGAGTGAGAAGGATTTTCTTCTCTAGCTTTCATGTAGTGTGGACCAAAGGAGAGTGCAGTAATACTGAACAATGAACAAACGGTCATGCAATACAGTCACTGGTTGTTGCAACAGACGGTGTTGTGCTTGAATTCTTTCACAGAATGCAGCACACTTCACTTGAGTCACTTCAAATATATATGGTTTATAGAAAATGTTGATGCCCAAGAGAAGGGGAAGAAAAGTTGTTACGGTGAGAGAAGCCTTGCACATCCCATTCAATGTGTGAGAGCATAATTTCCAACTGTATAGATACAGATCATTGTACCTGAAATGGGAGAACTAGACAGGCTGATGTTTGATAGGCAGTTCTTTATAACATAAATTGAATGGGAAACACATCTCAACCAAGTGTATGTTTCCCCAGAAGAAGCTTTGCAGGTATTCAAATTAAGACTACGTTAGTTTTCAGATAGTACTAACCAGAGAGGATTCCAAATTTTGCCCTTATGTGTTGCCACTCCCAAGTTGGAGAAGGTTCTTAGAGTATACATAGTGAATTTTTTAATGCCTGTTTCTTTAGACATCCTTGCTGCTTACAGTTAGGAGGAAGAAGAGATTCAATCCAGTCCTGAAATGTAGCAGCACTTAAAAGGAAACCTCTACACAAAAACCTGCAGCGTTTCAAACCAGTGAACAACAGAGTACGTTTGCTCAAAGAACGCAGGTGGTTGTGGGCTGTGTTCAGTTTCTGCATTAGCTGTGAAATTATCCAAGGAACGTATTTCAATCACAGTACCGAAAATACTGTTAAATTATGTTTGTTAATGATTATTTTTTTTTTTGTCAAATTAGGGTCCCCACATGTTTATTGCTGCTCAGAAGTAAAGATTCTGGTATGCTGCTGACTGTTGTTTCTCTAGTACAAAAATCAGTGGTTATAGTTTAGAGGAATGGTGACAGTGGATTCAAGTGGATTGGTTTGTGCTGAACTTGATAAGGGTAGTACAGATGAGCGGCAGGTACAATAACTTTTTCCTCAAGGCAGTAACACGTAGCTTTGTGTGGGATCTTGTTAAACTGACTCCAGCCAATCCAGAAGTCATCACTCTGTGCCCTCAGGATGTTTCCTGTGCCATTGGCTGTGCCTTTCCATCTTCAAGGAAAGGAATCCTTTCAACAGACTGTGGAGACAGTCTTCAGTATTTTTGACTTGGAATCTGTGCTCTTGTGCCTTGCATGCAGCGTGACGCCTCGAGACTGACTGATGTCTTTTTGGGGGGCTATTTGTAGATGATTGCTGCTGTATAGAACAGCGTCTTACTAGTTTTGAGGAGGAAGTAATAAGTCGCATCAAAGAATGTGTACCATCTAATTAATCCAAAATGTTTGGAAATGCTAACTTTATTAAATGAGCAAAAGCTCCAGTGTTTGTTCTCTACTAATCTAAATGAAAGAATGAAGAAAATATGGACTTTTTTTCCATTTGCAGCTTTTTTAGGCTTCTTCCTCCTAATTTTTTAATACAGTTTTATAATTAAAAGTTACTTGTTCCTACTTTATGAAAGAACATTCATGGTATGTAGATCTTTCTTTTATTTAAATACCTTGAAATCAGAAATATGTCCTAAAAATATCTAGTAGCCAAGCTTAAGAGAACTATCACATTCAACATTTTAATCAGATCATTTTTCCCTTTGGCACAATCTGTGCTTTGCATTCTTCAAGTTCTTTAGTTGTATGAGCCTGTACCTTATGGTCTCCAGGAGGGAATAATGGGGCCTTACATTTGTTGTTGCTATTGCAGCCTGTTGATACTATTTTTGTAGCCAAAATGGATTTGAAAAAGATGTCAATATAAATAAGAATCTAGCTCATGACCTGTAAACTTCCCTATCTACAGCAGGAATTTATCGTGTCTCATTAGGGTAGAGCTGATTTTTACAAAAGGTAGGGAGATAATTTCCTAGAGTCAGCATTATTTTCAGCAGTCATTTTAGAGGAAGAGTGATTAGGAGGTGGTGATGAATTTTGCGGGTTTCTATAAGAAAAATGCAGTAAATAAATCAGTAGGTGTTACATCTGTGACATAGGTAGCAGAGCTCTCATTCCTTAGGGGGATGAGGGAGCTGCAAATCTGAAAGTAGAGTATTTTCTGCATTCTGCCACAAATAAGAATATAGCAAGCCGTTTTTGAATGAGAAATCTCCAAATGAAAAAAATGTTTGCTTCTGTTTCCAAATAGAAACACACATCCTGGGACAGAAAAAAGAAGACTTATGTGATGAGTTTCAGTTTCATCAGAATTCTCAAAAAACCAGAGAATTTTTCAACCAGGCAGAAGCTGAAGCATGGAAACTTTCAGATTTGCCAGTAACAGGTCAAAGAGGAGGAGCCCTGAATTATTATAATTTCGGTTCTGAAGAATCAAGGTAAAACCAAATGTCTCTTTATATAGGTTTTTCTAGATTCACATTATAGGTAATACACACGTGGATTTTTGGATAAGATACGAAAGTTTACTTTCCAACTGAGAATCTCTAAATCAGCTTTTTTACCTGCCCTTCTTTCCTTGTGGAGTGCAGCATTTCATCATTGTATTCTCTAGCGTTCCTATTTCTGATAGAAAATGTGATCATGCAACGGCTTATGTGACGCACTGTAGTACTTCAATGATTGTGGTCTCTACAAAGAATTTTAAAAATGTGTACTGAACAAAATTAGAAAAGATGATCTAAAAGTCTTGTAGTATCCATGGCTTTACATAACAAGCACAGTGCACCCTAAGTATGATGAGCGAGTAGGAAGCAGGAATGAAGCAGGGTGGAAGTCAGTAAGAAGCAGGAATAAAGTAGCTAGGAAGCAGGAATAAAGTTGAGTGAAGTGTATATAAAGTCAAAAGACTGAAGAGGAGGAGCTGTAATACCTTGTAGGCAGTCTGTGACAGGAGTCTAGAGAAGGGTAAATATGGTTGAAAAGTATAATACAAACTCTGAAGATTCTATTTTGTCATCAATTTTGTCATTTATTGTCATTAATTTCTGTACTATCTATGGCCCTCTACTGCAGTCTTAAGAAACATATACACATATGCTGTATGTGACACAATATATGAAGTTACACCCAGCCGACTAGGGAGCATGCTACCAGTTTTGACTGACTTTGGCATTCTGAAGCCCAAGTCTTAAATGAGAGTGACAGATCTACTTTTGAATATGAGATCAAGCCTGCAAACCCCTGTGATGTACTTTGAAAAATATACTCTAATTCTTCCCTGTTTGGCAGATTCCACACCTGGTTTTGTTATCTTTAATAAGATCTAGTGGTCACCTATTCAGCCAAAACCAGTCCATAGCACTTTTCTGTCTGTCTTGTTACCTTTTTATTTTGCATTAGGGCCTGAGATACGCTGTTTGGGCAATGCATCCTGCACTAAAAGCCAGATATACTTCTGAGTGCTTAAGTACAGCCTAGGAAAGAGTTAGCCAAAGATTGTTGCTCCTACCCTTCTCCAGTGCCACTCACACTGGCAGTCAGGCTGGTCTTGAACACTGAGATCGACCTCCCACAGCAGTCAGCATGTTGAACTGTCTCATCTGCCTGTATATTGCATGTAGGGTCCTGAAACTATGGACAAAAACTTGTTTTGGTAGATACTGTATAAACTGCACAAAATCTGTCCTTCCCCAGACAGATTGCAATTAGAATATGATGTAAGAAAATATCTTGATATAGAGCAACCCAGGAAATGTTGGGTTAGCATTGATTTGCAGTGCAGAAGATGGTCTTAGTGTACTAGCATTCGCCAAGTTTTCTTTTAGACATCAGGAAGAAAACATTTGAGGGATTAAAAGATGATGACGAAGTATATTCAAACTTGTTCATGGCAAGCCTCTTCTGAACATGGAAAATGCACAAAAAAAGCTTGAGGTTTGTAATGTCTGGGCAGTAGAATCCAGAGGCATATATCACTTGCAGTCTGAAACAATACTAAATCAAATTTTCTAGACAGAGCAAAGATGAAATAGGCTTTGAAGAATCTTGAAAGTGAATACAAACAGTTTAAGCACTCTTCCACCCCATGTATAGTTTAATACACTAAGTACTTTTTCAGTGTGAACCTCCCAGCAGTTTGATGTGCTTTAGGTTGCACCATAGTTTGCCTGCAGAGTACAGATCTTAATTTCTTTAAGAACCATAAAGAAAATAAATCCGGTGGAAGCAGGTAAAGAGAGGGGTGGCTGAGTAAAAACAACTGTCTGCATAAGAGAATGACTCTTTGGAGCAACAGATAGCTTTCCTTTTCTTTCTAGAATGTGAATTACACATAATGAAAGTAATTTATACAGTAGAAGTAAGAGTTCAGAAGGTATAGCTTTTCTGTGGCTTCTTATGACTCATTGCCTGTGAAGCCTATAAACAAAAACACTTATGGGTGTTTAAAATGTTAAAAATATTTGCTAATCTCCCTTCTAATTATTCATCTACTGATTTTGCTACCATCTTACAAGTGAGATATGAGTTGTCTGTGAGTATCAATAGATAGCCAAGGAGTTTTAGAAAAGTCTTACGTTGAGACAGAATTTTTGTGGCCATTGAATCTGGTCATATTTTTTCCTGTCTATAGCTAATTAAGTTATCTTAAAACTCTATGACTGGTATGCAGTATGGAATTCCTGATGTCAGTTACAATATTTAGAATAACACCATCATTTTACAGATTTCTTCAAGATGAACTCTTACATCTGGTCTTCTTCATTTCATGTGGAATTGTCCATCCTACCAAAGAATTTGGTTTCTTCTGACATGAGCATCAATTTGATCCCTAAATGTTTTATTGCTTTGTCACTCTATGTTAAGTACAGGGTTTTTAATATTTGCTTCTCTTAAGCATTTTCTGTTTATAGGCTTCATAGTCAATTTATATTCCTCTAGTTTAATGCTTTAACACTGTAATATATTTATTTACTATTCCGAACGTACAGATTTTTTTCAGAATTACAGATTTAAGAAGTGATACAAGGATATCCATTGTACTTGCTATTTAATACATTTGCAATGGTTAACAAGTTTTGATAATTTATGTCTGTGTATTTTATTTTTAGGGGGGTGGAGGGAAGAACTGGTTGTTCATTTTTTTTTCTTTTTTTTTTTTTTCTTTTTTCTTCTAAACACAGCAATGTAGAAAGAAAGGCTAACAGGACATTCCCTGAGTTTGTATCATGGAAGGATGCTTCAGATTTAGGTGGAAAAACAGAAACTGCATTCCTTTTAAAAGAACTGGACACTCTGAGAGCCAAAAATAAAAAGGTACAATTAAGATATTCAGATCACAGTATTTGCTCTTCTATGGTTGTCTTACAAAACATACATTTTAAACTGTTTCTAATTTAGTTTTGTTATTTATTTTAGTGCACGAATCAATAGCTTTCTTGTCGTTTTGGATTCTTAGTATCTGCTTAACAATTGCTCCTCTGGAATTAAAAAAATATTTCATCCTACCCTTTGACCTTCTTAATCAGTGACATGGGTTCTTGCATCATGGGTGAAAACCAAGGAGGACCAAAACCAAGACTGGAATTTCATGAACAAAATCTGGAGCTCAGCTTTTGTACATGTGATCCAGATAATGAATGTGTCCTGATACCGCCTCTTTGTTGAGGGGAAGAAAATTCCTTCCTACTTGCACACTATATTGCTTCTAGCGTTTGTAGCAGCTGCATGCACTTAAGCCATAGAAAAGTCTGTAGTCTTTCCATTAAGTGTCATTGAATGTTCAACAGCAAACTCAGATATCTGTCCAAGAACAGAGTTAGTGAATTTCCAGTAAAAAGAAAGGCCTCAACGTGAATGAACACCAGTTTTCTTTCTAGCAATGCACATGAAAAAAGGTGCATTTACACTGCTGTCTCTTCAGGCTGTGGTATCAGTACTCTTGGTAGGAAATAGGCTATTCATGCAGGCACACCTGCATTATGTTCCATGTAATTCTGAGCTTCCTCAGTGAGAAGGACCACGGCTGGTGATAACCTGAAAAAGAGAATTCTGAATAAAAGTGACAGCACACACATTGCTGTTTGTCTTGTAGAACAAGATAAGGCAGATGATAAAAATATATTTTAACATTTTTCCTTTAAATAAGTAAATAAATATAGTTAATTGAACTTCTCTTGTATTGCTTATCATTTGTATTTTGGGGGTAAGAAACAATTATTTAGAATTTTGTTGTGGTTAAAATAGCTGGTTGGCTGTTTCAGCTAGATAGGAATCTCACTGTCCATTTGTTCAATTCAGCTTCAAGATAAGCTGTCTGAAAAGGACAAGGAGCTGAAGACAATAAAACTGGACTTAGAACTGCAAGAGAAAGCTGCAGAAGCGAAGATTGCAGAAAAGATTGCAGGTACCCTAGGCAAGCGTTTAACAGATGGCTGTATGGCTCATACAGTACCCGCGGTTGCTATATGACGTGGCCTAGTGAATGTTAGCTTTATTTGCTAAAGGAGGGAAGATTTGACTTTTTTTTTTCATGTGTGGCTGTTTAGAGTTGCTTAGAAAATAGGTGGCTTTAACATCCTGGTACTGGTATTAGCAGGAGCTTTACCTGTATTCATACTGATTTGGGCATTAAATGCATTGTTAACACCATGTCAATCCAATCACAAAAAGGTTGTTTGTTTTGTTGGAAGGTCCTGAACAAACAAGGGGAAATAATGATTACCAGTGCCTCTACCTTTCAACCAGCAGTTCAAATACCACTTATTGTTTTAGCTCGTTCAGAGCAATACTACCCCCTCCCAGTGTACGGAGATAGTCTCACATTCACCTCAACTAGAGACCTGCACTTTTCTTGAAAAATCTGTTCTTTTTGGTAGTTAATGAATTTTTGTCTGATGATGGTGTGTCTCTAGTGAATAAAGCACATACAAATTCCCAAAATGGAAGGGGCTTAAATTTATAGTTGAAAGCCAGTGCATGCTTGTATTGGTTGTTAATTGTTGTGCATGCTTGTATTGGTTGTTAATTGTTCTTCAGGTAGACATACAAGATTGGAGACTGTTTGTATTTTACAGTTTTAGAAATTTCTAAAGTAATGAAGCTGAGTATTTTTATTATTGAAACGTGACTGTGTGTGCAATATACCCAGTGGATGAAAAATACTCTGAGGTTTTTCTCCAAGTGTTCCAAAGAAATTCATGGAACTGCTTTTAGGACCCTTGCAACCTAGACAGCTCTATAATTCTACAAGCTCATTGTATCATTTCTTAATAAATAAAGTATAAACTAGGTAAAGTTGTGTCCTTATAGGCCATGCATGCTTCATATGGTATTAATAATACTAATACCTGTCCCCAAACTATTGGTACTGATGAGAGGTGTACCTATGTTCAAGAAAATTGAGCAGTGAATTAAACTCTCTAACTGAAAACATAGATGGCTGACTTTCCACTTAATGTCAAACTATAGAATGTCACCTATAACATAGACAGAGTACCATATTCTGTCTATGTTATATGTTATAGATGGAAGAGAGAGTTCCTACATTTTCTGTGGTAGAGGAAGGAAAAAACAAATCCAATCTACATACTAGGAAACAAATTGAAATGCAGGCATAATTTTATTCTTATTTAATTTTACATAAACAGCTTGCTTTATTTTCAGAAGGAAAAAAGTCCACACTGGATATAATCATAGTTATATCCAGCAGCCAAAATCTAATGCAAATTTTTTGGGTTGAATCCCAAGTTTTGTGTTTGTTCCTGGATATTTGCACAGTGATTTACCTCTGTACCTATGATAGAGGAGTATTCTCTTTGATAAAGGTGTTCATTGCTTGTTAAAACCTAGAAAGAAATGTGTGTCAAGAGGTGTGTCAAAAAGATGTTTAGTTTCATTTTTATGGATACACTTGAAATATTTGCTAGTAAATTGGTTTTTCTTACATTACTGTTTAAATTTTCTTATTATTTCCTACACATAATACTATCTTCAAAACAGTACATCAACGAATATGGTTCTAATAATTACCATAGTTGTTCCATTTTAAAAGGAAGAATAAACCCAATTTTAATCAGAACTACAATGTGTAATAACGATGACCTTTAAGAAAATATCCTTTTTTTCCCTTTTACTAGTTCAGGAAATATAAAATCCTTTAAATGCAGAGAGAGAGGGCAAGAGGCTCCTTACTACTTAAGCTATTTGCAAAAAGGAAGCATCGTTAATATTTCATGGGGTTTTTGCTTCCTGTCTTACTGTTCTAAGAATGCTGTCAACTTTGGACAAATGTTTTGAACTTTGGAATGATGTGAACCCAAGTTTTGGAGGTCTATGTGTCTCTTTCTCACAAAAGCCTTGGGGAGAGTTCTAATGGACTAGCTGAACCTAATAAAGAAAACTGTGTGTTTAAGGAAAAAAATTTCCCCTTGTGTTAAGTCCTTTGAGGAGAGGAGAACACATGCTGTGATTTCATGTTGCTAGTTAATGTTTAATTGCTGCAGTGCATAACACATGGTAGAGTGAAGCTTGTAAATATGAGTGTTTGCATTTTTATTTTTACTTAGTACTGACTTTATGATAAGAAAATGAGTCCACAAAATCATATTGTCAAAAACATCAGAAATGTTATCTACTTTGAGGAATGCTACAATTCAGTTTTCAAATGTAACCCTTTAATTGATGGGTTTTACCTAAGCAAGTCCTATAGAAAGAACAGAAAAGCTGCAGACAAAAGCCATTTTAAAAGGAAGCTACAACAGTCTTCAGAAACAAATAATCCGAAGCTTATTGCTTTATGATTTCCATTTTGTTCAAATGAAGAAGTGAAGAGGATAAGTATAAATTTGTGAAAATCTTCATGAGAGAATAAGAAAAAGTTAAAGCAGAAGATATACATGATGGAAGATAATGTTTAATATTGTGTGCAGTAAATAAGTTATTTTCAGAAGTTGTTCATTTTTACATTTTACTAACCTGGAAAATGGATTTTAGAACTTCCTTGAGTCCCTATCTCTTCTGTTAGGTGGCCATGGCTAAGGAAAATTAGGGAGTTACCAGTTTTGGTTGCAGGCTTTTAGGCATCAGAGAGTATTGTTGCCACAGGATCCTGCTTTTTCTTCATTACTCTTCTGCTGGATATCCTCTCATTATAAGCCGGTGTCAGAAGGCACTATGAGTTTCACTTCCCATCATGAAGAGAAGAACAGAAAATCAAGGGAAGAGCACATTGTGAAAGAAATGAGACCAGAATAACGTAAGGGAAAAAAGGAACATGACATGTGAACTGAGCACAAAAAATAAACAAATCTTGAAATGTGGGACTGCAGAACTTTCAGATGTTGAACAGAAAGGGAATGGGTGCACCCTGTGCAAGGGGAAAGGGAGAAAAAGCACGCATCTTCTGAGGACAGACTGGAAGGTAAGAATGGAGACATTGCAAAGGAGTAGGTCTTCAAAAGAACTAGCAAAGAGAACAGATCTCACTTGGGATGGACATAGTAAGTGACTTCATTGTTGCCTAGAAAAAGAATTATACAGGGGGTAAGCAGAAACTTTTAGAGGAAAAGAGCTGGTCGAGTGTGAAAATTGTAGAGCAAAGTGGTAGCCTCTCTAATATGGAAAAAAATATCAATTACTGCAACAAGATATACCACAGAAATACTTTTTTTAATTAGTCAGCTGGCTGAGTCCAGCCCTGCTAGGTCTGTTAGGTGTTGGACACTGCCTTTATTGTCTGACATCTATGAGCATTCTGTAGGTGATCTCTGAAAGATGAGGGTGATGATAGGAAATATGATGTGGAAAAAAGGGGGAAGTAGTACTTTGAGTACTGTTGTGTATGTTATACAGCTTTTAGTCTCTTGGGAACTATGGCAATATACTTACAATTAAGTCCCTTTTTTCAGGTCTGTTTTTATAAAAATTTTGAAAATTAACATTTGTGATATTTTTGAATTCTTGAATATGGTATGGAAATGTTCATGTACATTTGAAGTTTCCAAAATCAACCTGAAAAATAGTTACTGAATGCGTATGCAATAGTTTTAATAGCAAAAGTGAAAACAAATATCCAAATGGCTATTAACTTAGAATTAGTTTGATTTAATATCCCATTAAGTAAGAGGAAATAAGTAATCCTACCGGTAATATACTTTGGGTGGCAATAACTTCCAGCACAGAAGAAAAGTATTTTCCATTTCTTCAAAGCTCACTTTAGAGTCCCTTTTTAGATGTTATTTTTCTTTCTTGCATGTCATCCATTAAAGATTAGCTGTGGAAGCTTGGAGCATGGAGAGATTATGAATGACAGAACAACTCCTGCAGAATAATAATCAGTTTTTGGTATTTAATGCTGTTTGACTTTTGCAGACACATTTCTTATTAACCTTTGGTACAAAGAGAAATCCAGGTTCCTGATATCTCATGGAGAAGATGAATTCAAGATCCTCTTCCAATTAAACTGAAATAAGGCCAATATTGGGCTTTAGCCAAAAGAACTCAGTAGTTCCCAACCCTTGTGTTTATAAACCTAAATATGAATGATATTTTACAGTTTAAGTAGGTAATGCATACACTTCCCTAACTCAGTTTTCTGTGCATAATTCATTTGTATATATAATCTATGGAGTTGTTAGTGATTTTGTCGTATTAATGCTTCATTATGCAAAACTATTTCCTGAATATGTTTTCAAAATACTGTCTGGTAATTAACAATTATCTTCTTATCACTATTTTGTTGGAATCCTCTGTATGGGAAGGTGAATAATCCATCTAAAGAACAGAAAAAAATAAACCTGAAGGTGGGGGTGTTGTGACTGAGAACATCTTGGCTTAATTTTAAACACCTGAATTTGACAGAATGTCAGAATTGTAGATTGTCAAAAAGTTGTGTGCAGCTCTTTGAACTATAGTATACAATGCACTGGCATAGGTTAAAATGTCATTTACTAAGCTGTTTATGGGTGGAGCTTGTATGTAAAAAGCAAGCCAGTATCTTCTGCATATTTTTATGATTAGTGGCCTTTCTCTCTTCCCCACTAGATGAATGTAAAGAACTGGGGTTTATTCAGAAATAAAAAGGTCTGTAAATAATCTGCTTCTTGGGGTATTACAAAAACTTTTCTTTAACCTGTCAAATTATAACTTGTGAACTTTAATGCAATATTTACTTTTTTCCCCCTTAAGTAAATATTCAGGCATCAGCAATTATTCACCAAAAAAAAAGTTTAACAGCATTATGGTTTGAATTTTGAAGTCAGCTGTGTTTAGTGTATTAGAAACAGAGGCTTAAGTATTGTACAGGGATTGGCTTTCACAAGAACTGCCTTGGGGTCTGTGTATAATACTCTCTCCTATTCTTTCCCACTTTATTTTTTTTTAATTGAACCGGGATCTGAGTACACAAAGAAAACCCTATGCAGAGCTGCCACTAAGCAGCTATACCCTTTTATTAAGAACACTGTTTATAGCACTGAAAATGTAGGAGCAGGTGAATGCTATGCACTAAATGCATACAACAAGCATAAAGCAATAAAGAAGTTACTGTGTTCTATCAGTGTTTGTTCAGATTGCTTTATCTATAAAGTCACATTTAGGTGTAAATGACTTATAGTCTATAATTCCTGGTATAGACCAGTGAGAACTCTTAAGTAGTTTTCTAATTATCTTCTTATCACTATTTTGCTTGTATTTTTCAGTTGTGGGTCATAACTGAAAGTAAATGAATGGTAGCTTTCAAAAAAAGAGCTAGGAACTTAAGTTGTCTGTGTCGTAATAGAACGTTTCAGCACTATTTTTAAATTGATAGTCAGCCCTGGAGCTCGTGGTAGTTTGCCATTAACCTGAATTAGAACTGTGTAAGGGCCTTAGGCTTTGAACGTTTCTAGGGATTATCTGCATTTTGTAACATGCATGCGCAGAGACCAATTAATGACACATTTTAAAGGCTTTCAGAGCAATGTGGTAAATTTGAGTGTTTTGTTTATTTGGCTATGATAAGATTGACTTATTTAAGAATTGTGAGCAGTCATTAAATTTAGTAGAAAGACATCTAAGGATTTTGATTTCTAAAAACACTGGATAACAAATACATACATATATTTTTGTAAGGAAAGCAAGCATATATCCAAATGGCTAAATAAAATTTGATAATAGTGGCTCATCTGGAAATGGCAAGGACTGTTCGCAAGTCCTCCTGTGATTCCCAAGTCCTCTGTGAGACAGAGACCCAGCAATGGTGGATGGTAATGAGAGGACTGATGAAAATGAGAAGGCAAATAACGCACCTCTTTTCCCAGTATACATCCCTGCTTCCTCACATTCATGCAGCTGGTACACAGAAATCCAACGTGAAAACACAACAAAAATCCCTAGAAAGCTTCAGTTAAACCTATCTCTAGGATAAATTTCAGCTGATGGTTCTTTCATGGAAGCAACTGAGCAGGATAAACAGTCATTACAGGAATTTTGAATTCTAAGTACGACCTGGCCAAGCACATTTTTTCGTGTTTCTACTTTACCGCAGACTAATGTTCATCTCCAAAAGACAGAAAACAAAATATTTTCTTTGTTTCATTTTTCTCATGAGTTCAACATTCACTCCTATATTAGAGCTGGATACCCATATGAGAAAGAAGTTGCATCATGCATCAAAATGTTTTTATCGTTGATTATTATTATTTCAGTCAATTCTTTAGTATTTAAGATGCTCAGAGCCTTTTTTGTAAAAACATATTATCTCATTTGTATTTCTTGTTGCTGTAATGGTACAAGTAACTAGTAAAATTACCTTGAATGTACCAGAATCAATGCCAAAGAAAATCCCAAGTCAGCTATTGTTCAACAACCACTGATCTTGAATACTAAATCTTAAACTGCAAAACCCTGGCCTTGTGCTACAATACATCGTTATTAACAGAAAAACTTTATCACCATGTCTTTTTCTTGGAAGTAACCGATCACTATAACTGGTGCTTATTACAAAATTAGTTAGCAAAATTTTAATTGTACTATTTCTTGGATCACTTTTTTTTCACAGAGTCCAAAGCCAAAAGCAGTATTTCATCGCATTTGTTAACGTCAAATAACCTTGCAGAGTTCAAAATATTGTTATTATTCCTGTAAAACTGACTTATCTTGAAAGTCAATTGTTACAGTGCTATAATATTTACTGTGTCTTCTGAGATAGTGGTTTGGGTAGTGATCTCATCTTTTTCTTATAAGGTCTGGCCTGTATTCTGGATTTTACATTTTTTAACGAGTAATGTGAAGTGATTTCTGCTGCCATAGATGTTTAAAGTCCTAACAATTTCTTCTTTCTTGCCTCTCCTATTCAGTTTTTGTATTTACACAGATGACCTCTAGGAAATCAGCAAACAGACTTTTTTTTCCTGGGAACTGTGCTTCCCTCCCTTCCCCCAAAGTTCTGTTGTTTGGAAAATCATGAACCACTGTTTAAACTAGAATGATTTCCAGCACACCTTCTCACTACTGCTGTATTTTAAAGGTAGTTTAAAAAATGTAGAAGGTAGGTTTGCCAAGAGAATCAGGTTCAACTAAGAAAATATGTACACTGCTTTGACTCAGTAAACTCATACTCAGTATGGTTCATCTTCTTCATATTTACTTTTGCCCATATTAGAAAACAATTAGCTTACTAAACAAATTTGAGTATTTGGGAAGAAAAAATCTACTTTGAGTCTCTCTCATTTGACTAAGAATTACATGATATTTGATAAGCTTGTTTAAAAATGGACATATCCAAATATTATTGTAAACACCCATTGATTTGTTTTACCTGCAATATAAGTATTTTACTTAGTTGGCTTACATAGTAGCTAATAATATTTGTTAATGTAATTTAACTGCTGTGAACCTTTACTGAACAAATATTGAAATTTATACAAGTCAAAGAAAGAGAATCTCTAATGACTTTTGTAAAAGCTTCCATTTAATAGTTAAGGAGAAAAGTTTATATGACATACCAGATGCAATTAACAGTAGATTTTACATTTAATAAAAAGAAAGAAGCATATATATTTGCTTTATTCATTCCATCATAATTTGCATTAGAGCTGTGGGTGTTTAATGAGCAAATTCCAGCTAAAATGCTATATTGATTTTCTAAGTGAACTTTGTAATAGCTATCTACCTTACAAAAGCTCTCTGTTTACAATTGTTTTCTTTACTAAAAACTAAAAATGTTTTAGAATTGATGAGTTTAGCATAATGATTCTTTTAAAATAAAGAGCTCCTTTAGACTATGCAGGGGCTTTAGTTACAAGGAAAGAGATGTTATTAAATTATTCTAAAGCAAATAAAGTTTATGCAACTAAATAGTAATGTCACATTTGTATATATTACAATGTTTGCAAGCATTGGAAAATAATCCTTTTTTCTTAATTTAACACTATGAGATTTAAATATTTTAACTCTTGAATGTCATTGTACATATATGAATTAGTAAATGACACAATTCATTTTAGCTTAATACTTGTCTATTCATACTTCATTTTTGTGTGTCATTTTCTTGCTAGAAACATAAGTTCTATAAGAATTTGTGTTTCTTGTTGGTCAGGTCTCAAGATAAACAGGATAGGGTTGGTTGGTGCACCACTGGAAGGTCTCCAAGAAAAACTTGTGGTGTCGACCAGAGCAGTTGGTGACTAAGTAGCTGGATCCCTTTTTTCATTGGATCAGGCTTCAAGCCGGTGTGCCAGTATGGGGCTAGTATTTTGCTGGACATGCTGTATCTTGACTGGGACTCAGGAACCTGACTTGTTACTCTCAAGTTTTGCCGGGCATTTTTGAGAAGCATAGGGATGATAATCTGCATATTCTTTACTCTTTATAATATGGAGGATTTTTATGCCACTGTTTCTCATAGGCTTTTCATTGGAGAGTTTATACTTCACATACTTTCCTAAATATGACAAAAAATGTTTTGGTTTGCTGCTGCATTGCAACCAAAAGATGCTTGTATTTCAGTGGCTTATTTGAAGAATCTTGTGATCCTTATGGTCCTGCGCTTTTACTTGTGACTCATCCAAAGTTCAATGTGAACGGTGAATGCTATTGTAAACAACATGCTTCAGACTCTCTGCAACTGTGTTACTGTTATACTATTCCATATAATATTAAAAAGGGGAATTTGTAAAATATTAGAGTCAGAAATGTATAGTCATTGGATAACAGAAGTGCCTAACCTAAATTCAGCAGAAGCTTTGGTTGTCAAAAGAATCAGGTGAGTTAGACTTCTGTAGACCACTAAAATGAATTAGATGAGGACTTGAAATATTTTTTAAATTAGCGAGTTCTTGTGATCAGTGTCAGTGTTGCTACATGATGTTGAAATGCCATGTATCTAACTATCTTTTTTCTTTTTTTCTTTTTCTTTTTAAAACTTAGATCACTATGCAAATATTTTACATTATTTTCTACACTCTAGCTAATCTGGTTTAATATAAAAAAAACTTGCAATATCACTTACAGTAATAGAAGCAAAATCCAAACACTTGTAATTTATGTGGGAAAACTGTAAAAAGTTTTTCAGGTGTTTGGTGAATCTGATCATTGGGATGTTTACTCCAATGCCTTAATTTAGTGTAAGGATAAGAAAATAGCAAGAAACAGTTGCTCAATTTGAGTCATTTTTCCATAGGCAATAGTTGAAAGAGTATTTTGTAATGGGCCTTTGGGTGGGGGAAGGGTTCATCGTTCAAGGCAGTTAGCCTCTGCTATCAGGGGTGGTAAGATCTGAGATAAGCAGGATGTTTAAGTAACTTCAAAAATCTCTTTTTCTGAACGTTTTCATACTGGTTTATATACATTACTTTGGTTTAAGGACAAATAAACAATAATCTGATTTTAAAAAGCCTTTATAGTCATTATTACTACAGGTTATAGTTCCTCAGAGAGGTAATTGGCTATACCAAAACACAGTCCCTCCAAGTTTTACCCTCAAGACCCATTGCAACAGCCAGCAAATTGTGGTTTTCTGCACTATGGTGGCGATGTTTAAGGGTCTGGCAGAAGAAGGGATGCACTCAAAGAAGTTAACTGTTCTGGAAACTAATTAACCCCAGAACAGCAATAAGTGCCAAATCTTCAGTTATTTTAAGCAGCTTTCTATTAATTCCAGCAATTTTTTTTCATTACGAAAATTGCATAACGTTTCCACTTGCAGCTTTATGGAAAGGATTCTCTCTGCAGTGTCTCTGGCATGATGCTAGATAAACTGATATAATTTCCCGAAGAACTATCGTAAGCAAATATATCAGGGTATAGATAGGTAATAATTACCACACGTAATTAAACTGTCTGTGTATTCCATATCCAGCTGGGACATAGAAGTTGTATAGCAGTTTGCCCAGGCAGTCACTGAGGCACTAGTTTCTCTGCCATCACAGGTCTCAGCAGCCTAAGTGGAAGTCTGGTCAACTGCAATGCACAGCCCACCCCATGCAAATTGTTCTTGTTCTTGCTGAACCACCTACCTTTGCAGATACTGGACTCAACCTCTGCAAGTGCTGCAAACTTATTCCTGACCACCAGTCTGTGCGTATGCAGTTTTGCAGCTGCTTTACTCTTACCTTAGTTTCTCGGTTCCACATCAAGCAATGCTCTGTTGTTGCAAAACAGGGCAAATAGAGCGTCAAGAAAAAAGACACTATTTTTATGGAACGAGTAAATACTCAAATAGAAGAGAATTAAATTGGCGTTTGTTAAATTTTCTGTAAAGTTCAAGATTCGTGCTTCTGAATAGCTGCTTTGTTTGTTGGGATGCAATTTGTTACACCTCTGGCCTGATGACTAGGCCCTCAGCTCCTCTGCAGGTTTTTGTGAGGAGGGACTGCACTCCCATGAGTGACATTTAGACTTTCCCTGTTCTTTTGTCCAGTCTGCTGTTGTGCAAAATTTTTGTAGGCCTGCAAAATATGCTTCCTAACCCATGCTCTTCTCCCCCAGGTTGAGGACATGAGGGTTGCTTTCCTAGCTCAAACATATTCCCAGTTCATCTCTCCACATTCTTTTTCTGTTCATCTTCTCACTCATCTTAGATGTCTGATTATCTACTGTGAACTGTACTGAAACTTACCGCTTTTTGTATTTTGGTTAGTTGGGTTGTTCTGGAGGTTTTTTTTCAGTACCGATAATGTGAAGTTTGTGCCAGCAACGTAGCTGCTACCAAAACATGCTTCTGTGTTGCTATTGTTCCATTCTGTGAAGAACCATAAAGTGTTTTAGGTTATATTGCACTGTGAAGTTTTTGTACAATAATGTATAAAGGTGAAGTACAAGTAAATTAACCTATAAAGGCAACGAAGTTGATGTCAATTGAGGTAAGAATAGGATAAAAAAATCTAGATTAAAGTGAAGAGGAAGCCTTTCTTTTGAGATCTCCACTTAGTGACTTGAGCAGTGATTTAGAGAGAAGCGGAGTTCTGAAGGGGATAAGGAAGCCCAGCAGCAATGGGTTGGTACAGAAAGTTCTTGAGAAAAAATGCCAAAATTTGAAAGAGACTGTAGTATGGTGTTAGAAGACTGTGGCTAAACACCAGCTTGGCAGACTGGAAGGGGAGCATGGAGAATTCTGGAACTTACAGACCTCAGTTAAATTTTTGGAGGTGCCCATGACAGTCAGAGAGGATATAGACCTCTGTCTTGGAGTGACAGCAGTCTTACTGTGGGATCCTGAGAGTCCCTAGATGTTTCAGCTGCAGGATTTTATGATGACTGTGAGGAGAGATTTGCAGTATTACAGAGGGAAATGATGAAAGTATGAATAAAGATTTTAGTGGAGGCAGGGTCGAGGTAAGGATTCTGGCGGTGTGCCAGAGATGGTGTTAGGCATATTGACAGGGGAGAGGCAGGAAGAAATGTAAGCTCAGGATGAGGAATGACTTGAAGGTGTTAGTTTGCTCCCAAGGATAGACAGTAAATCTTAGTTTATTGGCACCTAATGCTCCAAGGTCCATGTATGCCGTAACAGATAATATAACAGTATATTACACAATAAAGTAAAGGCTTGGTAGAGAGAGATGCCAGCTGTGCCACTCCTGTGATGCCAGAGACAGACTACAAAAATATTAGAATTTTTAATATCTAATTTTAGTTTGCCACACTGATAGGAAGCAGTGTGGTGGTAGAAGTAGAATGGATCATTGCTTTTAGCTATATGTCCTAGAAGAAACCTACTAGTGTCTCTTATGATTATGAGCTTTAAGAATTACTTTTCCATTAAGCAAGAATTCAAAATGCAAAGAAAATCCCTTTCTTACCCTGTTTGATTATACAGGAGTGAATTTGAAAGCATAGCTTTATTTCATTCCTTAAAGTATTCACTTTAGCAATCAACAGCAATTTCGGGTTGTGTCTGAAGAGTAATGCAGATCTTATCCAGAGTAATCTGAGGTCAGTGGAGTAATGTTAGTTTTAGGAGATGCTGGCAAAGGCCCGTGTAAGTGCATCTAATAGTGTCTTTCCCTGTCAAACTTATTGTTAAACACACTGGTTACTTTTGCAGCTTTGGTGGAAGAAGTTTATTCTGCTCAACGGGAACGTGACGAAGCTGTCATGGCAAGGCTTAGGTTAGCCAATGAGGAGAGAGATGAAGCATTTCTACGAGTCCAGCGTTTAGAAGAGTCTCTCAAAGAGTAAGTATACATTTCCTGCCCTGTGCAAAGAGATTGTTGTGTCAGTCTGTGACAGTCACACAAACTGCTTGACAGTGGTTATATAGGAAAACTTAGCACAAACTTCTCTACAATGAAATACCAGGCTAGTGCTAGTCTTACTCTGCCACTGGTTAATTTGTTAGCCATCCAATACAACTGCATTTTGCTCTGGAGGCTGAGAGTGAGGTGAATAGTTTTGATCACAAAAATTAAAAATATGATCAAAAGCTTTGGGATTGATTTATTCAGGGACAAAGAAGACGAATGTGACATTTTATAGGGATCTTTTGACATGGAGTACCAGAATGTCAGTCAGAAGTCACAATGTATAGGAAATCAATCAAACCCTTAAGCCCACTAGACATTTTCTTCAGCAAAATTTCTACTAATGATGTGAGTGATGAAGTAAAAATATATGGTTTTTTTCTTATCTTTAGTGTAGGAGTGGTTTTTAAGGCAATTAGGGTATAATTAATACTTCATAGAGTTTTATGTTGCCATGTTAACACAACAGAAACAGGCAATCTCATGTTAAACAGAACTGCTAAGTCAGGAGAGGAAGATAAAGAACAGTTTCATTTCTCGCTTTGTGATAAAAGTAGCTTTGAAGTTACAGTTTGCCTCTCTGTGTAATTCTTCTCCATCTGAGTTGTGATCATTGTGGTTGCCATCTGTCATACCCCCAAAAGGATAGTACCCAAAGTCTGGAGTGGCTGAGAAATTTCTCCTATTTTTCTGCCAAGAGAAATACAAATCAGAGAAGTTTTTCATGGTAGGAGACTGAATAGGTACAGTTGTTTATTTAACTAAATATCAGGCAATTATTTTTTAAATAATTTATTCTAGTAAGAACACTCTTCCCTCTTTATGGCAGAAAACCAGTCATCATCTTTTGGGTATTTTTATAGGTAAGGCCAGGGAATGTTATCTAAGTATATTTCAGCAATCTGCACATAGTTTGTGCACCACTACTCTGTGGAATTTACAAGTTGCTAGAGTTTGTCACAGCCTGTAAGTATGACTCAATAGCAAGATTAGGAGATTCCATTCCCAGAAGTATTAGTGCACAACTTGTTAGATTTAATGCCTCTACAGAGCACATTCTAGGTGTACAGGCATCTGAAATCTTGATTTGAGCAGCAAACTCTGAGCACAAGTGTGCTTTGCGTTCCCCTAAGAGGCATCATAACTGTGAGCCGTACTCCAGTCTTTCCAATTTCTTCTGTCACTCTTCTAATTTTGTATGTTCCAAGAGTAAAGAAAGCAAGAAAGTTTTGTATGGCCCCAAAAAATCAAATGAAACTGTTTATGCTAACTGTTGTTAGCATAAACTCAGGATCTTTGTGGTTAAAGCGCTCAAGTTCTGCAGCAATTTATTCTGGTTGACAGACCTAGTCAATGATTCTTGGGTTTCTGGAAGAAGTCACAGGTAATTAAGTGCGTGAGATGCATATTACTTCTTTTTCTGCAGTGAAACCCACAGATGTGTGGCAGATCTTGGTACATGTGAATCCCTCAGAGCACCATCACTTGTTTTCCCTTCAGCCCCTTCTGTCTGCTTCATTCATGTACCAGAAGACCAACTCAGTTTTAAGCATAAGGATGAGAAAAGAGAATAAACTCCATTTATTGGAGAACATGCATACTGCCTTCCCCAAAACATGTAATTGCAGAAGGCACTGGATACACTGCTAATAACAAAAACGGTACTTTCTTAAAGGAGAGGGTTAGTAACTCCCTTGGCTGATAGCTTGTAGCCAAGCTATTGTTCCTTTTTGCTCTCATTTAGAGAACAGCAGTTGTTGTTGCTGTCATCCACCTGGATGCTCTTTCTGACACTTTATAGAGATATCCTGATGCCATTCACAGTCTCAGAATTGACATAGGAGGTTTCCCTGTGGAGAGTACCAACCCAACAAGGTAAAAATTGTGATAGGCTGAGCAGCTACTTTTGGTTCAATACCTGATATACGTTCCTCTCTGCCAAAACTGGTGAGCCATTGTCTGTAGCTAGCGTCTCTTCCTGTGTATTCTGTAAGAGTGTAGGTCAGGCTTCTGTGTGATATTTGCTGTCCTGACAGCCAACACCACATGACTAGGGACAAAAACACTTCAATTCAAATTAATTTTCCTTGCCAGTTTACTGTAAGATCATAGTTTCATTATTTTCCAGGGTCTCCTATTCATCCTGGACATGAACAACCCAGAGACAACCCCATGAGGAAATTACTTTTTTCAGATTCTTTATTCTAAGTAGTTTATTACTGGCTGAATGGAAAATTTTTTGAGTTTGCCTTACCACCGCTTTGGAAGGAGGAGAGAAGATGGGATGAGCCACGAAGAGCTTTATTTTTTTTAATATTTGAGTGTCTTCTGGAATCTTGGAACTTTTCCAACTACCACCCTTAGTATTTTCTTCCTGATGCTGTTTGTTCAAAAGGTCAAGTTCTCCATCTCAGACGGGGAGTACATAGAGGTTTGGATTTTTTTAAAGCACATTGGCTACTTGTGCCACACTCATCAAGTTTTAGAGCACAGGTCACTCCTTCCATCTGCTTTGGACTTACTCCAATCAGAGATCTTTACAAGAGGGCAATATTGAACAGCCTGGCAAGCCTTTATCAAATGCTTTACTGCTTTCTTTAAATTAGCAACTGGAGCAATTCTGTTGTCATTATTTAACTGAAACAACCAAAATTCTTTTAGTCCTGTTGGTCCTATGGGTTACAGTTGCAGAATTTGTGTAGAACTGAGGGGAAAAGGAATCCTTGGATCATGAAAGATCTGAGAGTCACTTATTGCTTGTGCACAGCACAGGGAGAGGCAGCAGGATAAGTAGACAACTCTGGATGTTGCTTCTTAAAAAATCCTGTCACCTAAGGCGATGTATGTATACCTACAGACAGATCCCATGAGGCAGTAGTATGCCAAAAGACTATACTTAACTGTAGAAGTTCCTGTTCTTTTTTCCACCCCCATTTCTCACTCAGGTGTCTGGCTTACCCAGCCTGTTGGTTGGCTGGGTGATTTTGTTGACCCACACTTTTAGCAAGGTACAAGTCCTCTGGAGAAGCCAGGTCAGTCCTGCCAATTTGCTTTGACAAATACTGTTCCTTTCATTGTGAATACAAACTAGCCGGTGATCCATTTTTAAGTCCCACATGAAGTGGCACTTAGAGCAATGTAAAAACCTAAAGCAGGAACTCTACAAGGAGCCAAGTCAAGGAGACAGTTCTGAGAATTTGGACTTATAATATGTTTGTTATTTTATCGTTTGTGTTACTTTGTGAATACAATTCAAAGTGGCAGAGGTTAGCTTTTACTTTGTCATACTTAACTCTGATACTGACTGTGTATATTGGAGTAGTTACTGCTTGCAAATTCCATACAAATACACCAGCCTTTGTACCCTGGTAATACGTTCTGAATTGTTTCCTTTTTACTTAAAAAATTAATTTCTGTACTGTTTGATTTACTATGCCTTGTGTACTGTTACCTGGTAAAACTAATGCTTTAATCTAAAAGGCACTAGTGTGCTTTCACTATGCTCTACAATGTTTGCTAGCTAAAGTCTTGGCTTCAGAGCAGCACCTGTCACAGCACTGTTTAAAAAATGTGTGTTGCTGTTTAGTAGATGTTTAATGGTACTATATCCATTTTTTTAAATATCATATGCTAGTGACAGACCTACTTTTAGCAGCAGTCACCATTAAGTAAGTAGCACTGGAGTGGTAAGGTAACTTTAATATTCTCATTTTTCCAGACAAGAGGTCTTTTCCCTTTGAAAATATACATAAGCGTTTTAAATAACATGCTGTCCATATAACTTATCTTAAGTAAAATAAAATGCATACAATCCCATTTATTAGATTTTTGTGCTATCACTCACTGCTTTTGCACAACCAGTGTTCAGTGCTGTATGACTAAATTCCTTGTATTATCTTTATATTTGACAGGTCAATATATGTTCTGTTGAACTAAAAAGGGAGGAAGGTGTTGGGGGGAAGACGAGAGGAAGGGTGTTCCAGAATTAAATAGGGGCCTTGCAGGGAATTGAGTTTTCTTGCTGTTTTATGCAAGATATAAAATAAAAACATTTTTAGTAAACTTAAACTAGGGGTTTTTTTCCCCTCATTTTGGGAGAGCGAGGTAGAAAAAGAATCACTTTAAAATGGGGGGGAAAAAAATAATCTTCACAGGAGTCCTGTCCTGTTTCATTTGGGATGCAGTAAAAGCAACAAAAATACAGCGTCAGGTAAAAGTTGTAAGCCCAGAAATAAATAAAATAAGAGCATCAGTCATTTCTATCGCTGGGGAACTTTCTTCATCTAAGCACATATGAACAATTGATCCTTGTAGTCATATATAGCAGTAAACATTAATAACTTAACAGTCTGAAGTCAGTGCTGAAGATATGGAGCATTATTGAAAGATGGAGTCGAGCAGGTGGCACTTTAATATGTTCAGTGTCATGGTTGACTCTAAAGACTAGTAGAATGAAATTACTTGAGGTTCTAAAGATTTAAAAAGCGAACTCATTTTGCTGCACTAAGGAAATGCTACTGATCAGGCTTTCTGTGTCCCTTTTTTCTAGGCTAGAAAATATTAACCCTGAAGAAAATGACATGGTAAGCCATTCTCTGAGGAGATTTCTTGATGTCAGTCTTATATCTTAGAGGCTTAAGTTCAATTGAGTGGGTTTCAAGAACTAAGATGTGGGAAAAAGAAGAATTGACACACTAATAATGTACATCTTTGCTGCAATATGAAAATTCAATAACTTCACTCAGTCAATTTACAATTCACATGTGCCTATTAATTAAAACCCTATATTAAATAAAATATATTAAAACTTCATGTCTGACTAACATATAATGCTGTTGGTAGACATTACAGGAATTACTGAACAGAATAAACAATGCAGACACAGGGATAGATATACTGAAGAATGGAGCTATAATTCTGAATCGAATACACAGGACCAAAGAACGTAAAAAGAAAATAATAGCTGAGGAAATGAATGCAGTAATAGAACAACGAGATGCTGCTTTGTCTCAAGTAAGTCTCTACAAGTATATAATCACTCAATACCAAGTTTCTTTTTTTCTTTTTTTTTTCCTTTTTTTTTTTTCTTGCTTTACTTTTGGGGAATAAAACTATTGTGTTTACTTTTCTCTGTTGAAAATCTCAAAGAGAAGCTGATTAATGATCAACTGTTTCTTCATGGTATTAGTGCCCATTGAAATGACATGACATCAGTGCATTTAATGAGAAAAGTTGTTTGGGGGTTTTTTGCACCTGAACACTAGCTGTCTTCATTTTTTAAACCAAAATAGTTCTTAGTGTATTGACCAATGAAAAAAGCTACTAAGGGTTTCGTTTTGCAGTACGCTGTATTGTTGTAGTGCATTGGACAACAGTTAACTGGGACTCAGGGGTTTGTAAAAAGTAGCAGAAATATACGTTAAAGGAAGATAATGCTACTGCATGCAACAATGCAACCAATTCACCCCTTTGTTACTTTACATTCAGGAGATAAAAATCAGTATACGGAGTTTGACTTTCAAAGTCTGACACTTCTGCAACATCACTTGAAAGAAGCTGAGGTTCTTCTGCACAGACACTCATTCCCTGCAATTTCCCATTTTCGTGAAACAATCTGTCTTCAAACTCTTCACCATGAAGAGAGTCTCCTTGCTTTTCTCATCTTGTGGAAGAGTTTTTCTGTTGTTTTGGTTTTCCTCACAGTTTTCTTTCCTGGATTTAATCCTAGATTTAGCTCAATACGAACAGGTTGTACAGAGAAGTTGTCCAAGTAGGGGATATATGTCATGGGAAAACACAAGATTTTTTGATTGGATGAAACTCCTTATGTGTTCATCCCAGACAAGAAAATTCATCTGACTTCCAGTACTGAAAATTTAGATTTTTAATGTGAGTTACCAAAGTTAGCCCACATCTCACTAATCTCTATTAGATTTAAAATCAGGTTTGTGATCTTGAGTGATGTCAATAACGTTGATTGAATTTATGTTGTATTGAAAAGTTTTCCTGTAAAAGAGTCTTTTCTACACACTCTGTAATTTTCTTTTCTTTTTTTCTTTTTTTCTTTTTTTTTTTTTTTGCAATTGTTGTTTTTGCATTTTCTCCTACTTTAACCTTGAAAGCTCCATTTTCCTGGTGCTTAAAATCTTTTGTGTGTCTATCCACTATGCACTGCAAAGGATGCTAAAGTTGAAAGATGTTAATGTTGGAACTTTACTTTTTCAGCCTACTTTCTTTTGCCTTTAAAATAATGATGAGCAGCATAGCTACTGGGAAGCATCCAACAGTCCTGCCAAAAGTTTATGCTCTTTCTTCTTTGCACAAGACATTTAAAAGTGAGCAGCTTATGAAAGAAAAGCTTTCAGGAGAAGAGAAAGATCTTTTAATATTTTTATTTTTGTTTTGCCAGTTTTTGCTTCTTTCAGGAGGACTTTGAGGAATGCTTAGACATTGAAACTTTTATGAGTATCAGAAGAATGTCGTTGTAAGGCATTTTGATATACATTTTAATTGAATTGATTTTTAAGATACCTGTTTAAGGAGTAATCTTTTCCAAGTAACCAGCCTGGAAATTGATAACGATAATTATTTTATATAGTAATGGTTTAAATGCTACAGCTGGCAAAGCCATCTCTAGACCGTCATTGAAAAATACAGGTAATGTTAAGTAGATAGTGCAGCTGAAAAACATTAATGAATAAAATAATAAATCCCATCCAAATGGAAATTTAAATAGTTGGTATTAAACTGTACTACCGTGATGCCAGTTGCAATTCATAATACTATTGTTTTAAATTAATTACTATTAACAGAACTCTATTGGTCATGTATTGTGTTTTCACATACGTGATGCTTTTATGGCTGTAACTCTTAAATCTACAAAATAGGTCCTTGGAATTGCAGCTACCTGCCTTTCTCACTTGGTGATTCCTTGGGAATTCGTACTCTACTTGAATTATTAGTAGTCTTTTGTTAACATTGCAATAGTGGTAGTTATTACAGTGCTAACAGCAAGAACAATAGGAAAGGGATTCCTACATTAGACCACAAAGGGACTAGATATAATTCAGGGGATGTATATGCTTAGCATAACAAATGCAAATTATTAGAAGTAAGATCTGAGGTCGCCGCAGGCATTCATAATATCTGCAAGTTAAAATCTTTTTCTTTTTGGTGGAGGTGACATCAAATATAAGGCAGGGGCTGGGGGGAACGGGCTGAGACAAAGCATAAATAAACTGCAGCCTGCAGTGGCTATCCCGTGAAAAAGGCATTTTTAAAGTTCAGAGGTCACTGGGCAATGGAAGTTAAATGCTTCATGACACACTGTGCAAAGACCATGTTGCTCTATTCCAGCTTACTGTTGTGTGGAGCTGGAGACAGCAATGTCATTTGAGTGGCCACCATAACCAGTTCCATATGACAAAGAACTGCCTATACCATAATAAGGGTTTAGACTGACTCTTTTTAATGAAGCTGCATCTGTTATCCTTCTTTATGGGGTTTTTTCGCAATAGCCTGGCATTTGATGTTTGGGCACAGTGAATGAAAGTATTACCTATTTTTTGGGCTTCACTTGTAGGATTTCTGATTTTTCTCAGTAGCAAACAACTCAAAAGCTTTCACAGCTCATGCGCATTGCTTTGATTTCAAGTAACAAATAGATTACATTCCTAGAGAATGGAATTCTATGAACTTTGCATTTCCTATGACCAAGTATTTTCAGTGAGTCTTTTAAAAGCAATTTCGCAATACTTTTTCTGGTGGTTATACTATTAAGTTGCATTTAACTGGACTGCTGTTGCAGCATACTTGACAGTGGTTAGCTAGATGTGATTCTTCTGTTTGAATTTTACGTGAATAATTATTTTTATTCTTAAAAAAATGAAGAGCATTGTCCATGCCTTGGAAATGTCATTAAAATGTTTTTTTGAGCTGTAACACCAAGAACTTCTGCATATTTTTTTGAGATTGCAAAAGTGAATGTTACTTCTTACTAGGAAGCAGATAGAAGCACTTCTATCACTGTATTGAGCTGTGTATGTGTATGTAATCTTAGATCATTCACTAGATTGCTGAGCAAATATGCAAACTACTTTTTGTATGTGCAAAAACAAATAAAATGGTATAAACTCAAATATTTGATACTACTTTTAGTATGTATTTTCAAGTGAATAAAAAACAAACAACTAAAGCGTGGCTAAACATTGACATCCATCTTCTCCTGTACCAACCCCCTTAAAAAAACAAACTTAACTGTTTGGTTGTATTTGCTAAGATATGTTTGTTAGTGAACAGATATTGTGTTATACTGGGTAGCTTGAGTTTGGTTTATAACTGATTTTTCAGAGGGAAAACAGAAAAAGATACTACCTGTCATGAGAAATAAAATACCAGTTTCTTGTTTGTAACATTCGGGTTTGTCTTAACCCATTCAAGGAAAAATCTTTTTTGTCCTGTTGGTTGTACTGCAGTTCTGCCTTTCTTCCAAAGCCTGTCATGCTTGAATAATCCAATTAGTGGCAGACATTTAATAAAGATTACATATGGTATAGTCATATTGTGCGATCTTCTTAAAATATTTTTTTAAAAAGTCATTTCCAGCAGGAGGCAATACAGTGCAATGTCTAAAACTAGCAACCACTTACTAACCACATCCCACCTTGTGGACAGGAATGTTAATGTGTGACGGGGTTGGCAGCTGAAGCTAGGTACTTGAGTAAGTCACTACAATTGCTTTTCTTCTGGTTTAGAGAAGAAAGGAGATCTTTTAGTTAGTACAGCTTGAAGGAAGCTAAATAAGAGATGGCATACAGTTCAGGAGAATGTGTGTTTGATATGTTTTCAGTCTAAATATATAAATAAATATTTTGTAAATATTTTTTTAATTGGGAACAGTCTGTTCTATTCAGAGTTTTAAATACTAAAGGTGTAGAATTTGTTAAGGAAAAACAGTGGTTTCATGGCTGGCAAAGTGCTGTCTGTAATACACTGATCTTGGAGCAGTAACATAACTGGCAAGCAAACCTGGTTTTACAGCTTTGAATAGTTTGATCACATCCTGCTGTGCAGGAACATGCTTATGACTGTTCATGTAAAAAATTGGCACGCACCCAGTTGCTCATCTGAGGCAAGTTTAAGTACCTCTCCATTTTGAGGCAGTATTTGGCAGCCAGCAGCAGTTTATCGTCATTGAAAACAAAGATGAGAAGCACTATGCTTGACTGCCCATCATTATCAGTTTCGACTAATGACTAATAACTGGTAAATGTCTGTACTTACAACAAGCCAACTTCTTGCTAATTTTTTTTTTTTTTTATACAAGAAATTTCCCTCCTTTTACACCAAATAAGGTGCAGAGCTCTGGGTTATCTGTGATTCACAGAGCATTAAGGCATTCTCATCACACATGAGTGAACAGGTCTTACTGCAGCAATAAACCCAAGAACTGTATGAAGTGTAAAAACAACAAAAGCATATGTAAATGGAAAAAGACTACTAACAGATCTTGAGTCCTTAGTTGGGGAATAGTCAGGTGACTGGTTACAATGCCTCATGACTCTCATCATAGGGTAGAGATTATCCCTTTGCAACTCAAACCACAGTTTGGGATGTTATTCTTAGTAATTTGAGTTAGCAGTTCAGTTTTGGTGCCCTTTGACACTGCCTGGTTAAGAATACCAATCAAGTTCTTGGGTGGCAGGAACACATTAGACAGTGTCCTCCTGGCTGCTGTGCCAGGATGCTTCCTCTGCTACCCTTTCCTTTTTACCACCAATATTTGGGAACAGGAAAAGAAAAGGTAGAACACTATATTCACAGTTGTTTGTGAACCAGGCAGCTGCTGTGGTGTACTGATGATTTTGGTCACAGGCTTATTTGAGAAGGGAAGTGAAGGTAAAGGGGATGTTTATTGTAATTTGAGGATCTAAGGACCATGCTGGTTCACTCTTATGTCTGGTTTCCTTTGGGCAGGCAACAGCAAGTTTCTCTTGCCCTCATTTGCGGTGCTTTTTTCTGAGAGGTAGCAGATGAATGGGCATGGGGAAATTACTTGCCAGCAGGATAGTTAAACAGAGAGAAAAAGCAAGAGGGATATAGAATAAAATTTAAATAATTTTTTAAAAAAATAAATTACTTTTGAGATGTAACAGTAAAAATTGCACTGTAACTGCAGTGAGAAAAGAATCAGGAGCGGAAGAAATGGTTGTCAGTTTTATTGGTATTTGCATCAGTGGCCTCAGATAAACCTCACAGATGTCTCTTCTTTGGAGGTAATGCTGAGTAAAAAGGGTCCTGAAGTACGATCACAAAAAGCCAGTTACATCAGTGATTGCTGTGAGTAGCCATATTAGTTTTTCATTTGGTTGTGTTGTACTGGAATGGTGCTTTATAATGTCACATTTTATTTCCTGTATTCCTAAATAAAGATAAAACTTTCAAAGTTTGACTAAATCTATGTTTTAGGAAGTCCTTGTTATACAGAATATGGTTAAATCTGTGTTTTCTTTGCTGCTTCTCAGAATAAACCAAATGAATCTCACTGGTTACAGAATTTTCAAAGCACCAAGTAGAGCCTGTGGCTGCTGTAGTTGGGGAGAATTAAGTAAAGCTATTAGGAATGATGCTCAAGAAGCTTTTGTATCTCGCAAAAGGACAGGTTCTTCCCTACTTAGTTGCTTACTTCCCCTAAAAAAAAAATCATCTTGAAATATTATAATAATTGTTTACTTTTTGAGATGACTAGGTATGCTCTGACTTTCTACCTCTGACATATTTGTGCTAGCTAGAGCATGAATATTTTCCAGGGGAATACTCAGTTAAATATTTGGCTATGTTCAGAAGATGTATAAAGTATTTTTTTTTTCTTCTGAAGTAGAAATTTTAGTCCACTGGAGACTGAAATAGAGAGTAAACTGGCCAAACAGAATCCTCATGATACCTTATGTTGGGTTTTCTGATTTAGTAGAATATTCCCCAAAAGAATAACATCTGTTTAATCTATCATCATGGTGTACTGTTTTCTTTGATCATTGTATGTAATTCTTCAGTTCTCAAGGCATTAAGAAATCTGAGGAGAGACAAAATATTCAGGAAGGATGATAGGAGAAGATTTGAGGACATTACACATCTATGTCAGTAGTGTCAGTTGGGCTCTTTCATTGATGTAGCAGAGGGTGTGATTTTTCTGTAGGCAGGTATCTGTTAGAGGGGCATGAAACTCCCTTTGATTTCACCGAAGGCAGCATTTCACTAGTGATAGTGAGTATTCTGCGGCTTACTCGTTAGTTTGACTTCTGCAAGGCTTTGGTTGCATGGTGTCTTGTAATTTTTGAGTTAATGCTTCTCACAGCTGGTAGGTCATGAGTGGGAGGGAGAGGAGGATCTGAAGGAAATTACCTGAAGGAGCTCTTAAACCACACTTTGTATTTAGTCATGAATGCTAAGTATGAGTAAATATCTTAATGTTAATGCAATGTTTCCTTGAAGAGAGGGATTACCGTTTGTCTTTTTGAACTTCTGAAACAAATTTTTAATTGATACTAGATTTCTTCTTTTCACTGCCATAAGGTTTTGGCTGAGAGATGCCCTGAGACACATCATTGTTTGCATTGTTAAATCACCTGTTGTTCCTCTGCAAACAGTATGTTGTGCAGAATTCAGAAAATACATGTCTGCATAGTATTTGAGGGCATGATCAAGCTTTGTGTCTTTAATTGTAAACTTTAATGAATTTCCAGGGAGCATGCATCTTCTTTTCAGTACCTAGAAACTCCTCACCACTTTGAAAATGACAGTAAATTTGCATGCAAGCTTGTTTGATTAATTGCTATTTGACTCATCTGTCGTGGTGCTAAGCTCTAGGTTCACATAGCTTAGTCTTCCAAACCAATTTCTAGAATTAATTTAAATATTTAATGCCAAAACCCTAGGATGAAAGCAAGGAAAAATGTTTTGTATGCTTATTGATCTCCAGTTTCAGTACAACAACACACAGAGGAAATTTCCAATGTGATACAAGCAGAATTCAAACAGTATTCCCTCTGAAGAGACTGATTCACTGTGCACGCAGTAAATTCTGTTGGTACCAGAACTATTGTAGAGGTGCCTAAATTAAGTTTTCCACTATAATTCTTTCCAAGTTAGGTACTGGCTGTTGAATCAGATTTTGGTTTGCTTACCTGTTGGATAAAATGTCTCTGATTTTCTTAAAAACGTTTAAAGAAATAAAATCAATCTGTGTGTTTCATATTAAAAGCTGGTTTCCCTAGGCAAGTTTCTGTTTCTGTGAAAATGCCTTCTTATTTTGGATACCCAGATGAGTTTGCATAAAGGTTCTTTTGATAGGTGAAAACCAAGATTTTTGTGTTTCATATTTATATTTAACAGGGACCCTGAAAAGGTTAATATGACTGACCAGTGTGTTCATTTCCCTTCTTGCTTTTACCCACTTGCCACTTCTTGGATGTTCACAATTGCAACTTTGTGGTTGATTATGTCTTGGCAAGTAGTGTGAACAAATAGGAACAGATCTGGAGCATGAAATAGTTCTCAGCATCTGACATCCCTATGTTTTGGGGGACAAAGGGTTGCAGTTTTTTGTTTTGAGGGGTTTTGTTTGATTTTTACTTTGGACTAGCTGTAGTCAGCTCCTATGAACTGAAGACTCATTTGTGTCAGAATGCACTAGGTGTGTTCCTGGAGTACATCTTTGAGTTTGCTTTAATCCAAAAAGGGATCCAGGGATCCAGTTCATGTTCTCAGGTCACACTCCTAGTGCGCAAATTGTGTTTCTTCAGTGCAAATTTCTGAGTTACTGAGAACTCTAAGTAAAAGTTCAAAGTTTCATTATTTGTCAGTATAAAAATGGGAAATATCCTTTTAATCCAAAAAAATATTTATAAAATTGGTTAAATAAAGCTCTGGTAGAGTATTACATGAAATTAAGGATAAAAATAAGATTACTTCAAGAAGAAGGATCAGATTTATTAAAAAAACAATAAAAGAAGTAGCTAAAGGGAAGTAAAAGCTATCAGTGTTGTTGGAGAAAGCATTTCAGTATGTTCATATTCAGTCTTTTTACTTGAAAATTATTAGACTACTTTATATGCAGACTTTTCTGGTGAAGACTTTCGACCTGTCTAGAAAAATAAATGAACTTGTTTTCTTCAAGGAGAAATGAGTTTTGAACTAGTAGAATAGATCATATATAAAATGGCACACAGAATATAAGCTTAGGACTTAATTTGGCAGTGGAGATTTTTTTGAAGAGTAGTAATCAAACTGTATTGCTAATAGTGCTACTACCATGACATCAATAGTTGACTGGGCATATTGTGGAACATGGAGCTAAGAAGAATGACTAGTCCTGCTTCCTGTTGATGATTTTTCCCCGCAGTTGTTTTTCCCCTGAAGTGAAATATTGATCTATCTGCTAGCATTGCAATACCCTCCAGTGTCACCCTTGTGATTCAGCTTGTGTGTTAAGCTGTAAAGATAGGTGGTAAGTAAGGAAGTTTTTGTCTAGCAGTAACAAAGAATGTATTATTATAATGATGACAAGTTGATTACTCACTTTCAGCAGAATGTAGACGATTGTGACTGAAATGTAGGACTTAATGAACATTTTTTGTTACTTCAGTTTCTTCTAGATTTTTAATTGCTTTTAAACGAACAGGTAGCAATTACCACAACAGCATTTTTGCCTCTTGCTTTGGTCTGGTCCGTTGTGAGGAAAGTAATCCATTTCTGGAAGTCTTCAGGCTTGATGAAGTTATTTTACATATTCTGATCTAAAATGTGTTGTGGTCCTGGCCAAAAGTAAGTGGAACAAGAAAATCTATCAATATTCTCTTTATGAAATAAAGATTTCACAGTAGCATTAACTTATCTATGTCTCGTTCACCAAGTATGCCTACATTTGTTTGTTGTATGGCTTTACTGTTTCGTGCTTCAGATGGTGAGTATCTAGGATTTACCCTCTTTTCCATGTTCTGTTTATTCACTGTTAATTATTTTTCAAGCTGAGTTGGTTAAGAACAAGAAAAATTTAGCTTCCATTACCCTCTATTGCAAGTGAAGGACAGGTTTTCCTATTGTGTGTGATATGTGTGTGATTATAAGATGCTGTTGTCAGGGAACTTGTTAATGCTTCCTCATTTTAATGTTTTGTTGTCATTCTTTTCGGTAGTGTTTTTAAAGTAGTCATTGTTGCCTATGCTCTGGGTATACGCAAAGTCAGCACAAAAGATCGTATTCTCATTTATAGTTTACTTTTGTACTGAAATTACTTTTTTAAATGACACAATTCAAATATGTAGAAATATATGAAGGCCCTTAAGAAGCTGTGATCATGTAAAAAATATTATACTTTTAGTTATAACAAAAAAAAAAAAAAAAATACCTGGATGGAGAATAGTATTAAATCGTAGAAACATGACAACTTTTTGCAATTATGGAATTTTTATCAGAAATACAGAATACAGGTGAGTAAGTACAGGATATTTTATTGGTGTAATGTATTGATGCAGGGTAATCTGCAGTAATGCTTCTTCATGTTTGCTTTATATTGTTGATAACATGGAATTGATACTAAATTTTTTGGGGGGGTGCAGGTTGATATTACCTCTAGTTAATGAATTAGCAGCTATTAATATGTAAATCTGTTACTCAAAGTTCTGCCACAGTTACTGGTCATCTTTCAGTTATGCTGAGTTCTTAATTAGCTGTTAACACCTTTCTCTGCTATCTGCAAAATATTACCAAAGTTTAGATAAAACCCAAAAAAACAGAGTAAAGCTCTGTGTCAGAAGAATGGCTGTGAACATTTTGCTCCTAGCTGTCTCATGAGGTGACTTGTCACCAACAGGTAAGAGTTCCTTCCAAGTCATGTAGTAATCATTATGAGGAATTTCAGACCTCAGACAGAGATTGTATTACAGGTCCTAGCAACGTCGGGAAACAATAGACTTCGCTCCTTTTTTTTGCCTAGAAGAGCAGTGGTAGGTTGTGTTTAGGACAGGTGAACACCAGCCCTTTCTGTGAGTTTACTTCCTTCATCTTCTGTAGCTTAGAGACAAAGTATTCTTTCTCAAGCTGCAAACGTTTTTTCAGCCTCATTGCTTGATGTCCTGTTCACAATCAAGATGTTAGGACTGTAACTGAATCTCAGTCTGCAAAACGAGTCTTGAAACGCTCACTGTGAAAATGAAAGCAACCAGTGCCAGCCTCCCACAAGAAACAGCAAAATCCTTGTTAATCCCTTGTGCTAAATAGTCTTATCAGCCTGCTTTCTACTGTAGGGGCTAGCCAGCAGCTGTGTGTCTCGTTACATGTTCTCTTTATGTCGTGTGTGTTGTCTTCTATGGTATCCAGACACTTCTCAGCAGTAGTCATGCATTTACCCGTTTTGTTTGTTTTGGCAGGCAGGCCCATCACTTTGCTTTCAGAAGTTGTCATAACATTCTTCTATCTTTCTGTTTTTCTTAAGTTTTTTTCTGCTTAGGGTGTCCTACCCTCTACACATGAAGAAGCTTTGAGTTGGATGAGAGCAATGTTGGTAATTGCACATGTCAAAGGCAGCTGATTTTAGGTTTAAGCATTTCTGCCTTTCAGTAACAGATCTGAAAGCATTTAGGTGGCTGGTAATTCAAAGCTGCATGGTCAATCATCTTGAGAAGTGTATTTGGATAGTTAGTCACATCAATCCCGATAAAAAACATTTCAGTGAAGCTTACACTAAGTTTTGTTGCAGAGCTAAAATCTTCAGATTTAGCCACTACTTAATATTTGAAAAGTTTTATTCACATACAGTCTTTTCTCAGTATTAGTGAAGCTGAGCAATACATAATTTTTAAATGTGTTGTTTAGCTTTACTTTGCGGGGCTTTTGTTTATTTTCTTAAGTATGTCTTTGTGGAATGTCTTTGTCTTCTGTGTATGATTCATTTTAAGCTTATAGAAAACGGAGCAATTTCTTGATGTTATAAAAATTATTTTTATTCCACTTTTCAGTGTGTTTGAGCAGATTTAAAAAGATGTCTGAAATACAAATTTTAGACATTTGCTGTTGCCTAGATCTCTGTACTGGTGAGAAGGAAATTGATTTCATAATAATATTTCAAGATTTATAATTAGTTACTTCATTTTCACACTTATTCTCAGACTATTAAAACATTTATATTAATATTGCTTTCAGATAGTCATGATCAAAATTTTCTCAAAAACGTGTTTCTTCCAGGAAGAAAGAGCAATTACTACTGATTCAGGTCATTTATTAAAAAAATATTTCTCATCCCACACATATCTGCAGAGCCTTGGTTTTTCACCTGCCTAGTTAACTGGTTTAGTTTCCTATAATTTCTAGTTTAAAGTAGTTTTTACCACACATTAAAGAAGTTTGGGGAGAACACATTCCACAACAACTGATTGAACAACTGCCACTTAAGCAATAGATGGCTCAACTGAGAGTATGGTATTTATCAAGACAAACAGATCGTGGGTACTACGAGGAACACCTGCAACCCCATGATTACAATATCTGAATAAAGAGATTAAAAAACTGTGGCATCTATACAGTAATGCATGATACTGTTTTCTCAAATAATGTGATCATATTTAAAAATGGACCAGAAGTATTCCTGTCCTTTTGTGCAGTAAATGCCAACTTAACATTTAGGCAATAGTGTTGTTTGCATATGGATTTTAAGAAAATCCATTGAAGATTATTTGAAAACCAGCTCATTAGAATGACAGATTGTTTACCAAATTTTGTTTTCTTCTCGGCTAATATTGGTTGCATTCAATTAAACAAGGTTACTCTTTCTGAAAGCATACCTCTGTCAGCAGCTGAGTGCCTTGCATAGATCTGAGAATCAGATTCCTAATTTTTAGATCTGGTTGGAAGATCAGACTGTGAATGTTTCTTTCTAAAATTTCTCATTTTCATACACCTTCACTAGTTTAAATGGCTGAAACCCCAGGTGTATCAGCCAATACTACTTCCATTCTATTTTATATATTTTTTGAATACCAACACTGTGGATTATTAACTGGGGGTGGGGGAAAGGCTTTAAACAAAAACAATTATCAGCTATCTGTCATGGTGTGCTAGTCAGCTGTTTGACAAGCTGCCTTTTGGATACAGGCCATCTGATTTTAATGAAACTGAGTACTCTTCTGAGGAGCCAGCAAAACACATGGTCATGGAAAGCAGCAGCTCTGTATCATTTGGTCAAGTCAGTAAAGCAAAGCTTTTGGGCATAGAATCCCAGTTCTCATGCGATCTTGTCACTTGATTAAGCTTCTTAAAATGTCTGTGTTAATTTTTCATCCCATAAAACAAGAAAGTCTTATTTACTAACTTCATTTAAGTGTTGGGGAAAGTGATTAGTCAATGTTTTAATATCAAGAGTTATATACAACATCACCAGACACTGTGTATAATTAAAGAAGAGTTATTGAGAAGAATTGCATAATAAAGTGAATATTTATGGAAACAAGATGAAACAAAATTAATTTAGACAAAAATGAGACAGTGCAGTGCAATGGACCTCACACAGGCCAAGATGACAATTGAGAATTAGAGTATGTGTACATTCTGCTCTGCAAAAGAAAGGAGAAAAGATGCTGCATTTGAAGGAGGGAGAGACTTAACCCACTCTTACGTTAGTTGAATATATTTTTGCTTAACTTCAGACCCAGTACAGCCTCATAAATAAATGTTTGACTCCACATTACTGGGCTTATGTTCTGATTGGAAAAAACTGCAAATAATGGGTGCAAGGTAAGATTGGTAACATGGATACGAAACTGTGAAGATGATCCAGTTGTGTGTCTTCAGCAGCTCCTACCGTTGTATCCTTCTGCAGATGAGGAGTCTGCCAGCAATCCCTTGTTGGCAGAGCCGAGGTAGTCCAGTGGCACAGCCAACACAGGAACCCTTCTTGAATGACGTGCGAGTCACCTATAGCTTGAGACCATTACATTTCCTCTTCTTCTCTTTGCGCTTTTTTTATAATGAGTGTCATTGATTAATAAAGTCTGTGTGTGCTGAGCTCTTTGAGAAGTAGATCAAGCTTGTCTTGATCTTTGAAATGTCATCACTGGAAGGAAGTGTAAGAATGGACTTGGGTGGCTGTCGTACTACCTGGTGCTGTTGAATCACTGCACATGAAGGAATTGTTAACATGAAGAGTGGAAACAGTTAAAATTTATTGTCTGAATTTTCTGAATATCTTTTGGTGCATTTACAGTTCCTTTAACTGTTCAAATGAAAACAAATGAAAGCTTGTTTTGCTGCATTTTCGAGTGTCCAGAAATAGAAAGGGAAAGGAAAGGTAGGAGGATACCAAGCCATGTATACAGTATATCATCTGCCCTTAATGCTGCAGGTTCCAGCTGGCTCATAGTGACAAGGAAGACAAATAAGTTTCATTTGTATTTTGGTACAACTCTTTTCGTGGCTTCTGACTAAGCAAAGCAACATGGCCTTGCCACAATTGGGGAAAAAAGAAAAAAAAAAGAAGAAAAAAAAGGTGTCTACATTTAAGTGCTTCTCTTACTATTAGAATATAATTTTTAAAGCTGCATATGTTTCTGAGGCCTTAGCTCTATAAAAGCACTTCTTTTTCTTGAAATCCCAGTAGTCCTAAACTGCTGGGCATTGTATAAATAATCATTTAAACACATTTGTTGATGGTTCGCCAAAACTTTGAAGCAAGTCTTTTCTTTCAGCGATTAGAAAGCCTAAATTCAAAATTATAATTTAATGGAAAAATCCTTCTAGTGATTGTTATGTAGAAACTCATTTATTTCTTTATTTCTTTTAGAATTATTATTTTAGAAGAAAAAGGATAAAAATCTATTTATATAAATATAAGTGCTTCCAAACATCTGCAGTTCAAAGTACATAATTCACAGTGACACCAAAGGTTGGTTTGTGTTTTGACTGGAAGACTTTGATATTATTTTTGTCTGCAAAGGAAAGAGTTGTGCAGCATCCAAGTGGCGCAAGATGTTTGCCTCTCCAGAAATCATGATGAATTTGGGACAAGGGGCAGACTGTTTAAAAAAAAAAAAAAAAAAAAAAAAAA